>BFEA01000091.1:2565756-2589064 GCA_003427395.1 Chara braunii
AAAAAAAAAAAAAAAAAAAAAAACGAAAAGAAAAAAAAAAAGGGGGAGGAAGTTAGAAGAAAAAAGAGAAGCGGCCGCGGATCTAGCCGCGGCCTCGGTCCAGATGCAAGTTTAGAAGCATCTGGACTGTGAATGGACTGCAGACTGTTGGGTTCAATAGTCTGCTTGAAAATGGCTGAGTACAACCATTTGTGTACTGCGTCTGGCCGCGGGTGAAGGCCAAATGCACTATCAAGGGGTTGAATTTGGTTCCCCTAGGGGAATATCAAGTTCCTTGGCCCTTGATTACGAGTTTGATGAAGGGCCAGGCTCTATTCCGGGATTTGGCTGGGGACAAAGCAGTTGCCCTCAGCTTTCGGCCAGCTATAAGAGCTAGCCTGCCACCCAACAGCCTCACACTTGTGGCAATGCTGCTGGGGCATTCTACTTGAGTAAATGCTGGCTGGCTGGCTGCTGGTGTGACGAGGCGAAGTGCTGGAGGTCTGCGGTAGCACTTGGAGGAAGGAGGAGGCAGCCATAGCTAAAGGCTAAGAGCTTCTTGCCCCACCTTCCGTGCTGTGTTGCGGGCTGTGGGGAAGTCGTAGCCTTGAGGCTGCAGCTGGATTGGGCGGTATGGCGGAAGCGCTGCCGAAACGGTGCGGCGGTAGCGCGGGTTTCTTGGCGGTACGGCGGATGCGCTGCCGAAATTGTGTAGCGGCAGCGCTGGTTTTCTTGGCGGTACAGCGGAAGCGCTGCCGAATTCTTGCAGCGGCAACACCGATTTTCTAGGCAGTACGGCGGAAGCACTGCCGAAATTGTGCAGCGGCAGCGCTGGTTTTCTTGGCGGTACAGCGGAAGCGCTGCCGAATTCTTGCAGCGGCAACACCGATTTTTTTGGCGGTACGGCGCGGGTGCTACTGGATTGTGTGGCAATAGTATTTTGCACAAGACTGCGAGAAGGGGGGTTGGAGGTTGCCGGAGGGACGATACCACCAAGGTGGAAGTGCACTTTGTAATAGAAAGGGTGTGGCGATCGTCTTGTTGAGGACGTTGCGGCACGCGGTACCTGTAAGGACTGTTAAAGCCGCTGTTATTTTTTTTGCGGTATACCGAGTAAGCGGGGATTGGGTCGGGGACCACCAAGTATTGCAGCAGGCAGGTGGTGGCCTGACTTGGTATTTGGTGGGTCGACCGACGCTGTTTTGGTGGAAGGTGTGACATTGAGGCTGTGGGATTTAAGAGTGGGATACTCTCCTCATCGGCGAGCCCACTTTTGTGTTCGTGAGCAGCGCCTAAGTCAGTGTTGGTGCCTGAAGGGAGGTGCGGCTCATCTTTGTGAGCAGCAGAACTTTCTTGAGAAAATACTTGGCTTTCTTGAGTGAGCCTTCATAAAATTCACTCAAGGTCAGTGCGAGTCAGTTCCTTTGCACACCCGCGTGAACCCACACCTTGCATGACCTTGCTTTGAATTCAGGGGAAAGGGTAGAGTGAGAGTGTGATGTCATGCATGTGAGAAAAGGCTGACCTGTTTGAGGGATGGATGAATCTCTTGATTCTTTCTTTTCTTGGTTGTGCAGGTAGGTTGGGGGATGCATGTGAGGAGGGATTAGCATTGTTTGCTCGAGATAATAATGGGGATGCTTACCTCTCTCCCACTCAACCTGAATGCATGTGACGGAAAAGAGGAGGAACAAAAATAATAACGGGAGTGCGAACGGATGGGTGCCGGAAGAACGAAGGCCTTGGAAAAATTAAAAGAAGAGAAGACAATGGAACACCTTAGTATCTTACCAAGGACTTCCCCATTCTATCCCGAACGACCATTATCCTTCTATGCCCGTCTAAAAATATTTTATTTCTTTCTCTTCTTAATTCGTCTAAGTCGACCCTTAGCCGGGAGGGCATAGAGCGGTCGCCTGCACCTAGGGTCTAGGCTTCCTCTCTCTAGGAGGTATATGAGGCGGGGGTTCGTTGCCTTAGGGGCCGGCCCTATTATCGACTCGGAGTGGACCGCTTATGCGGGGGGATACCATGATGTTGCGGTGGAGCCAGCCCAACTTCTGAGTCCTGAACAATGTGTTCGGGCGAGGGGGAGGGGTATTCCAAACCACTTCCTAGAGGGTAGGGTATCTTGAAGCTAGGAGCAGTCGCCTCCTCGTGCTTTCAGGAAAAAGGGGAGGCTGAATCTAGTACCTTGTTGGGTGGCCGCCTTAGGAGCCACCAACGTGTGGGAGGGCCGGCGCCATAAGAAGCCCAGCCCGTGGCTCAACTAGAGTTAAAAGAAGTGCAAATAGGCACTACTTCCGCGGACGGACCGTGACACAAGAATCACGGCCCAAAAAGAGGAGTGGAGATTGAATATGAAAACGGGTATATCTAAATTTACTCTGACAGAGTTACCGCTTCGTCATTCGGATGCTTGTGGAAACGGTGATCCTCCGACTATTCAGCACACGCGAGGCGGCGGCTAATTGGCTAGCGGTGCCGACACGATCCCGCGCCGGCATGACACGAAAATGAAGGCTGGTGTACATTCCCCTTGAGGTTTACTCGGAACGGGATGGGCCACGATTCTGGGACGGAAGCGTGAGGAAACCACCGCGGAGTTATATTTTCTTGGTTGAGCCAGACCAGCGTATTGTGCGATATGATCTTGCACCTCCTAATCCATCACGAGATTATGAAGACATGAACCTAGTTGTGGTTCACGAGGACTGTCCAGGAGTAGAGAACATTCCAAAGGCTAGGGGGATGTTCCTCCATATTGTAATTCATTTGAACGATTTGCATGGTCCATTCGGCCTCCTTCATCATGTGAGACGGGTCCGAGCGAATAGATTTAATATCATTCGCTCGGAACATTTCGACGTCACCGCGTTTTATGACGAGGCTTGTGAAATTTACGAGCGCCTCTTCTAACAGGTGGCTTCTTCGGTATGCAGATGCCTAGCGGACGACGGGACTTCACTCAGGCCAGATATCTACTGATTCACGACACTACGGACGAGGAGCTGACCCAGCGAGCGGAGCGACTATTACTGGCTCGAGATGGAGTGCCCACACGTTGGGTTGGATTTATCGGCCTGCTCAGTGATGGGCAGGGATTTTTTCCCAACTCGCGCGCAGATGTTCGTGCCAATGTGGCCCGACTTCCGGGAGAAGTTCATGGATATACCTTGTACTTCCATCGCGTGAGCAACCTCCAATGCCTTTCTCGGGTCATTGTGAGCGTCAAAATTACCCTATCCGGGGGGCGCTACGGTATCATCCGGATTAAAGAAACCACTACCACGCACCTGTTTCGGATGCGCCAACCGTTCCGCGGCATAGTTTGGACGCTCGCCTCACGGATGGTTTCTCTCTATGATACGCGGAAGGTCCGAGTTATGCGAGGCGAACGTGTCTCCACCTTGACTTTTGACGACGAGGAGCTTACGCGACTCGACCGGATAGAGGTAGAGTCCCGTGAGGGCCGACAAGTTTATCCTGACTGAGCGCACGCTCTCGAGACAGGTGCAGTGGTAAGTGGTTCTTTTGTAGGGCCATATCTACGTGACTCTACAAGGGTAATAATAAAAAAAAAAAAAAACAATCTTGCGTAGGTAGGCCAACCAGATGGATAGTATCTGGATTGCCCCGATGAAAGCACTATCATGCTCATGCATTGAGGGGTAATCAACCACTTAAAAATAAAAACCGAACACCTGAGAAGGTGTCGAGCAAAAGGGCGAGGGCGAAGTATCAGGAGATGAAACATCTCCATGCCAAGTATATGGTGTTGGGGATGGGTACTTCGTCATTCGTGGAACGGAGAGAGTAATTATTGCCTAGGAGGACGAATCGACCGACAGAATTGTCAGTCGCTCCCCCGAATAGATGTATGCGGTACGACAATATGGTCGAACCGGGAGTTCAAACACCAACCAGGAGCCAGATCACTTGTTGATCTGCATGGTACCAGCAGTATTTACTTGTATAAGCTGTGAGTAACGGATCTTCCGTCTTCGGACGGCAGTAGCATTGTCTCTCTGGTCATGCAAGCAGGAAATGATAATCTTGGCAGATCGTCTCGTCAAGTCGAAATGTTGTTTATGAGTATGAAATTATAACGGTACTAGGATTATACATTGGATTTCATGTTTGGTCGAGGTCATCCTAGTCGACCGATGCTCGTTCGTACCGAGGAGATCAGCGCCCTCGGGAACGAACAACGTTCGGGTCCACTTGGCGTTAGCCAAGCGTACCTATACTCCAGCGAGCGAGCAAACGCCCTCGGCTGACTTACCTCTGCAATTACATGTAAAAGCTTTCGCACGTGGGTCAGTAGCTCGGTAGGGATACGCCCCTGAGGGTGGTGACAGCCCCTCACGGAAGATAAGTTGTGCCCCGCGAAAACCTATCCTGTTGTAGGGGACCGCGGGATGTATAGCTGGCGCACCCGGCTAGCGCGGCGAAGGGACAATGCGACCACGTCCGTTTCGGCGGTTCGCGGCATTATTTCTGCATCGTCCTAAGTTGTCTCTCGATTATGTTTTTCTAGCTCCTGCGTGACATAGCCGGGAGGACCCTCGTTCACGTGAGGGCCGATGCGCTCGACAGCCCAACAATCCATGTGTGTACAATTTTTTGGCAACCCCAAATCATTGCTAACCAGAAAGTGCATGAGACAAAAAGCGGATGGGAGGACGCGATCAAGAACAGACCAGGGAAGTTGCATCGACTAAGCAATGAATTGCGATGCACGACAGCTACCGTGATACCTGTGAACCATAACAACCATTGAATTTTACTTCTATTGCTGAATGTGAGAGACTTCTTAGCTTGATATCAGGACAGCAATGTCGACGGACCTCCTATTGCCATCGTTTTTGACTCCTTCAAAGGGAAGAAACGAGAGGAATGAAAGGCCTTGCGAACATTTATGTGGCACAAGTACCTGTACGAGGCATCCAACGAGAGGGTGTTGACTCCGAAAAAGGTTGATACATCGTGGGTGACATGTAGAGATCTACTAGGATGTAAACTTTTGCATGCGGAATGTCCGCAACAGAACAATTTAACCGATTGTGGTGTTCATATATGTTGCATCACTGCCACAATAATACAATTTTGTTGCAGCAATTACGCCGACGGAAGTAAGAGCTAAGGACATACGAGAAATTGTTAATAGAACACAGGTGAACGAAAGAACTGTTCACCAATTTCGTCAGTCTATGGTGGAGTAGCTAGCGCGTTGTGCTGCAGTTGCAAAAGGTCACGGCACAGTGGTGACCCCACACATAGCGAAAGCGTTAAGAGACCTCATAAATAAAAGACAGACCAATACTTCATAAGACATGAATTGCCGTTAGGAGTGTCGAAGGAAAGTTCACTACTGCGTGCAATTTGAACATAAAGATTGGTCGCTTGACCTGTTGATTGACACACAATAGCGAACCTTCTCGTGATCGCAGGGGACATCTCCCAAAGTGAACTTCATTTTTTCTTTTTTAATATTTTTTTATTTGAATGACTATGCGAATCCGTGCCGTTTGACAGTATAGATAAACGACAAGAACGCACACAAAAGTTGGTGACTTAAATGACATCGCAGTATTAATGATAAGACAATGGACTCTCTCTCTCTCTCTCTCTCTCTCTCTCTCTCTCTCTCTCTCTCTCGCGCGCGCGCGCGCGCGCTATACAGTTCGGGGGTGTATGAAATGACCCACGACATGGCTGACGCAATTGTTGTTCTATTCAATTTCATGTATGTGGGGAAAAAAGTCATGGCGCCAAGGCCAAAATATGAGGATTTGTGCAGGTCCTTGAAGCTCGTGGAAAAGAATGATAAGGGGAGGAAGAAATGCAAGGCTGATAAGAAAAAATACAGGAGAGAACATCGCAGAAGCGGATGTCAGAAATCGAAAACAAAGCGGACGCACGTTCGCAGAAACGGACCACTTATTTTTGTTCCATCACGTCAGAGAGAGACTTCAAGGCTGAAAGAACGTAACGAATCACCCCCAACAACTCCCGTCCGGATAAACCGAGCCAGCGGCATCGAGAGCCGTCCACCGAGAGCGCCCGAGAAGAGGTCGGGCGAAGAAAAAACACCACAGCAAGAACACAAGACGAAGAAGAGAATCATATACAAAAAGGAGAAAATCGTGGAGACGATCAATCTGAGAAGCTCGGAGGATTTGCACAACGTCGTTCAAGAGGAAGTAGAAGACGAAGATGAGTACTTCATATCAGAAAAGACGGACGGAGAGGAAGACGAGGCAATGAGCGACGAGGGAGGTGACAGTGAAGCTTCCGGTGGAGGTTCTCATGATGCAGACGAGGGCGATCACGAGGAAGAGAGGGGCAGCGACAGCACAGGGCAAGATGAGGATGAAGAAGAGGCAAATGAAGACGGGAGGGGCGCAGATGAGAGAGAAATTTCTCAATTACTGGAAAGAACGAGATGCAAAAGCGAACGTCAACACTGCAGGGAGGAAGGCGCATGCAACACGCTCTCGAATGATAGACAACTAGTGCGGAAGGACAACGGAACTCAATAAGGTAAGCAAAGTGTGCTAGCGTTGTTCCCCTTGTAGGAAGTCGCAGTCATGAGGGCGAAATATGCTGGCGTATCCATGAAGCCACGAACTTGCTGTACTTTTTTCACTGAATTGTCGATTTTCACAAGTACCAAAGTGAATGCGATATTTTGTTTTTTTTTAATTTATTTCTACGTTGTAATGTGCCTATTCCAGCAGATGGCATAAATTTGCAAAGAAAAACATGCACGAGTGGAGAAGGAGAGAAAGACCCGACCAACAAAACGGCGTGTTCACGAAGAAAATGAAGGACATACTGTCTCGTTCAGTCGCAAAAACCTTTGCGTTTTCCGATGCGAAGGATGCAACACTGTATCCAACGAAGGACGAAATTTTCACGGTGCTACTAATAGGGGAGAATGCGGAGGAAGGACTGCGATCACACGTAGCGGAAAGCGGCATTCGAGGGGTGATAGGGGAGTGCAACATGATAATGACAACAGTGTGTGGGGAGATAATATGGCAACTGAAGCATTAGTTTTAGGCAAAAAAAGGTATTTCGCTTGTACGATCGCAACAAATGGATCATCAGCTCCCTACTCGCAACAAGATGCGAGCAGAGATAAAGGAGGACAAAACATGGAGACGGAGTGGCAACATCCTTGGGGCGCACCAGCGTTCAAGACAACACTCACAAAGGTTTTTTAGATGAGGAGGGATGACACGAACCTTGGAGTGACGCTGCAACAACTGGCTTTTGCAGAAATGGTTCTCAAATGTGAAGTTGAGCAGACAACAAAGACCAGTAGAGTGGCCGACCAGATACAAAAATTGACCTGTATAAAGCATGACATCGCATCATCTGTCCGCAGCCGCGACACAATCATGAGTTTTTCGATCTTCAAGCTGGACCGCGCTGCATCTGTTTCTGAGAAGGTCGTTGCATTATTTCGAGTTGGCTTGCCTTCTGTCCAGATGAGCAAGCCATATAACATAACAATAACAGATGACGATTTCGACTTGTAGTTCATTCCGCCACCCCGTGAGAGAGACAGAGACGGGGAGAGGGGTAGAGAAAGTTTGTGTGTCAGACCTTGAACAGTAGGCGGGGGAGGGAAGGGGAAAACATTTGGGTGAATCAGAAGCTTCACACCAAAATTTGCTAGCAAAACTTGCAGGAGGTCACTGTCATTGTATGAGAGAGAGAGAGAGAGAGAGAGAGAGAGAGAGAGAGAGAGAGAGAGAGAGAGAGAGAGAGGATACAAACGGAGATAATGACTGTGAAGTACGATACTAGAACAATGACTGTACAACATATGTTGTGTTATTTATGATACAATATTGTACAATCCGTTGTGTACAAATCATTGTCTTACCAAGAGTGAGCGACTATGTAATGTGTAAACACCATGATGTATAAAAACCTCACAGTTTGCACAGGGAAATAGTTCGGCAAAGAAAAGTCAAGGATAGCTGCGACCCGAGACTTGCCGCAGTGACCGTAAATAGAACTACGCACACAAAAAACATGAAAATATCTGGTTGACAAACATCACTCACAGCCTACAAATGTTTCTCTCTCTCGTCGGTGCAAGGTTGACTGCTGCGTGCCACTCTCTCTCTTGGACTGACATGTTGCAGAAATTGTGTCACGCACTAGTGAACCCTGCTTGTAGCAGGGCAACTCAACATATGATTTCGGCTCCCGCATGTGTCCATCCGCAAAATGAATTACCGCAAGCCAGAAGAGGAAAAAATAAAGGTCGGCTACTGCGCGTTACTCTCTCTCTCGGACTGACATGTTGGAGAAATTATGTCATTCACTAGTGAACCCTGCTTGTACCAGGGCAGCTCAGCATATGATTTCGGGTCCCTCATGCGTCCATTCGCAGAATGAATTACCGCAAGCCAGAAGAGGGAAAAAGAAAGGTTGGCTACTACTACGTGTCACTCTCTCTTTCGGACTGACATGTTGGAGAAATTGTGTCATGCACTAGTCAACCCTGCTCGTAGCAGGGCATCTCAGCATATGATTGAGGCTCCCGCATACGTCCATCCGTAGAATGAATTACCGCAAGCCACAAGAGGAAAAAAAGAAAGGTTGGCTACTGCGTGCAACTCTCTCTCTCAGACTGACATGTTGGAGAAATTGTGTCACGCAGTAGTGAACCCTACTTGTAGCAAGGCAGCGAACCATATTCTTGAGGCTCCTGCACGCGTCCATTCGGACAATGAACGTCCAAGCCAGAAGAGGAAAAACGAAATGTTGGCTACTGCGTGCCATTTCATAAATTCGGTCCATTTCCACCAAGAACAAACCGCACATGCCACATTCTTCCTTCTCCTCTCTCTCTCTCTCTCTTTCTCTCTCTATCTCTCCACCCCCCCACTTGTTTTTCGACCATCGTCAGCAGAACGTTCATTTTTGCATTCAGTGTGTATTGCATGTCAAGAGTATTAGAAGACTCGAAGATTGACAAATGTGAAAGAGCATAGTGTATCGTGCAGTAGGAGAAAAATGTGGTAATGGTGTTGCCAAGCTTCTGTAATTCTTGTACTGCGCTGTAGCCTCCCCTTTGATGGCAGCTCACGATCTGTCAGGAAGATATCGGGTTTCTATCATTACTCCGTAAAGGTGTGATGAAACCCTATGTGCCTTGACCTGCCATAATGACAACGTGGCAACCGGATCCTTATATTTCCATAATGATATGCGTTGTTTTGTCACACTCTCATTAGTCACAGACACAAACAGAGATTACTATGGGAAAAAACTACGCAAATGTACGATACGAGTTTTTTTTCCCCAACAAGAAGTGCAATGTTCAATAATTGGTCAACAAATTTCCAACAACTTTTTAACAACTTTTCAACAAATGAACCAACAGTTAGATACACTATATTCTGTTTACGACATCTGTGATCAGCGTTGAATTCCTTCACTTCTGGTGGACCACATGACACCCCCCCCGCCAAACAGTTTCTTAACACAGTTCCAACGGTTTATAAAATGGGGCCCACATGTGATAATCATGTCTAAAAAATTGCCACAATTTTTCTGTTGACTCTACTAGACTCTACAAAACTCTACTTTACCCACTCTACACTATTCTACTCTACTCTACTCTACTCTACTCTACTTTAAGATACTTTACAATACTCTACTCTATGACACTCTACTAGACTTGACGACACTCTACCATAATCTACTCTACCACAATCTAATCTACGACATTCTTCGGCATTCTACGACAATGTACTTTACCACACTCTACGACATTCTACGACATTGTACGATACTCGACTCTACTCTACTCTATTTTACTCTTCTCTACGATACTCTACTCTACTCTATTTTACTCTTTCTACTCTATTCTACGACACTCTACTCTACTCTACGACACTCTACTCTACGACATTTTACTCTATTTTACTCTACAGCATTGTACTTTACTCTACTCTACGATACTGTTCTCTACTCTACGACAATCTACTCTATTATACTTCGCGGCACTTTATAACACTTTTCTCTACTATACTCTACTGTAGGACACTCGACTCTACTCTACGACACTGTACTGTACTCTACTCTACTCTACTCTACGACACTCTACTCTGCTCTACGACACTCTACTCTACTCAACTCTACTCTACTACACTCTTCGACACATGTTTTTGTACTCTATGACACTCTACGACACTCTATAAAACTCTACTTATGACACAGTTTTGTACTATAGTCTACTCTACGAGACTACGAGACTATACTCTACTCTACTTTACTCTACTCTACTCTACTCTACTTCACACTACTCTACTCCACACTACTTTACTCTACTCTACTCCACTCCACTCTACCTACTCTACTATACTCTACGAAACTCTACTCTACGACACTTTACGACACTAAACGACAATCTACTCTACAACACTCTGAGATACTCGACTCTACTCTACTCTACGATACTGTACTCTGTGACACTCTACTCTATCACACTCTACTCTACTATACTTTGCCTTATCAACTCAACGGTACGACACTCTACGACACTCCACTCTACTATACTCTACTTTATCGCATTGTATGATACTCTACTCTAATTTACTTTACTCTCTTTACTCTACTCTACTCTACTCTACTCCACTCCACTCTACCTTACTCTACTCTACCCACAATACTCTACTATGCTCAACTACACTATACTCTTCTCTAAGATACTCTACAACAATCTACTTCACGACACTCTACACTACGACACTCTACGACACTCTACTCTACTCTACGACACTCTACTGTACTTTACAACATTCCATTTTTCTCTGTGACACTGTAAGACATTCTACTCTACTCTACGACACTATACTTCACTCTATTTTACGACATTCTACTCTACTCTACTCTATGACACTCTACTCTACTCTACAACATAGTACTGTACTCCAATCTACGACACTCTACTCTACTTAAGGACACTCTATAACACTCTACTCTACTCTACTCTACGACACAGTACTCTACTCTGCGTCATTTTACTCTTCTCTATGACACTCTACTCAACGACACTCTAAAATACTCTACTCTACGACGCTCTACTTTACGACACTGTACTCTACTCTGCGACATTTTACGTTTCTCTATGACACTCTATTCTACGACACTCTAAAATACTCTACTCTAAGACTACTCTACTGTACTCTACTCGACTCTACGCACTCAACGATACTCTACTCTACGACATTCTTCAACACTACGACACTCTACTCTTCTCTACTTTTCTTACGACACTCTTCTGTACTCTATGACACTCTACAACACTCTACGGTACTCTACAAAACTCTACTATAAGTCACTCTACTTTACTCTACTCTACTCTGCTCTACTCTACCCACTCTACCCTACTCTACCCTACTATATTTTACTCTACTATACTCTACTATACTCTAAGACACTTTAGAATACTCTACTCTACGAGATTATACTCTACTCTACAAGACTCTACTCTACTGTACTCGATGACACTATACCATACTCTACTCTACCACACTCTAATCTACGACATTTTTCGACACTCTACGACATTGTACTCTATAACTTTCTACGACACTCTACAACACTGTACGATACTCGACTCTACTCTATTCTGCTCTACTGTTTGACACAATACTCTACTCTACAACACTCTACGACACTTTACTCTATTTTGCTCTACGACACTCTACTCTACTCGACTCTACTCTACTATACTCTACTATACTTTACTCTACGACACATACTTTACTCTACTTTAATTTACTCTACTCTACTCTGCTCTACTTCACTCTACTTTACTCTACTCTACTCTACCCACTCTATGACACTCTACGACACTCTTCGACACTCGACAACACTCTACAACACTCGACTCTACTCTACTCTGCGACACCCAACGACATTTTACTCTGCTCTACAACAGTCTACTCCATTCTACGACACTTTACTTTACTCTACAACACTTTACTCTACTCTACTCTACCCACTCTATGACACTCTACGACACTCTTCGACACTCGACAACACTCTACAACACTCGACTCTACTCTACTCTGCGACACCCAACGACATTTTACTCTGCTCTACAACAGTCTACTCCATTCTACGACACTTTACTTTACTCTACAACACTTTACTCTACTCTACTCTACGGCACTTCACTGTACTCTACTCTACTCTACGACATTTTACTGTACTCTACTCTACGAGACTGTACTCTACTATACGACAATCTACTCCACAATACTATGCGGTGCTTTATGGTACTATATTTTACTCTACGACATTCTACGACACTTTAGGGCACTTTGCTCTACTCTACGACAGTATACTCTACTCTACCCACTCTACACTACTCTACTCTATTATACTCTACTACACTCTACTCTACTGTACTACACTCTACAAGACTCTACTTTACAACACTCTACTCTACTCTACTCTACTCGACGACATTCTACTCTACTCTACTTTGCGACACTTACGACACTTTACGATACTCTATGACACTCTACTATACGACACTCCATGACACTCCACGACACTCTACGACACTCGACTTTATTTTAATATACTCTACTATTTGACACTCTACTCTACTGTACGACACTTAACTCTACGACACTTAACTCTACTCTACTGTACTATTTGACACTCTACTCTACCCTACTTCATGACACTTTACTCTACTCTACTCGACGACACTTTACTTTACTCTACTCTACGATACTGTACTCTACTCTATGACAATCTACTCTACTGTACTTTGTGACACTCTATGACACTCTACTCTGCTCTACTCTTCTCTACGACACTCTATGACACTCTGCTTTACTCTACGACAATGTACTCTACTCAACTTTACTCTATGATTGTCTACTTTACTCTACTCTACGACACTCTACTTTACTCTACTCTGCTTTTCGACACTCTACACAACAGTATTCTACGAGACTTTACTCGACGACACTTTACTCTACTCTGTGACAAAGTCACTTACACTCTTTTGTAGTCTCTAACACTCTACTCTACTCTACGGCACGGGACTCTACTCTACTCTACGACACTCTAGTCTACTATACTCTACTCTATGACACTATATGACACTCTACTCTACTTTGCTCTACTCTACTCTACTGTACTCCACTCTACGTTACTTTGTCAACTCAACTCTACTCTACTCTACTACACTTTACTCTACTACACTCTACTCTACTACACTTCACTCTACTTTAAGACACTTTACAACACTCTACTCTATGATATTGTATTTTACTCTACGACACTCTACTCTACTGTATGACACTCTACTCTACTCTACGACACTCCACTGTACTCTACAACATTTTTTTCTACTCTACGACACTGTAGGACACTCTGCTCTACTCTACAACACTGTACTGTACTCTACTCTATGACACAATGTACTCTTCTCCATTCTACGACACTCTGCTCTACTCAACAAGACTTTAGGACCCTCTACTTTAATCTACGACACTCTATAACACGCTACTCTACTCTACTCTACGACACTCTATGACACTCTACTTTACTATATGACACTCTACTTTATGACACTCTACAATACTCTACTCTACGACAGTCTACTCTACTGTACTCTTCGACACTCTACGATACTCTACTCTACGATATAGTACGACACTCCACGACACTCTACTCTACTCTACGATACTCTTTTGTACTTTATGACACTCTACGACACTCTACGACACTCTATAAAAATCTACTCTACTTTATTGTACTATACTCTACTGTACTGTACTCTACTCTACTCTATTCTACGACACTCTACTCTTCGACACTCTACTCTATAACACTCTACTCTACGATACTCTATGATACTACACGACACTGTACTCTACGACACTCTACTCTACTCTACCCACTCTACACTACTCTAAGACACTCTACAATATTCTACTACATGACACTATACTCTACTCTAAGACACTCTACAATACTCTACTTTACTCTACTCCATGACACTCTACTGTATGACATTCTACTCTACTTTACGACACTCTACGATAGTCTTCTCTACTCTATGGTACTTTTTTTACCGTTTCGGTAGTTTTAGTTGCGGGCGTGACCCGCACCGCCCGCACCGCGGACTCTAAGCTATTCGTCAATTAAACTTTGACTCCGTAGTCAATCTTAGGCTATTATTGATTACCATGTGATTCAATTTTTTTATTTTTTTTTTAAGTTCGTCTCAGTTTATGCGAGTGGTCTGTGTAAGGTTGTCTACAATATTTTTTATTTTTGTGGGCATGGCCCGCACCGCAGGCGCTGTCGGGCGCATCGGTCCGGCACCGCACGCGGCAGCACGGGACCCTCTCGGCTGCGTCACGCAGGAGTTGGACCAACCTCGTCACGAACGTGCAAATGGAGATCCTTAGGCCGCGCCTGCCATACCTCTCGCGAGCCCCTACGACAGGATAGGGCCTACGCGAGGCACAACTTACCTCCACCTTACGGGAGTTGTCACCTCCCTTCGGTGGGTGTATCCCACCGAGCTACCAGTCCACAGTACGAAAGCTACTCGGTTGCAATCGCTGAGGTGGACCAGCTGATGGCGTTTCTCGTTCGCTGTAGCATAGGGGGTAAGCGCGGTAATACGCCTATCGGACCCGCGCGCGAACCGACATCCTGGGGGGGCTGAAGTCCCAAGCGCGGCTCGTCGTCGGTCGACTAGGACGCATCCCACACACCACGTGCACACCACTTTACGAACACAAAAATAAAGCGCACACACACACGCACATCGAACAATGCCACAACACTCCTAGTCCCTTCAGTAGCCGTCCCATAACTTCCAGACGCGGAAATCGAATAGGCGTCGCGCGTGAGACTCGGTATAAAACCGCGCGGACGCAGGGCTAACTCATGTCGACTCGCAATGCAAGCGTACGCAAGCGGTCGCAGTGATGGCGTACTATGTCGTACTCATACTCACGCGTTCCTCGTTAATCTCGAGGGTCGTATTCGACACTCAAGTGTCGGCTGACACGAGCCTTGAGGGTTAATCTCTCGACGCTAGACAACCGCCATGCGCGGTTGAAGACCACACACCCTCTTCTGCACTTTGTGCACAGTGGGTGGTACACAAGTCCATACTTGTGGTGGCAGTCGCTCCTTACTGCCCTGGAGATGAGTCCCACTCCGGGCCTAGGCGAAAATCAAGGGGTTTGACTTTGACGGCTGCCACGGACTGCAACGTCCAACCATACAAACTCTAAAAAGCAAGGGTAAAAAGGAAACTTCCCTTCCCTCTCGAGACATAATCCAGTTTACTCTTATTCACACTCACAATAGGTCTCTCAAATACTCAGGACACTTATAAATACGTAAGGGTTGATTATATAGGACGATCACTTCTCACGGACATAGTGAGGCTCCTCTCAGCCACATATATATGAAATCGCAAACAATCACGTCCAGAGTCCGAACCACAACCATACCTGCAATCACATCAAAGATTCAACCAGAAGTCTACGCACTACACGAGATCAACTTCAACCATTCCTCGCACTCATACCCCTCGCCTTAGCCATACAAGCCTCACTCGTGCAACTCTTAAATAAATACTCAGTACTTTTGTTGGATGGCCATTCAATAAAGTCCGGGTAAAAACACAACAAAACAATTCAAATCTCAAGGCTAAAGCCTTTAGGTTGAGCGGCAGGAGTGAATTGGAGTTGAATCGCAAACCGACGAATCGGCAACCGACCTATTATCAGTGATAACAGAAGATGATCCTCGTAGGATCAAGCTGAAACTAGTCCAAGTCCTGAATCGAATGTCCAAGAAAGGCATGTACCATAAGACAGGCCAATGCCCAAGCTAAATCATTAGCATATGGGGGATGAACCTCCATAGCACATTCTCACTCAAAGTTACCTGCCAACTAAGTCTAAGCCTACCTCTAAAACAGTGCCCAAAGCAAAGGTAGACCAATGGCAGAATCTCCCCTATTCAGGGTGGATCGCCAGAATCGCCACCGGTCAAAATATAATTTATCTCCTTTGAACTAAAAAAATTTCGGCAGCGCTTCCCGTAGGAAAAATATCTTTTCAGAATTTATATCAGCCCAAATATAAAATAAGAGATAGTCTTTGACTTTCCAAAGTTCAATTTTTGTCTAACTTCTTGATTTAGCAGAAATTTGGGTAGCACTCCCTTTAGAAAAGGAGACTTTCCAGATTTTTACTAAGTCGTATATGAAGTTTAGACAAGTTGAACTTTGAAAAGTCAAAATTTGACTAACTCCTTGGATTTGCAGAAATTTCGGCAGCGCTTCCCGTAGAGAAAGTAGCTTACCAAAATTTATACAAAGCCAAGTATAACAAAAAATCCCAGAAAATGCGAGAATTGATCTAAGTAAAAAAAAACTTAGCTCAGAAAATGCAGAAACTGAAGCTAACTCCTATCGCTCTAGCACGTGGCGAGCCTCTAAAGCAACTACCTGTCAAACTGAAACTCAGACCAAGTAGTAGCCTCACTCAGTCACATGCAGGCCAAACCACAAAGGTAAGTACTCTCACCATCCCCAAGCCAACTTGGCAGACAATAGTTCATAATCTCTCGATGCTTTATTCCCTTATACCCAGCTTACATAGGGCATAAAGTCAAGCTGTCCAATCTTATGGAACTTGCCTGACTCAGCCATTGAGTATACACGAACAGGTTGTGCAACTACTTCTCTCTTCTTTTTGGGCATATGACTAAGTCGTTCATCTTAGAACAAGGCTCAGCCGCCCCGAACTGTTTAATATCCAAATTACATATACCTTTCTGAGCTTGGTGTTCAAAAGCTGGGCATAGGACTGAGCCGTTTATCTTAGAACAAGGTCCAGCCTGCCCAGGGTTACCTTCAATTATACTCTTAGTTATACTCTCTTCACTTCATGATAAGCTATAGCCAGGCCGTCCAATCTTATGGAACCCATGCCTGACTAGCCTGTTCATAAATAGGATAGTATAAAATATAGCCAAAATTTTAACCTTTTGCGTTCCAACATGTGCGAGGCTTTGGGCCAGACCGTCCAATCTTATGGAACATATCTGGTCCTCTGCCAGGTTCGTTTTTCTCTGATCCACTGTGTGCGGCATGAGTCCAAGGACGTCCAATCTTATGGACATGCCCTGCCCTCAGCGAGAATTACTCCCTCAGAATGAAACAGGAAGGGGTTGAGCCGTCCAATCTTATGAACTTGCTCAGGCCTCCTCGATCAAAAACAAAAAAAACATAACAAACCCCAACCAACCATGGCAACCAAACCCTCCAATCTTATGGTACAGGTCTGGCCCCTAAAAAGTCAGCCACAGTCAAACCCTCACAATTCAGAGCAATCAGGCCGTCCAATCTTATGGAACTGGTCTGACTCTCCATGCAATTCAAAAATAAACACAACGGTCAGGCCATCCAATCTTATGGAACATGCCTGACGCCATAGGACCCGTTCAATCTCAAGCAAAACCACCTTTCTCCCAACCTTCCCCCCAGATGCAGCCCCTTTTGTTCACAGTCTGCATTCAGATAACCAAAAGAAACTGAAACTGCGATTACACACTCATTCCTTTACTTAGTCTGACTTGTGTCCTGTCAGTCAAACCAAAGTCAAAATAGGGGTGCATGCAGTATACTCAGTCAACATAGCAGGACGTACAAATAGGGGTTATACCAAGGTATATAGAGGGGAAGCAATGGTTAGCTTTCAGTTCCTTGCCTCCAGAGCCTCGCCTAGGCTCCAGCAGAGCTCCCGCAATCGGTGGGGCGAACCTCCCACAGAGGCCTTGGCGCGGGTTACGGGTTGCAATCCCGCCTGCCGCCTTCCTCTCAGAACCAAATAGACTAGACTTAGAGTAAGAAGGGCAAAAGGAGAAGGTTTTCAGACTCTCAGATCCAAGGAGGGTGCTCTCAGACTCGCAGGAGAGGGCCTTAGAGTCGTCAATTGCCTGAGGGTCCACGCAATGGCGGCCAAGACGCGCAGCCGCTAGCCTGTCCGAAGTCAACCCGAAGTCAACCACCCACCGTGGACTCCTTGATAATCCTCACACTCGCCGCAACAATACCTCTCTCCACACACACCCCCCCTCCTGCAGGGCTTGTGACTCAGAACGCAGCAGCTACAAATAAGGTCGCAAGCTCGTAGCTCCTCTCTGGTTACTCCGTTTGGCAGTCTAGGCAGCGCACCGGCCAACGTTGCTAGTTAGTCAGTGAACCTGCAGATACGCAGCTCACCCCGTGTGCAGTCCACCAGTACGCAGCAGTCTCCTTCTCCTCACTTCTCCTCCTGTCTTTCCCTCCTCCTTTCAATGCGGCTGTTCCCTGGCCTCGGCCAGGCAAACGTCCACCGCAATTCCCCCTTCATTAGCCCGATCGATAGCCTGTGCAGGGCAGCGACCAACAAGTAAATCTTCAAACTCGTCCTTTGTCTCTCACCGCTCCGTGCTGCAGTTGATCAGCGTATCAACTAGCAGATAAGCCGCGAGCGCCCGGTGAGTACACAACAAGGGGGTTGCAGTAGCAGGCGCATTAAGCGACTCAGCAATCTGCAGCCTGCTGTCTCGGCCCGCTCACCCCCTCACCCCATATCCGACCTCAGGCACGGCGCCCAACCTCCCTTTTCCTCTCACTGCCTTCCTACCCCTCTACTCCGCTGCCCCTCCTTTCTACCGTAACACCCGGTATGCGAGTGTACCTGGCCACTTTACCGGGCCTGGTTCAGTCCAAGAAGAGGGTGGGGCTAACCGGCGAAAAGGAGAGACTCTCGACTCGTAATGACAGGAATGGAGACCTCTATCCCAATCGGGGGGTCGTCGATATGGGGAACAAGCTGCATCGCTAGGTAAGTAAAGAAACAAAAAACGAAAAAAAACAAAAATAAAAAAAACAGAAAAATAAGAAGGAATCTTTCACTAGAAATCGGGCAGGTTCACTCCCGTTTTTACGTGGCAGCAAACTACTCTCCCCTGGCGCAGCTTCCTTACTAACGACCTCAAAGACTAACCGTTAAACTTTAAATCCGATACCGCCATCGCACTTGCGCCGCCCAAAAACCCCCATTACGACACTTGTTTCACCTGATCTCGTCACGGATCGGGCAGGAACTCAATCCCCCCTTCCCTCACCATCTCCATAGCCACTTTCACGCACTTCAAGACTTGCCCAACTCGGATCCTACTAACTCTTATCTAAAACTAACTTCATGATCCTCCTCGCCCGACCCCAAAACCCCGATTTCGACTCCTAGCTCGACGAAATCGGTCAGGATATGACCGAGATAGACTAACTTCCCTCTCATTCCCCCACTTCTCCGCCATAGCCCGGCGCACCACCTCCGCTGTCCAACTCCCATATCACTACCTTTCGACTAAAACGGGCGTCAGATTCGAATTCGCGAGGGGCAAAACCCCCAACTTACTACCTTCTCTCACTCGATTCGATCACGAATCGAGCGAAATCCCGAGTCCTCTCTTTCCACCACTTCCCCTTCCGCCATACCTCGACGCAGTTCATTTTTCACACTACTTATTTTTTACTAATCTAGAACTAAAACTAACACTACCACTAACTTCGCCCTGCCCAGATCCCTCCGGATCGCCTCTTCTCTCATCAAAACCCATGTTGTATCGCGCGCGCACCTCTCCTCCACTGCGCCTCAGCCCACCACTCCGCCATCACTGTCTCCGAATGCACCCGGCGCCCACTACCGTTCGGGTTCATCCTCCCCCTACCAGTCCGTCGCTTCCCGGTCGGTCCCCCTTCTGCCTGCCCCAGCGCCCGCTCCCACTACGCCCACTTTCTGTCTCCCCGCTCCCACTCTGCGCCGCCCGGTATGTATTCACCACTCCCTTCCTCTCGTCGCCCCGACAGCGGTGGCCGACCCGATGACTGCAGCGCTCTACTCCGCCTCCCCGTACTCACCTCGTAGCCACGGCCACCCGCCTGTCCCATCCCCCGTTGTTGCACCTTCCCCTCCCGCACATGCACCTAGCGTTCCATCCCGTCCCGGTTCCTTCCCGTTTTCCCCCCTTTCCTAGCTGTCTCCGTGCCCCTCCCCCCACTGCCTGCCTTTAACCCCGGTCTGATAGTTACCGCGCCGCGGCCCACTCGTGGCTTTGTCATCGCGCCCCACCTCCCCGCCTGCGAACAAAGAGCACTCCAAGGCCACCTAGCGCACCGCGGGCAACCTTAGTGCCCGCCACCCAGAGATGCATCGTTGGCCCTCCCGAATGGTACTAAGCAGACCCCCCCCCGGTACTCATAGGGGGAGGGGACCGAAGCGGAGGAAACAATGACCGGCCCGTCGAAAAAGCTCGGTCCTGATACTACCGGCTGTCCCCTGGCCGGCACCGCCCACCTGCTGCAGCAGGCGTCACGCCTGCTGGTGATTGCAGTTCCCACATGTTCCCTCGTCGGAGGCTTGAGCACGGGACGTGGCTGCTACGAGGTTCCCCGCAGTACTACAAAGGGGTAACTTCGGCGTGGCCACGACAACAGTTTGTAATCAAACCTCAGCCAACCCGCGAATACAACGCACCCCGCGCGGCTTCATCGAACCCGAAGCGCGTGACCGCGCCGTGGTGGCCATTAAATTTGGCGCTGGTCCGGGTCAACGGCACGCCGGTGCGTAAACGAGACGAACAAAAATACGGTGCTAAAAGGGGATTATCTAGGAAATGCCACCATCGATCGAGCGCTGAGGATGGCAAAACCAAGGGGGATAGCCCCGCCAGGCCCTCAACCCCTCGGTTCCTTCGCACCACTCTGATATCCCTCATTGCCGTCGCTCGTCCTCGATCCCTGAATCTCCCTAATGAAAGTCTGGCGCCGCAACCAATAACGCTAGGCCCAAGTCTGGGTCTAGAGCTGGCGGACGCTCAAATGAACAGGCACTGCGCGACGCGCCAAGCTACCGAAACACCTTCATAAGTCACATTATAGCCGATGCCGTCCTCCACACGCACGCACGAGTCACAAGTAAGCACACCAATCAACGAGACAATCTTTTTTATCCCTATTTAATCAGGAAGACAAAATTTGGCCGGTGGTCACGCCGGCCCTTCAATCATCAACAAATAAAAAAATCACGCGCGCCTCAAATCCGCGCGCCCACACACTCCCTATTATAGTCAACCCTCCAACCGTCGTAACCATACAGACGCAGCCGCGCCTCGCGCGGTACACTTAACTTTGAGCCAAATTCATTTTTTCTGTCATTTGCAAAAACCAGGGTGGATACCCTTGTAAGGGTATTCGCGCCGACAGCGCTAAGCTAGTAATCATGGTTACGGGGCCGAAGTTCGAGGGCCCCTGGGCTGACCCCCGAACATTCGGGCGTTCGGGGTTCCATTGGGGGGCTGAACCTGAAGGGGTTCGGCCCCCGCCCAAAATTATTTCGGGATCTATTTTTTTTTTTTTTTTTTTTTTGCAACTTTTGTGGGACATGCGCTACATGCATAAAAACTTTTAAGGCATTTTGCCAAGCCAAACAAAAATGAAAATTGCCAAAGATGGCAGTGTTAAAACGTGCTTGGCTACTTAGTTTTTTATTTTTTCCACTTCCCAATTTTTATTATGATTTTATTTTGGCATCTCAAATATTTTATTATTTTTTGAAAAAATTTGCATGAGTTTTGTATTATGTGAAGTACACATATGTAAAGTTGCACGTCATTTGAATATGCCAAAAACAAAATGAAAACTTTTAAATTTAGCAAGGAATTATGATATAATGCTCAGACAAATATTGTTTAGTTTCTTTTTTTTGCATTAACCCGAAAAAAACATATGTAAGTTCTATTCGAATTACCTACGGAAATTGGGTTTTCATAAATTGCTTGTTTTTTCCCGAATAGAACGTACGTTCGAATCTGGGTAGCACGGCGTACGTGTACGCGGGTTGCACGTACACGCGTACACGTATCCGTGTACACGACACGTACGCACGTACACGTACTCCCGTACGTGGGAATACGTAAAAAAANTTATGCACAATGATATTTCAAACAACGTTTGCCTGAGAATGATCTCGAAATTCGGTACCAAACTCGAGTTAAAAATCAAAGACACAAAAAATAAAGAAAATGAAAAAATAAAAAAAAAAAAAAAAAAAAAAAAAAAAAAAAAAAAACATCTAACAAATTAAAAAAAAATATATGTTATGCACAATGATATTTCAAACAACTTTTGCCTGAGACTCATCGCAAAATTCTGTATCAAACTCGAGTTAAAAATCAAAGATACAAAAAATAAATAAATCAAAATAAAAAATAAAAAATTTTGGAAAAAAACATAAAAACTAAAAACAAACTTCTGTAATAAATATATGTTATGCAAAAACATGATACAAATAAATTTTGTCTGGGAGTCATCACTGAATTCCCAATCGAACTCGAGTAAGAAATAAAAAAATAAAAAAAGGTAATATTATTATAATAATTTAAATAATATTTAATATATATATATTTTTATATATTTTTTTTAAGTTTTCTTCAAGGTTTTGGATTTTTAAATCAAAATTGATTGGGAATTCGGGTATGACTCCTTGGCAAAAATTGTTGTTATCATTATTCTGCACAACATACTTTTTTTTTAACAATTTTTTATATTTGTTTTTTCTTTTTTTTTACGTACGCATTCGTACGTATACGCTGGACTATGTACACGTATGCACTCCGTACACGTACGGGGTACTACCCAAGTTCGAATATAACGTACACACGTTGTATTTGAATACAACGTACGTATGTTGTATTCGAATTTTTTCAATTTTGATTTTTCAAAAATAATCAAAAGAATCCGTAAAAAAAAAATGTTATACAAACAACTTTTGACTGAGGGTCTTGTCGAAACTCACAAGCAAATTCGAGAAAAAAATAGAAACGAGGATGAAAATATTTTTTATTGACTTTTTCATAATTTCGATTTATTAAAAAAATCATTAAAAAAAATCCGAGAAAAAGTATGTTATACAAAATTGCAACGCAAACAACTTTTGTCTGATGGTCTTGGCAAAATTCCCAACCAAATTTGAGATAAAAATAAAAACAATGGCGGTACTAGAGGCTTCTGAAAAGATGTAATCTAAAACTCGTTCGATAACGTACGTACGTTGTATTCGTATAGAACGTACGTACGTTTTTTCCGGGTTAAGAAGGTAGGCTACCAGCCGGGCCGCCCGGGTCACCCTATTTTCCCGGGCGGCCTGGCCGTGCAATGACTAGAGAAGGTTCTAGCCAAAAAAAA
>BFEA01000091.1:2589336-2603305 GCA_003427395.1 Chara braunii
CCAAAAAAAAAAAAAAAAAAAAAAATCGAAAAAAAACTATCTTATGAAAATAAACTGAACAACTTTTGCCTTAGGGTCATATCGAACATTTTTATCAAATTTAAAATAAAAATTTGAACTAAAAAATAATTTTTATTTTTTAATTTATTTTTGGCTCGGTCGGGCAAGTGGACCCGGCCCACTCTGATAGCCTCAATAACGTATTGAGTTTTTTGGATTTTTTTATTTTTTTTTGTCCACGTTCAGCCCGAACGGCCGAACGCATCCCCAAGGGGTCCTGTACGTTCAGGCATTCGGGTTCGGGAGTTTGGCCCGTCCCGAACGTCGAGCACCTTGATAATAATAATAATAACACAAGGACAGTGATGGATCGATGGACAGAAGCTCAAATTGCAATATCACTTTGTAGACCAGATAGTCGTGTACCAAACAAAAAACAATTTCCCCCAAGTTGTAAACCAAATAGGAGCAATGCAACGAACTCTCATGTCCATGCTCAACCCCAACTCACCATCATCGACAATGTATACAATGTCACTCTTCTCTCTAGCGCCAAGCGTCCATCCCACTACTCAGCCTATCTAGCTTATCTACATTCATGCAAAAAATCACATCGAAGTTGAAGACCGATATATGTGACATCACCATCAATGCAGACTGCTAGCATACACCAGGTACATTTCTCTCTCCTCCCTCATCACGCCCTGTCTCCCACACTGCATGTGCCTCCTACCGAAGACTACCATCGCCATCACTTCGCCTGCGGCCAACAGCCTCGCGTTGGGCCAAAGTGTCTGCATTCTGGTTACATTCAGGTGTGCCCCGTCCACCAGCCTCACGTTGGGCCAAAGTGTCTTCAAATAGTTACAAGGGCCTGTACAATCAGGTGTGCCCCGTCCACCAGACCCCAAGTGTTTGTTGCGATCTCATTAGCTCATGTCATGTGTGTGCGACGAAGTTGCTTTCTCATTGGTCCAGGACGATTACGTGACTTGTCAGTCTCTGAATGCATGTGCCCAGGTCCTCAACCGAATGAGCTCCGGGCTCAACTGTTTCATGCAACTGCTGCTTCTCAGTGCGTATTCATGCATGACTAGATATAACAAAGCCTGCGTCCTCGTGACATTTATCCGGGTCTCGCGCATGACGCATAACTGTTTTCTTTGTCAAAAAGGTTATGGGTTTGATACAAAAAGGGACTAGGCGAGGTGTATCTAGTGGCGCTTCCATACGGGTCTGATTAAGGCGTTTGACTGTGCGTACCCCCTATGATACAACGAACGAGAAACGCCTTCGGCTAAGCCACCTTTGCAATTACAACTGAGTAACTTTCGCATGTGGTTTAGTAGCTCGACGGGGATACGTATGTCCAAGGGTGGTGACAGCCCCTTGGGAAGAGATAAGTTGTACCTCGCGTGACCCTATCCTGTTGTAGGGGTTTACGAAAGGTATGGCTGGTGCACTTTGCCGGAGCGGCGAAAGCTCCACTGCGAAAAAGTCATGCACAAATCCTGTGTGACGCGGTCGGGAGGGTCCACTCTTGTGACATTCGATGAGAGAATGGGGAAGACTGGCGGTGTGGCCGATTATATTCAGCTTTTGGCGAGGTCGTTGGGGTGTTAGGCCGTTGGAATGCTAAGTCTAACTCCCATCCTAGTGAAATAGTGGCACGCGGCTGCTAATCCGCGGGATTCACAGCCTAAGGGGCTAACAACCCGAGGGACCACCGCGCCAGGGTGCTTGCCCGCCATAAAGGTCGAATAAGCATGCAGCCGCGCGAGTCGTGACTCGGCTAATCGGAGAGAAGGTTGCGTCCGACCTTTGTATTTTTTATTTAGGTCGAGCGTGAGCCAGCTGCGAGATGGTGAAGGCAAGCCGCTTGGCCAGGGGGCTCAGAGCCCAACCAATTGAACAAGGGGGGGTGGCCTGCCAACATGCCTGAACCTCTGAGCCTGCTCGGCCTCATTGAGGGCGGCCTGGTGATTGGGCAAGCTCTTCTTATAGAAGAGTTGCTCTTATCATACCATGATAGGAGCTAGCCCAGCAGGTAACCCATCGGCCTTACATCCCGCAAATGGGGGGATCGAAGGCATTAGGCCCCACTGGGCTAGCTCCTTTTGGTAGCGGTCGTCGGGGAAAGCAGGTCGGCGAGGCCAATTTCAATACCGTGATTAACGAGATCACGCGACTAAAACCAGCCGCGCGGAAAAGCAAGGTGCCTTCACAAGGATGACACATATAAATCGAGAAAAGGTCCATATTTATTCTGCATTTTTAAGTTCGATTCCTTCTAGAATCAAACTCAGGTTTGTGTCTCAATAATTCGTGGTTGAAAAAACACGAGACTGAATTGTCCGTTGGCTGAAGCCAACTGGAAAAAAAGGGGGGTAAATAAAAACAAAGATGAAAGATTTGGCGCCACGTGGTGCATTATCACGAAGCTGGGAGCTGTAGCTTCCAGCACATCTGTCAGGCACTTGTTTTTAAGGGCGTCGAGTTCATTTTTTTTTAACTTTTTTTTTTTTTTTTTTTTGGGGGGGGGGGGGGGGGTTGGGTTTTTGCTTTATGTGCCCCCCGCCGTTTGTCGTAGTCAAGAAGAGGGGAAACAATATATATTTCCATGTTCAAGCGGGACATTCATTTCGATTTTGCATATTTGGTGAGTACAAAGGTAGGGTCTGTTTTCGTGAGGTTGCCCCCAACCCCACCGTACCTTTTTTTTTTTTTTTTTTTTTTTTTTGGGGGGGGGGGGAGAGGTTGGGTTCTTGCTTTATGTGCACCCCGCCGTTTGTCGTAGTCAAGAAGAGGGGAAACAATATATATTTCCATGTTCAAGCGGGACATTCATTTCGATTTTGCATATTTGGTGAGTACAAAGGTAGGGTCTGTTTTCGTGAGGTTGCCCCCAACCCCACCGTACCTTTTTTTTTTTTTTTTTTTTTTTTAACAAGCTCCATCTATTGGTGGGGAGCAACACTTGCTGGAAACCGGGTCCAGCGTCCCATAGATACATCATTTTTTATTTTTTATTTTTTTTTTAAAACAGCACCCCCACCGGTGATAGTGTTGCTGGTAATAGCAGACACCACTACCACCAGGCGGAAAACTCCATCTATTGGTGGGGAGCATCACCTGCTGGAAAATGGGTCCAGCGTCCCTTTTACAAAGAATGAACATGACTGAGAATAAGCAGTATCAATGAGATCTGCCAGCATTGATTGCCCTGCTATCCAGGGGATTGACTGAGCAGTCCTAAATAGATTCCTCTTCACCCTCAAAACAGGGCGCGATATTAACCTATCAGGGTCTGCATCTATTTAGCTTTTTTAACCAATCATAATATTGTTGAGGACCGGGCTCAACGTCCGTTTGATTATCACAATACTGACTATTCTCTTTTTTCACCAGAAAGTTGGAAACTAGTCACCAGAAAATTGGAGAAAACACTGCCTCTTCATCCTATTTCAGGACGCCATACTGATCTTTTGTAGATAGCAGTGTTTTAACTCTATTCTTCATATCATGAAATTGGAACAAGGGCTGATGCAGGGGGAGGGAAAGGATCTGGGAATTCTGTTAGAGGACGCATAGGTATTGAAGCCTCAATTGTAGTCCATTCGCCAAATATCACTTTGTAATCTCTTTTAATTTCAGCATCATCATCTTGCTTTGCCCCATTCCATATGACATTCCCAATTCTCCCTTTCTGGTTTCCGCACAGCCAATTACGGCTAAATTTTGTAAAATGTTTTTGAATTTCTGATTTATCTGAGAGAAATTGAACTTTTTCCTTTATTTGAGCCCATTTTGCTAATATATATCTGTTTGAATTTGCTGTTTGATGGTCTCTGTTAAATCCGGTCCATCTAACCTGACCCCTTCCCATTCATAAGTGCACCTTCTCAACCAGATAGCCCACATTACTGCTCTTCTCCCTATGCGATAAAAACTTTCCACAAATTCTTTATTACCCTCCACTAATTCTTTATCAGGGTTCCATGTCTCGAGAATAATTTTTTTTCACCCCCAAGGCCATGAAATATGTGGGACTAATTGTGACCAGATGCGATCCCACCATCTCCATAACCAGATAGAACCGGGATATTGCATAAAGATGTGCTCTATGGTTTGAGGAATTGATTTACTTGGGAAGGCTGATCTACAGAGCTTACACCATCTTAATGTCAGTCCTTTTTGTTCTAAAGAAGATCTGTCAATGAGCCAGTCATTGGTTGGAAGACACCTATGTTCAATTTGCTATTGAAGGGATGATATTTTGGTTGGTTTACCTTTAGCTGTTTTGAACCATCTTACTTGCCTCAGCTCCTCCTTAATTATATCAAGATGTTTCATCCATCTGTTGGAAACTATGTTTTTCAAATTGATTCTTGGCCGCAGCATACGATAGGTTGTTTTAACTTTAAGTGTGTGAATGACCCTCTTGAATGATCTATTACTACTTCTTTTTTTTGGTACTGTACCCCATACCCAGTTGGTCGGGTCAAAAGGAAGTAATGAGATAGGACACTCTGGTTTGAAGGCAATTCAGGAGTCCTTACTTTTGATTACCCTTATCCTGAAAATCTGCTGAGCCTGGACCCATCGGGTTTCCTCTTGCCCCATTTGAACGAGAGTATTGGAAGAAGAGAGAGACAAAATTTGTAAAATAAAATCCCCATTTTGACCCTGTTCAAGGATTCTACCAATTAACTGGGACTGAGATTTAAGTGCTACCCAGTCATTTATCATTAATTTATGACCTTTTCTCAAAATACGAATCCATTCTAGTGGAAAAAATTCTATTATCCTTTCTAGGGTTTCCTTCAAGTGATGACAATACCTTAATCTTCCCCTTAGTTTAGTTGGATCAATCCAGTCATTTGTTTCCTTATCCCATATATCATTTATCCTCATAATACCATTGTCAACCCATCCTTTCCAGGGTGAGTGCATACAATGGAGGACATACCCCTGGGAGTCACGAATCCACCTATTATCAAATAAAGGTTGTTGACACACTTCCTCCCACCTTTCAGGTGACAATTTGTCTGTTAGGGGAAGTTGCCGCCAGGTCTTAAGCATAGTTACCCAAAATGAGTCATTCTTTAAATCTTGTCTGACAGCCTTCCTACTACAGCATTCATCTGTTATTGTTAATTTGGAGTTACCCCTTGGGATAGTCCAAGATCTGTTTTCCAACCATGTTAGAGGATCAATTCTCGTAGTTGTAGGAGGGGCTAAACGCTTAATTTGTTCCAAGGCCAACGGTGCCCGTGGGGTCTGGGGGTTAAATAAAAAACGTTGAAACCATTGGATAGATAGTGCCTTAGTCAGAGTTAAGGGATCAATAATCCTCAATCCTCCCCTTTCTTTTGGTTGAATAATAGATTGTCATTCTACCCTGCTGATCACACTGTTATACTCATGATTTCCTCTCCATAAAAAGACAGCCAACTGTCTCTGAAAAATTTTGAGGGAGTCTTTGTCCATAGCCCAAATCCCTGACTTGTACCATAAAGATGCCAAGATAACACTATGAATGATCAATGAACGCCCAAAAATAGAGGTATGTTTATTTTTCCACGCTTCCATTTTGGACAGAGCAGATTGGGTAATCCATTCATTATGATTCTTTGGTTTACCTTCAGCTGATAGAGAAATTCTGAATACTCTAATTGGAGTATCCAATGATAACCATTTTATCCTTGGTAATTCTGGCGGTCTCCCACCTTGATGATGTATCCACCAGCCTGTTGTTTTACTCCCCCAATTAACTTTCATATCTGAGAGGCGACAAAATTTATCCATTAAATTCTGAATTTCTATCATGTTCTCATAAGTACCCTCATCCATAAGGGAGAGATCGTCAACAAATAGGGAACATACTGGAATAGCCTCTTGCGGAATACTCGTGACCTGAATGCGACTAATGTCTTTGTGTTGTCTTAAATTTGCCGCTAGTGCTTCCATAATAATTACAAATAGAAAGGGTGCCAAGGGATCCCCTTGACGAACCGATCTTTCTAGAGGGATGGGGGGAGTTACATTATTGTTGACCATCACTCTTGTGGTGACATTATGATGTAGGATTGTCACCCATCTTCGAAAGTTTGGGTCAAAATTCATCTTTTCCAAGCATTTGTCCAGAAAAAATCAATCGACATGGTCGTATGCCTTTTCAAAATCGATGAATATGAAAGTTGTATTGTGTTTGGACTGACGAGATATTTTAAGGAGTTCATTTACAAGAAGGATATTATCTTGAATGTTTCTGCCAGTTATAAATCCCGTCTGAGATGGGTGAATAATTTCTAGTATTATTTTGGACATACGATCTTAGCTATGAGTTTATAAACTACTGTAAGAGTGATTGGGCGATAATTTCTTATATTAGTCTTGTCACATTTTTTATACAAAAGAGTAAGCACTCCCTGACCCACAAATTCACCCATCTCTCCTGATTCCCAAACAGCCTGATAATAATCCATTAGATCCTGAGGTATGAAATTCCACGTCGATTCTCAAAATTCCTTTGGGAAACCATCAATGTCTGGTGATTTGTCCTCATCCATTAATAAGAGAGACTTCCACACCTCTTCCTTTCCTAGGGGATTTTCCATCATTTCTTTTTGTTTCTTTGTTAAAGTTTTATTAAGAGGCAAAATGAATTCTTTCGTTTCTATGATACGACTCTCTTTCGGAATATGACTGTTTTGTTAAGTAAAAAGTGATTTGAAAAAATCTTTGGCTACTTTGAAGCATGCAGCAGACGAGGTAACCAGATTTTTGTCGGGATCTGACGGATCTTCTAAAGCCTCAATAATAGTTTTTCCTGCACTTGCTTTGGCCATAGCAAAAAAACGTACATCCATAGCTCCTTCCATATTTTGAATTTTGAGTTTACCCCTTATTCTCAAACCTTTCCATCTATATTCAATTTGAGTCAACAGCTGGTCTTCCAAACATAAGAGTTCTTCAGCTATTGTTTTTAGGACTTCTTGATCTTCAGACTCTATTTCTCTGCTTTGTAATTCACGAATTATATTATGAAGATTGATTTCATTCATGTATTTTTGTTTTGCGAATAATTTAGAGTATTCATTGCATTTACGGCCTAAAAAAGCAAGACCGTCGTTGAACCATTTAATATCATCTCTGAGGAGGTTCCTCTGATTTTTCCATAAATTCCAAATGTCATGAAAATAATTGAGAAAACAATCCATTTTGAGATGGGAGGTGTTGAGGTGATAAAATTATTTTCCTTGATCTGGATTCTTCCTAAAAGACAAAATTATCACACACATTGCATGATCCAGATCAGGGAAGGGACTCTTTGGAAAGATCTTTGCCACTTGGAGAGCACCTTGCAATTCTTCAGCCACTAGGATCAGATCAATACGAGATTTTGAAATGTGATTAGAGATACCTTTTCGGAAGCACGACAAGGATTTGGTTGATGGATTCAACCTCCTGTATGAATCAAATAAATTAAGAGATTGACATAGGTTAGTGATAATCGTTTCGTCTATTGACATGTACGATGGACACGGAGAGGGGGGGCGCCACCTATCAAGTTGATGGTCTGGAGCAGCATTGAAGTCCCCAGCTATAATTAGTGGAATACCTGTTGGTAGACGTGGAAGGAAGTTTTCAAAAAAGGACTGCCTTTCCCCTACCTCGTTAGGAGCGTAGACATTAAGAATTCCAACGATCTCTAATTCAAGCATGGCTAAAACATATACCCACCTTCCTTGTTCCATGTCAACTACCGAGACGACGATCTGTGCTCTAGAATGGGGAGGAATCCAAGTGGCTACTCCAGAACTCCCTGGAGTAGTAGCATGAGCTCTATAGGATTGGTGAGGCCAAATCTGCTTGTGTAAGTAGTTATGCATGTCTGAATCCATCAAGTGAGTTTCTTGGATGCAAATGACATCTGGCCACTCTCTTCCATCAATGCCTTTTAGTTGTTCAAAGATCGCTTGTCGTTTGCTTAATTTGGTTGAGGCTAGACCGTTTACATTAAGAGATCTTAGGTCCAGGTCTGCTTGACGCCTAAGCCATTTCCATTCTTTATCTTTATTGTACAAGGCTTCAATAATTTAATTCCTTTCATAAATTAGTATAATAAAAGTATCAAGCGACCCTTTGAGCAATGATAGGCAACCTAGTGGAGGTACCCTCTAAATATCCTTTCACTGACCTATATCCAATATCACTCCCTTGTCCAAAATACCATGCTTCAACACTCTGGTGAGAAGGATCCTCACATCATCTTCTGACCAGAACAAACCCGGCTTGATTTTGAGGATTTGGATGTCATTGAGTGCCTCTTGTCCAAACCATTTCAACTCCTCTTGTCGTACACCCTCATACTTAAGATACACATCCCTCTCTGCTATCCTTAAATCTTTAGTTGATAGTGAGAGGATAGATGAGGCCCCTGACGGGAAGTTATCCTTAATGAATTTGAATATTTCTGATTTAATCCAAGATTCTCCCGCTATTCCCTCCGTAAGAGATATCAGAGATAGAAATTGAGGCTTAGTACCTTGCACCGTTACTTCCCCATGGGCTGCTCCTAGAGGTTCTGACAAACCAACTTGTCAATTTCCCCCTTTGCACCTGACTGGCAAGATAACTACTCTTGTTTTTTATGGAGGAAGGTCACCCTAACCTTGAGCCATCCACTGTTTGATATTTTGTCTCTTGCTGGTCGGGGGCGTTTTCATTAACAACGGAAATTGCTTTCCCCCTTCCGTAACTCCTTTATCGTCGAGCAAAGTCGCTTCTTTGTCTAGAGTCTGCAGTGTTTCCTGTTTGCGAAGTTCTGACTGGAGTAAGAATTTTCTTTCCCCTGTAATCTCTGATACTATCTCTTTGACTTCCTGCATATCATTCGCTCCATCTTGTGGAGGAGACCTCGACAGACTGTTTTCCTCGTATAAAACTATTTAATTTTCTTCTTCCTTGGACTGTGTCTCAGTCCCCTGTCCCTCGGAATCTAGGATCAACGATTCCGATGCTTTTTGGAAAAGCAGAGTGCCCGATACTGCTGGAACCAAATTGCTGCCAGCAGTTTGCGAAACTATTCGTGACGAACTGAGAAACAACACCTCATTCTGAGGTGTCACTGTATGCGTCTGGATCTTTTTCGATACCGATTGAAAAACTGTGTTCGCCCTTTTTGACTGGTCTTCTTCTGTCAGACTACTTTCATTCCGACATGTTTGAGAACAAAAAAGAACAGTCGGAACCAGGGAACTATCTTTTTTTACTAAAGCAGGATCTATTTGGAAGCTGTCGCATTTTACTACTGCAGACTCTGTCTAAGAACACTGCAATGAGATAAACCCAACCTTGTGAAGTGACTTTTCCACCAGTTTCAGCACCATGCGCATATTGTCCCAACACCTCGAGAATCTTACTAGGATATTGCACTGATTTTGCAGATATTTTATTTGACTTCCTTTTTTTCTTTTTCATTTTATTTTTTGAAAATTCCTTTCTACTCCTTGTCTGTATTAAAGGTTTGAATTTGGAATTGCAGGGGGTAAGGACCAGGTGTGGGAGCCTGTTACGAAGGGATACACGAGGGGCTGATAAGTATGTCTTTCGATCGAATTCCAAAGCCTATTTGGGTGAGACTTTGTGCCTTCTGGTAAGAACTTTGAGTCGCCTTGAGCTATTTGTCAATGGTTTGAAATTCTGATCCGCAATAGACCCCTCATGCACACTTGTCACCTGAAGTGATGAGATTGTCCCCTGTTGTAATGAGTCTTGTGGTATACCACGATCCTGAAGTGTTGAGATTGAACCCTGTTGTGATGAGCTCTGTATCTTATAATAGCAAACTCTGAGGCTTACCATTTGTCAGGAATTGTAGAGAAATCTTATCTGTGACCACCGTAAGCAATCTATGGCAAGTGTTGGTCCAGTCTGAGCCTTGCGGCAGACCGTACTGCAGGGCCATCATTAAACTTTCGCTGCTGGCCAAAACTAGCATGAGATGACTCTGAATCTGATTCCAATCCTCTCTACTCCAGTTTGGGAATTTAGCTTGCAGGTTCAAAATCATCCATTCTCCCAATTTGGTGAGTTCATCGTGCAGTTCCCCCTCCCCTTTAATATTACTAATTAATGAAAAAGAAATCGGAGGAATTAGAATTGACACAGATTCTACATCCATGGGCTCAACACTCATTGCGTCACTCAGGGGGTCAATATCCATTGGCTGAAACTCGGTCACTCCATCATCAACAAGGCTCTGTTTCCCTGTGCCTTGCATCATGGAATGGGGAGGTGTATTCACCTTCGTAACATCACCGTCATCAACAAGCGATTGTTCATTGTGACTCTTGTTTTCTGTACCTTGCATCATGTAGTGTTCATTCTCCATAGATTCCTTTTGCCCTTTCTTTTTTACTACCCTCCATTCCGACCCCTGAGGTTGGTTCCATCTGGGCATGTAACCCGTGGGATCAGGACCAACAGTCTTTGATCTGTGGCCTGCATTCTCTCCCAATGGAGAATTATTCTTCACCGAAATTGCCCCAGTGCTTTCCGACAAGTTTGCACTATGAAGACCTGTCATCTGTACGTGCATCTTCTGCTTACTTACCCCTGTGCTTACCGACGAGTCAACACTTTGTAGGCCTGCCTGGTGTACCTTCCCTTTTTGTTGCCTCAAATGCTGAGGAGATGGTTCCTGCATTGCTGTTGCGATGAAAAGGGAGGTTTGTCAGATTTTCCTTGTTGTTGACTTCCTCCTCCCCCCCCCCCCCTCTATGTTGCTGCTGATGATCATGGGACATAGGAATCTGGATAGGCAGCCAATCCGAAGGTGGGTGTGGGGACTTTCTCACATCAATCCTCCCCTCCCAGAATCATCCGATTGGCTGGCCTTCTTGATTTTGTTCATCACTATACACCCAACCTTCGTACCCCTGGATTACCGGGACCCATATGTGTGGTTTTTGTGGGTCCTTTTTGAGTTTCTGCTCTAGAGGGAAGGCATGCTGCGGGTGATATAGACATGCATACTCCGCACTTAAATGACCGTATGCCTTACACTTTAAACACCAGGGCCGGAACTTGTGCGCCGTGTGAATCTGATAGATTCTACCACCCATCCTAAAAGGTATGATGTCATCAATAGAAAACAACTGGTCCTTTGGAAGGTCAATAGCCATCATCAGGTAGTCGTCACGTTTGGCAACATACGTTGGTAGATGATCGATGAAATCCACTATTTTGTATTGCTGTCCAAAGTCGTGAATGAACGTCGTTTGGACTACTATTGGAATGTGTCTCAGTTCTACCCAATATAAGTCCTTCATCAATTGATCCCTCTTTTCTTCCGGTCCCATTTTTTTTGGCATCGAGGGGTAAATGCGAACCTCAGCTCCCTCCCATTTCATCTTCTTCCAGTTGTCCATTTGCTATTTATCTTTCTCAAACAGACTGATCACAGTGAAAACTGAATGAGTAAGAGGTTGAATCAAAAATAATTCAAAAACAGCTTTCGGACCTCCTTTCATTGATTCCAATTTTTTGCAAATCCATTTCGTTTTATCATTCATGGATCTTACCGCACTGTTATCATAGAATATCCAGTTACTTGCGTGTCTGGTGTACACCTCGTCTCTCTTAGCCAGTTTGTTCGTAGGGAATGCCTTCATTAGGGTCTTTCTCCCTCCCTGGTCAATCACCACTTGCTCCGATGCTTGGAGGAAAAGGGACAAGAAGTACGCTCTTGCAGAAGACAGGTTCCTCATTGGAATTTTGAGATCATCCCTTACGCCAGCAGACTGATCTATGGACATTCTGTTGATGTTCAGCGTTTTGTCACGCATTGTCGCTCTCACTCTCTGGGCCCAAGTGGGCTGAGGAGTTTTATCCACTCTTGAGGAAGAAGATGAGGATGAATCTGCCCGTTGTCGGGCGCATCGGTCCGACACCACACGGGGGCAGCGCGGGACCCTCCCGGCCGCGTCACGCAGGAGTTGGTTTTTAGAMCCCTTCGTCGCAATATACATGGAGCTTCCATAAGCCGCTCCGGCCGGGTGCGCCAGCCATACCTCTCACGAACCCCTACGACAGGATAGGGCCTACACGAGGCACGACTTACCTACACCTTACGGGAGTTGTCACCTACCTTCGGTGGGCGTATCCCCGCCGAGCTACCAGTCCACAATACGAAAGTTAATCAGTTGCAATCGCAGAGGTGGACCAGCCGAGGGCGTTTCTCGTTCGCTGTAGCATAGGGGGTACGCGCGGTAATACGCCTCTATCGGACCCGCACGCGAACCGACATCTTGGGGGGGTTGAGGTCCCAAGCGCGACTCATCGTCGGTCGACGAGGACGCATCCCACACACCACGCGCACTCCACTTTACGAACACTCATACACACAAAACAATATATGTACAAAACGACACAATACCAACAACGCGACAACGCTCCTAGCCCCTYGGTAGCCAACCCATAACTTTCCAATGCGGAAATCGGATAAGCGTCGTGCGCTGAACTTAGTATAAAACCGCGCGGACGCAGGGCATATTCATATCGACTTGCAATGCAGGCGTACACAATCAGTCGCAACGATGGCGTACTATGTAGTGCCCATAATCAAGCGGTCCCTCGTGGATTCGAGTACCGCTTATGACACTCAAGTGTCAGACTTGAAGTGTCGTGAGGGYSTARCCCTTSACGACATTGCACGGCTGAAGGAATAGTCGTRCAGCCGCCGAGGCACCTCARGCTCTCGACCTKAGTGTCACGGTAGGCAAATCAAATAGGCTCTTCGCGAGGGAAAACCCTTCCCMTGCAGAGCCTAGGGCTTGGGATGTCCTGTACAAGGACCTCGAATCCCGGCCCAGGACCAAACGTCCGACTAAGAAAATCATCAAAAAGCAAGAGACAAGAAATAAAAGGAGAGACCTCCCCTAAGTCCCTCAGTCTCAGCTTCTGAGTGGGCTCCAATGTGGGGGCTCTTCAACCCACRCAAACATTAATCCCAAGTATACCCATGCATACATATATAAGAGTTAAATATGTGACGATCATTTTTTATGGTCTCACTGGGGTCTCTCATGATAATACGTATATGTGTGTGATCACAGGCAACCAAATTCAGAATCTGATTTACAGCACATACCTGCCATCACATCAACAAACCAAATCAACAGCCCACACACTACACGGAGTCAACCCCAACCACCTTCGACATTCATACCCCTTTGCTTTAGCCATGCAAGCCCCAAAACCTCCTGTCCAACCAACCTTAATTAAATACTCAGCACCTTTGTCAAATGGTCATTCAATAAAAGTCCGGGTGAAACCTTAATAAAACAACGAAATTACCAGGGCTAAAGCCTTTTAGGTTGAGTGTAGAGGGAGAGTTAAAATTGAGTCGTAGACCGACGAATCGGCAACCGACCTGTTATCAGTGATAACAGTAAGTGATCCTCARGGGATCAAGYTGGATCTAGCCCTGAACTAGGATCAAAAGATCAAAAGGACATRTAACACACGGCATACCAATCCCCAAGCTAAGATCATAAGTGTATGGAGAATACAACTCCATAATACATCCTYACTCAAAACTTCCTTATAAGCTAAACCTAAGTCTACTTTTAAGTCAGCGCTTAAGCTGAAGGTAGACCAACTACAAAGTCTCCCCTATTCTGGGTGGATCGCCTGAATCATCTGTCAAAATATAATCTATCTCCTCTAAACTAAGAAAATTTTGGCAGCGCTTCCCGTAGGAAAAGTGTCTTTTCATAATTTATATAAGCCCAGATATGAGAGCAGAAATAGTCTCTAACTCCTGGGAAGTCAAATTTTGTCTAACTCTCTGAATTAGTAGAAATTTGGGCAGCACTCCCTCTAGAAAGGGAGACTTCCCAGATTTATAGTAAGTCAGATATGAAAGCAGAATTAATCTCCAACTCTGGAAAGTCAAATT
>BFEA01000091.1:2608389-2621199 GCA_003427395.1 Chara braunii
GCCCGAGCCGAGCGCTCGCTCCCTACTGCGCTCGCTGCTGGTCACGCCCGCTACCCTTCAGCGTCCGTCCCTCCCTCACTGTGCTCCGCACGTCATCTCCGTCACTTCGCTCATTGCCCCGAATGCACCTGTCATCCCTCCCCTCATGATCTCTTCTTCCCGCATGTACCCGGCGCCACCCTCGTCCGGGTTCACCCGCTGCTGTACCCTGGGCTATCTGTCTGTCGGCCCGCTGTGCTGTCCCCCGCTGCTGTTGGCACTGCCCAGTCGGACCCACGCCGCCCGTCGGTTCACCGCCCGTAACGCCACTGCCGTTGCCTCTGCTTCGCTCGCTGCAGCACTACCTGGCCAACCCGAGGGAGAACTTCGGGAGGATCAGGCTACCAGCCCGTTCAATTAGTCTTTCGCCCCCATACCCAAGTCCGACGAGCGATTGAGGAACACTTCGAAGGGATTCAACTACTAAACGGTTCGAGTTGTCTTCGCCCCTATACCCAAACTCCGACGGACAATTTGCACGTCTGTACCGCTCCCACTATAGTGTTCCGGCCTACTCCGCCCTGGCATAGTTTTCCTCTAATGGTTCCCAAGGGGCATACTCACACTCCAACCTCTTCTCAGCGGATGCTACGACATCCCGCTTACCGCACGAAATCGCGCCGTTATTGCCGATGCCGTCGTAGGGGTCGTTCTCTGCACGCGCGCTTGACTCGGTCAAATGTACCAATCAAATGAAAATATCCTTAATTCCTGCTTAATAAAAAAAAAAAATAATAATAATATCACTAAGCAAAACGACCGAGGTCCGGGCCGGCTTTACGATCAACAACAGAAAAGAAATCACGCGCGCCTTAAACCTGCGCGCCCACGCACTCGCTATTGTGGTCAACCACCCAGTCGACGCAATTACAAACACAACCGTGCTTAGCGCGGTATACTTAAACTTTAAACCAAACAATTTTCTGTTACTTGCAAAAACCAGGGCGGATACCCTTGTAAGGGTATTCGCACCGACAGTCTTACCGGACCATATTAAGCGAGGTCCCCGTCGCTTCCCCAAATCTGAAAGCTATAAATTCATTCACACTCCAAATGCTGACGAAAAAAGTAAGTCAATCCGATCAGCCGATAAACACAGGGTAGAGGCCTCCATCAAACCATGCCTCCACAACTATATGATGCCAGGTTTCTAACCTGGGCCTCACACCGTCCAGAAATTAGGACACTGGCAGCATAAGTTCCAAAGACCTTCCCAATCGTCCTCTCCCAGGTCCTAGACAACCTTCGGTTTCTCGTTGGGTGTCCCTAGTCCTGGCAAAAACTAGGGACGCGGGCCTTAACCGAGACCTTTGAAAGCACTCTCGCCTTCTTTCTCAAAATCTCTCGCAGTCAAAAATATATGTAAACTTAATATCCACTCCGCTCTTTCTGCAGTCTAGTACAGAAAGGCCCGGTCTCCATCTTGGCCCACCATAGCCTGGTTGATCGAACCAGGACTACGGCCCACCGCATTGTTATTTAACAGCAGTACCCTCGTTGGTTACGCAACGATAGGGTTTCTCCTGATAGGCACTTAATCAGGATCTCCCAAAATCTCAACCTTCACTATCCCACGGAGTAATTTCCCTGGGGCGGGTAACTCCCCTTAAACTCTTAGCCCGTGGTCCCGCAACCAGGTTGCGCCGGTTAGCATCCATCCAATGGGGTTACACCCTAGAGGTACTAACTTCTTTTCCGTTAGCTTGGCCTTTCTTCAATATGTCTCAGAATTAGCACCAGTTGTTAAACGGGTGCGTCGCAAAACAAAATCACAGGCCCACTGCGCGATACGCAGGGGTCCGAATGCATTTACCAGCCCTCCTTCAATAGGCATGGCCTCCTTCGCACACTTACAAGCAAAATCACCGCTAAATCCACCAGGCCGTGACCCCTGACTTGATCAGAGCCAGCAGTCACCCACCCTGAGACATCTCTCGCCCTGTACTCATTGCGACTTTCTTAAACATTTCAAACAAAAAGTGACCCCTTTCCGTCAGACTTTATCACCCATCGAACAACTCATCATGCCATAAATCAATTTACTCACTTCTGAGGATGAGTCTTTCAACCAAAAACCACTCCCCTTTTCCAACAATCCAAAAGGGGCTCTCTTCATAACCAAAACACCCCCTCTTCCAAAAATCGCGAGGGGTCTCGCCATAAAACAATACATTCCCTCTTCCAGAAATCACGAGGGTCTCATCATAAATCAAACACCCCCTCTCTCAAGGTCACGAGGGGTTTCGTTACATCACAAAACATCCCCTCCCTTTTCCAAAATCTAAGGGGGTCCCATCATAAAACAGAACATCACTGAGAGACCATCTTATGGGTCCTCATCACAACTTAGATAACTTTCACAGACGGACTGCGCTTCCTCCCCTTATACTCTGCCTTATCAGCTGTCGTGGACAGGTCGCACAAATGTACCGAGGAGTACACAGTTTTACTTACAATCAGATTCATAATACCCAAGGTACATAAAATATTTTTCACACATTGTCCACACAAACTCATCATACATCATAGTACAACCACACATGTGAGAGAGACAAGTGATCGTCACATATAAGAATGGTCCCTGAAGGAAACCTCATCATAATATACACTCAGGGAGTACAATGTCTCACACGGAAAGTGTCTCCAAATCATAGCTTGCTCAACTCAAACCACACCAAACCCACACTGACAACTACCCCTAAAATACATGTCAGATCTGTCTCTCAAAGGCCAGGGCGTAGGCCACCTAAATATGTACATGCCTCATTTAAACCACCCTGACCCTCAAAACCCCAACTCAGTAGAAACACTAGAGTTCAGATCTAGATTAACAGCAATCATCAAAATGTCTTCTAAGTCAAAAAAGGGTATCACACAAAACCTAAGTTGATACCTCACAAAATGTTCGCTCACTTATATAGACAAAACCGAGCCCTACCTCCTCAACTTCTCCTGGTTTTGCCTATATAACTGAGCCCTAAGTCCATCTGCGGACTTCTCTACTATCCTACCCTGTCTATCATACATTTTACCCCCTACCTCTGAGATCTTCCCTGCTGCCTTATCCTCAAGAAACTCGAGACAGTCCAAAGCCAGATGCACGTCCCTTTTGCAGTAAAAACATAGTTGATCTACCTTTCTCTTGAACTTCTTCTTCCTGAGCTGAGGAGGTGGTGATGAAGGAGATCTTGTCAAGGTACTGATAACCCCATGCTGCTCTGCTTGAGGAGCTGCAGTACCAACGACTTCCTGTCGCTCTGTCCCCGGAACTGGTCAACCAGACCCAGATCCAGTAGCCCAAAATTCTAGTCTGCCTCTCAAATCCTCTGTCGCTGGAACATACTCGGGCGTGTCCAACCTCTGAGGCCTCCTCTCGAGTGCCGCCCCTGGCACTGCCGTGGGCTGCTCCTCAATCTCCTCTGGTCCATACTCAGGTGTGCCTATCCTCTGGAGTCTGCCCTCGATGGCACCCTCCTCCTCAATCCCCATCTTTCTCTCAAGAGGCTCCTCTATCCTCTGCTCAGGTGAAAACAAACTCACCTCCTCTTGCATAGTATGCACCGCCTCAAGGAGCACGCCCATGGATCCCTCTGCCGAGCCCTGAGCCAGCTCACTGCTAGATGGTGGCAGCCCCTCCTCTACTGCCAAAGGTACGACTGGGCCTGCCGCCGCCACCGGCAGCGTCGCGAGCTCAGTAGGGGCTNCCCTCCTCTACTGCCAAAGGTACGACTGGGCCTGCCGCCGCCACCGGCAGCGTCGCGAGCTCAGTAGGGGCTCTAAACTCGAATGCCTCTCTCTCCGCCTATCTCTGGGTTCTCGCCTCCTCTGGCTCCAGGATAACTCTCCCCATAGGCGGCTCCTGGCGAGGTTCTGTCGCAGATGGTTGTCCTGACAATCCCTGTCCTGGCTGCCTCTGCTCTCCCTGCCGGCTGCTCTCTGGTCTGTCCACCTTTCCCTGGGTTTGCTGCCTCAGGCTCTCAGTGATAGCTGCCTGGATGGCCACCAAAGCCCTAAGTTCCTGAATTTCCACCTCCATAACCTCCAGACGTACTCCATGGCTGGCTTCCTTCATTTTCTTCCCCGCCAGATCGCCCTCCAATAACAAGTGCCGGTCAAAAGTGGTCTTGGCCAGGAACTTGATTTTACAATCTAACCTTTCTTCCGCCTTCCAGGCCACCCCAAACCCGGCTCTCACTGGCGATGGAAGCTCCTCTCCTCTCTGCTCCCAGAAGTCTCTCCACATTTCAGGAATTTCCGGGGCCTTGGCTGGCGCGCTGGGCGGCTGACCCGGGAGTGCTCCTGCTGCCTCCGATCTCTGCCTCTCCTGCTGCTGCTCCGGGAGCTCCCCAGCTGCCTCCAACCTCTCTCTCATGCCATATCTCATCTATCCGCCTGGTTCGTCTTGCCCTCTTTTCTTCGGTCGTCTCTCCAGCTGGCACCCTTTCCCTCGTGCGGAGGTCGACCCTCTTCGGGATTTCTGCTTCCATCTCCTTCTCGGGCTGGCATGACTCCTGGCGTGGCTCTGCCGGTGCTGGCTCCTCCAGGTCTGGGTGCTCCAGGGCATGAGCTGCTAGGTGCCTATCAATCAGGATCAAAGCTTCTCTCCTTATAACTGCCCTCTCTCTCCTCCTTTTTGCCCTCTCTTCTGGCGAAGGAGCCTTTTCTGACGAAGGTAAAGGGGTCTCCTCTCTCTGCAACCCCTCCTTTGCGTGCCGGGTGCTCCCTGGTGCACCCTCGAGTCTCAAACCCACTGCTGGCGTCTGTGGGGGCGTGTCTTCTCCAACCTCTATCACTTCCTTCCCTGCACGTCTCCCCTCATCGTCCAGCCCTCTCTCTCGCTGAGTACCCTTGACCTCTTCCTGTGGCACCTCCTCCCGTGGCATCTCTTCTCGTGGTATCTCCCCCTGTGGCACCTCCTCTCGTGGCACCTCCTCTCGTGACACCTTCTCTGCCTGCTCTCCATGCTCCTCACCCTGAAGCGACGCCCTCCACCGAGAGATATCTAAATGCATCTCCAATTCCCTTAAGGGCCCCTCTGACGCTGGTGGCTTCCCCTGTGTGTGTGTTGGCGACCTCCTCAATCCACCCTCAGTAAAACGATGGAACTCCACTGGCCCCAACCCACACTCAGGGTATGCCCCTCGCTCCTCACCCTCTGGCTCCTGCTCTCTCCTGGCGAGGGTCTTCCGTCCTCCTCGAGATGGTCTCGCCTCCCTGGGCTCAGGGTCCCTCGGCCTCCGACTCCTCTGCCGCCTCTCGACTCTGGGCTGAGGGAGCTCTGGCCGTCGAAAGGYCTCTCTCAAATGTGCCCTGCAGCTTTCCCAATCTCGTGCCATGTTCCTGATCTGCACAGCCAGTGGCCTTTCCGCCTTCCTGGTCCAGAGTGGTAGCGTCTGCATCCAATCATCTCTCTGTATGCCCTGCTCTTGCATGAACCACTCAAACGCGGGGATGAAGTCCGACGCATTTCCAATCTCCAGGCGGATCGGCCTGCCATCAGGTCCCACAGGCGAGGGTCGCAACTCCTCCATCCTTATCTCCACCTCCTGCCTCGTCGTCGCCTCCCTACGAATCCTGGCAATGGGCTCTTTGAACCTACCTACTCCCCTCAATCTCTCAATCGCCTGAGTGACGGTCCAGCCCATACGCCTCGCATGCTCCCAGAAATTGTCCAGGAATAGCTCGATGTCCCCATCATTGTAGACTGGAGTACTCTCTCGTTGGCGAGACCCATGTCGCTCATATCCTCATGATGCGCCCAACGGCGAGGCGGCCGTGTCCCCTTCCCTCCTCTTGGCATGGCTGTCTTCGTAAAGTCAGACCTGCACAACAGGCGAAGGAGACAACAGACACACGTTGGGGTAAGCAAGCAGGTGATAATCAGAGCAAGCTCAGACCAGACCACACTTATGCAGCATGCATCCTTCCTAACCTACACACCCTGTTACTTCTTATTCTAAGGTCGGTCAGGTTATCTCTCCTACCTCTTCTCTCGCCACGAATTTCTTCAATCGCGTTCCAGATACCCAATCCTTCCACTCAGTCCCATTTAACTCCTCGATCTGGTACGCTCCGAGGTCTTCGACCCGTGCAATTCGGTAGGGACCTTACCATCTCTTATCGAGCTTCCTGGACCACTGCTTTTCCAGTAACGTATCATAGAGAAGCACGACATCCCCGACTGCCAAGGGTACTTTCCTCACTCGCGCAGACTGATCTCATCGCGCCTTATCATCCATACGGCTTCTCGCCACCTGATCAGATGCCTCCTGAATCCTTTCTTCCATCTCCCCAACCTACCGCGCCCGAATATCGAGCAACTCTTCAAATGACAGGTTGACTTCCAGATCCTGGCGCCTCCATGTCTTAAGAAAGTTTTCGATAGGGAAGGTGGCATGCCTTCCGTACCACAGCGTCGCAGGTGCGTACTTGGTGGATCTCTTTACTGTAATGTTCTCGACAAAGAAAGCCGCCCTTAGGTATCTTGGCCATTGATTAGGCCTACCTTCGATCCATTTGGCCAGGAGGTTCGTAATGGTACTATGTCCTCTCTCTACGGGAGCATTTGCCTGGGGGTGCGCGGTCGTGGTGTAGTTGGCTGCCACACCATATCTTGCTAACAGTTCTTGCACCTCCTGGCAGGTAAACTCTGATCCYCTGTCCATTACGAATTCCCTGACGAAAGGATAACGCAGGTAGTACTCCTCGATGCAGCTCACCAGGACTGACCCGGTCTTTGTGCGAATAGCTCGCCCGTCTACGAACCCAGACAGGTTATCGCGCGCATCGAGGATATAGTTATAGCCCTGATCCCCAAGTGGCATAAAAAGCAGATCGAGATGCACAACGGCCCCTACCTCTCGCTCTAACCTTGGATGCAGCGGCTCTCCCTGCCTTAAACGGGATCTCTCCTGGCAGGGTACGCAAGATCGACAGAATTTTCCGACCATGTCCATCATTCCATCCCAGTAGTACAACTCACTTATCTTGGCATACGTGGCTTGTACCCCTCGATGCCCTCCTGCAATGCCATCGTGTAGTGCTGCTACAACGTCGATCTGACGATTCCTACCGCAGACGACCCTCCTGGGATTCCCCACTTCCCTTCTTACGAAAAGGTGACCGTCTCGCACTAAGTAGCGTTGCAGCATCCTTTGAGCCCTATCGCTCGCATCTCTTAGCCGCATTTCACATGACAGAAGAAGCCCAAGCTCTAGGTAGATCCCGTCGTACTCCTCTGCACGAAAAGCCTCCTTAATTTCCCCTTCTTCGAATTCGTCGTCCTGGCTCTCGGGTATTTCGTCCACATTCCCTGTCGGGTTCAACGAGCCTGACTGGTCTAGGCTTTCCTGCAATAACGTATTGACAAGGAGATACATTCCTTCCATCAGGTCCTCATGCCGTTCTACCTGGCCACGTCCTTCCTCAATCGTCCTCATATCCTCCACCAGGCTATGCGAGCTGGCCAGCGCTAATTCCATCATCCACTGAACATCCTTACCGCCCCAAGGATCCTCTTCTTCAAAGGGCTTAAGGACTAACTCATTCCTCCTTTCATACCCCTTCGGCGCTTGCCAGATAGGATAGCCTACACAGCTAGGCACTCGCGGCGACCATTTGTTGATATGAAGACAAACATCTTCTTCCTGATCCAGAAATCCATCAACTGGGGGCGTATTCTCCACCGCCTCCCCTTCCTGCTTATCCCAGTTGATCCGAATCAGCCCGTCCACCCGGTTCTTACTACCAGGAATCCGTTCCAATTCGAAATTGAACATCCAGATGTACGTCAGCCATCTGGCAATTGTCGGATCCGATGGAACGTAATTCCTTAGAGAGTAGGCCAGGGCGGTCGGATCCACTCTCAAAATAAACCTCATGCCGAAGATATAATTCCGGAAGATTCGCAGATAATGGAGGACAGCAAGGGTCTCCCTCTTGAACTTAGAGTAGTTCCTCTCCGTCGTACAGAGAGTCCGGCTCTCAAATCGCAAGGGTCTTTCCTTCATTTCCATGTCTGTCTGAATTAGAACTCCCCTTAAGGCAGTCAGTCCCGCATCCGTCTCGACAATGAAGGGTCGCGCCTCTGTGGCGTCATAATCTGGCGCTCCTAACACCAACCCTCCTTCTCGAAATTCCTCCTTCATTTTTGCTACCACCTTTTCTTGTTCCTCACCCCATACTCATTCCTGATCCTGACGGACTAACTTCCTCAGGTGTTCAGTCTTAGTGGCAAAGTTCTTGACGAAGGCCCTCCAAAATCCACACGTACCAAGGAAGCTCCTGACATCAGTTATTGAGTGGAACGGAACTGGCCACTCAGTAATCTTGTCCGTCTTCTTCACATCCGGCCTTCGGCCCTTCTCATTGCAGACGATCCCCAAGATAGTCGCTTCCCTCGTGCAATGTCTGGATTTGGCCCCGCTTGCCGTGAGGTTATGCTCTTCGAGCAGGTTCATGACCTTTTCGAGGTCCTGGATGTGTTTCCAGACAAAGCGCCTTACCCCTGGTGAGACTTCGTCGCTCTCTTTCATCGCCGGCCCTTTCACTGCCAAATCGTCAATGTATGGCTGCATGATATGGGGGCTGACTGACTGCATGGCCCGAATCATGGCCCGTTGGACCATTGCTACTTCGTTGGTCTACCCTTGTGGGGCCACGTTCATGTGGACTAATCCTCGCGGTGTGTGCATAGCTGTCACCGGCCTATCCGGCGGGTAGACTGGGAACTGATCGTATCCTGAGTAAAGGTCTATAAGCGAAATTATAGGCCTTCCAGCACAGGATTCTGATAGCGCGTCTTCATTCGGCAGTCCTCCAGCATCTCGCACGGTCACTGCATTCAATCTCTGCAAATCCTGCACCCACCGCAGCGTTCCGTTAGGCTTAATAAAGCAGAACCACGGGGACGCATACGGTCCACTTGAATGGTCGGCGACGTGAGTACGTATCTTGCCGTCGAGATAATCCACCACCTTCCTCTCCTCGTCAGGATTGGGATACCGCGCCCCTCTCATGTTCCAAGGCTCGTGTGGCACGGTGTGGATGCGGATCATAGGTATCTTATCTACATCCAGCCTGCCACGCTCCTCGTCACTAAATGTGTAGGCGCGATGCTTCCTCTTCATTAATTCCACCATCAGCGTTCGCTCCTGAGGCAGCAGGAAATCAGACTCCCCTATGATTAACTTCTTCTCGTTCCCTTCATTGATACGACATGGCCCTGCTAAAACACTTTCCCTCATTTGTCGAATCAACCCTCGTTCCCTCTCGTAATATGCTTCCTCGTCCTCTGTAACGAGGACGGGTACCGGGCGGCATTTCTTATCTACCGTCTTGTACCGCCTTTGGGAACCCTGCTTGAGCCGTCCCCTAAAAAAGGCCGGCTCACAGATTGTGTTTGCGCTGATGCGGGGTTCCCTCCACTGCCGGGGAGCCGATATACCAATTCCAACCTTCCTGCCTCAGGGCATTCCAGAACTTGTTCCCTCAAGGCCTGGATGGCATCCGGATCTGCCATCTCATGCRCGGCCACCAGGTCCATGGCCTTCCCAACATCTGACAGGCTGAGGGAAAATGCTTCCACCCTCTCTCCTRCTTCGGGCTCTGCCCAGAGCCTYCTGCGCTCCCCTTCCGACTCCTCGATTGTGAATGATCCTGGATTGGGCCGGTTCCTTATACTCCTTGGCCCGGTGTTCCTGCAAGTAATTATTTCATAATTCCCGCAGGCAGGATCGCATAAGAGGAGGATCAACGTCCCATCATGTTTGTTGAACATCACGGTCTATGTCCTGCTTAGGAATGACCTCCCCAGGAGAATTTCATGGTCCACGTCTGGCATTATGAAGAAGCATGCCCTGGCCTTCACCTTTCCAACCTCGACGAGCACATTCGAGGCTGTCCCGCAAAACATGGCCTTACAGTTGGCTCCATGCAGAATACCGCAGTCAGAACRGTYTATATCCAGCCCGAATCTGATCGCGTCCGCCTCCCGAATAATGTTCATCTCTGCCCCAGTGTCCACCATTGCTGCGCACTTGGAACCCTTTACCATCAAATCCACCGTACCGCAGGCTACGCACTTTCAGTCCATCTTCGTACCTGACTCTGCCCACTCTGCCTCCTTGGGCAGGATCGTACCCAGATGGACATTGGGCACCAGGCGCCGTGATAACCTCCCTTTCAGTTCATCGCGGAGTTGCGGGGCTGACGCTAGGATTTCCTTCAGGGTCATGAGGTCATTATGCCCTTCCAGCAGCCGGTCAATCACCTTCTCTACGTCAAATCCTTCTTCCAACCGGACCACGTATTTCTTCTTTTGGGGCGGTCCGTCCTGTATGACCGGTTCGGCCTCTCCCCAGATCCCTTTTTTCCTTGCCCGCTGCTCCGTTCTCTGATCCTCTTCTCTGCGCAGCCTCTCGTCCTCTTCCTCTTCGTCATCGTCGTCCTCTACTTCCACGGCCTCTTTCCTTCTCCCTGGTTCGTGCTCCCTCCTTGGAGGCTCTTGGTTGGTACTGGCCTTGGCTTGATTCCTCGTTCGCGCTGCCTGTGCCAGCCGGGCTTGCGGAGTGAGGGGTCTCCCCCTCATTCCTGGTTGAGGGCACGACCCCACCACATTTACTCCGGGTCGCCCAAGCGCTGACTCCGGGCCGGAGTCATAGAGGAATACTGTGGGGATGTTAGACCTCCATCCTTTCACTTCTTTACAGAGGTCCACCAACTTCTGTTGGTACCCCCCCATCTTATCCAGCAAGTTCTTCATCTTCTCAAATAAGACGGATGGAGGCTCCGTTCTTTCCTCCTCCTCGTCATCTGACTCGATGATTATGGCCTCTTCTGTCTCACTTCCTCCTCGTAGCCCTTGAGTCACTTCCTCATCACTTCCCTCTTCTTCCACCCCAAACGGTGGTTCCTCCTTTTCCTGCCATAGCCTGAACATGGCAGGAGGCAGTGGTCCCGCTGCTGCTCTTCGTTGGGCTTCAACTCTCACTTCTCCAAGCCTTCTGTCAATGGCCTCCCCAAATTGATCGTAGATATCCCCATCCATTGTAGAGAAAATCATCCCGCTTCTCTCGTCTTCCCGTCTTATATTACAAAACCTTATAGTGTGGCCTTGCTGGTCACAATGTTGACAGATGGTCGTCCTCCAATCAAAGCGGGGTCTTCCATACCCCTGACTTCCCTGATCCCTCTGGCCTTGATACCCCTTGCCTTGATAGCCCTGGCCTTGGTACCCCTGGCCCTGACTCCCTTGGCCTTGGTACCCCTGGCCTTGACTCCCTTGGCCTTGGTACCCCTGGCCTTGACTCCCTTAGCCTTGGTACCCCTGGCCTTGGCCATTCCATTGCCTTCCTCTTCCGCCGTCATTGCTGCCTTGCCCCTTTCCTCCACCCCTCCCTCCATTGCCTTGATTGCCCTGCCCCTGGTTCCCATCCCCTACAACACTGCCCTGTGAACTGGGACCAGGTGACGGTGGCGGGGCCACAGGTTGGGCCTGGGCCGCGGGGTAGATGGGTGGTGGCATACTCGTTTGCGGTCCGGCTACTGGCGGCGTACTTCCCCATGGCACAATTGCGTTGATTACCGGCCAGGGCCACTGTCCATAGGAGGGCGCCCCGCCTTGCGAGGGGCCCGTACTAAATGATGGAGCCGCCACATTTAAAGGGGCTGCTGCCTGGGTTTGAGGCGCCTGCGCTTTTCCTGATCCCTGTCCGCCCTGCGCCAAATTACACACTTAGCGCTGGACCTTCGTCAGGTGTTGCGGCACCGGCTCTTCCTCTTCCCAAAGCTCCTCCTGGCCAGCCTCCTCTATCACTGGCTCTTTTCGTTTTACTTTGACAGCCGTCACCACCCTTCTTTGCACCACTGGCTCTGTCGCATACCCTAACTGTGCCAATACGTCCGTAACAATCCTTGTTACTCCCGGGGTCCCAGAAGCGGTCGCATCTCTTTCCTTTCTCTTCTGTCTTTGCAGGTGTACCTGATGTTGTTCCACCTGGTCCAAGCACCCAACTTCCACCCCTCTGTCAATGGTGGCCCAGGTGAGCTTAGTGCTACCTCCCCATGTCTCGTCAATTCGACGGCCTCCGATGCTGTGAGTAGCCCCAGGAAGATGGCGCACTGTGCTTCCTCCGAAATCCCATGGACCTTCCGCGCCCTCTTCTTAAATTCTTGAACAAAGGCCCCTATAGTCGTAAAATCCTCTTTGTTCATCGCTTCAAGGTCCGTGGTAGTCAACAACCCGTCTCCCAGGCGGTATTTCCTCTGCATCCCCTCCTTGAACCTCTCCCAGCTACCTTGAGCCGCATCTATGATTTTCTTCACCTCCTGATGGTAGCTGTGGAGGACATACTTAAGGATGCGTTAAAACTTTACAACATCCGGCCGCCCGACCAAAGCTTGTTCCACCCGCTCTAGCTATTGTGAGACTCTCTCCCCATAGAAATGGAAAGTATCAACCTTTGGGATGTTGCTCGGGTTCCTTTCATGTCGGTCGATGGCCGCAATGAGGTCATCGAGTGTCAGACCCTTCTTGGGAACAACTGATGCGCCGCCAGTCTCAGGCATCTTGACAGCCTTTTCTTTTTAAGTTCCCTGGCAAAAGAAAACGAGTGCATCCCCTTATTCAACATTATACCTCGACCGGTCTATTCCATTCGTCCTACCTAACCCGTAATACTTACTTTACCCATTGTTAACACGATCGTCCCTCATACTTCCTCTACTTGGGTAGGTAAATTTCCTCACCTACACTTAGTCATTCATATATTC
>BFEA01000091.1:2628586-2641810 GCA_003427395.1 Chara braunii
GCAATTACAACCCAGCCCTCATTGCGTCGTGGTTTTTCAACCACGGCGTAAGGAAGGACTTTTTGCCAGCACCCCAAACACGCGGACCCGTCAAAACGGGGCACGCGCTCAAGGTCCCCGACKGCCGTGACGGCCACTAGATCCGGCGCCCCGTCCAAATCAACGGCCCGCCGGGGTATATAAAAAAAATACGATATTAGAATAAATTATTTAGAAAACGCCGCCACCGATCGAACGCCGTTGATGGCAAAAACCAAAGGGGATAGCCCTGCCTGACCCTCAACCCCATCGGCTCCCTCCTCGATGCTCCACTGCCACCACGCCGACGTCTGCCGGCCTTGATCCCCAAACCTCCGTTGTAATAGTCCGACGCCGTAACCTATAGGGCTAAGCCCAAGCCTGAGACCAAAAAACGCCGAGTGCCATATAAGACGGTGTGGCGCGACGCTTTGGGCCAACGAAAACAGTTGTGCGGCTCTTAGTGCCCGCGCCGGCTTGCTTATACCATGCCATAATTGCCCGGCGCTGTCGTCCTACGACATCCCGCTTACCGCACGAAATCGCACCGTTATTGCCGATGCCGTCGTCGGGGTCGTTCTCTGCACGCGCGCTTGACTCGGTCAAATGTACCAATCAAACGAAAATATCCTTAATTCCTTCTTAATCAAAAATAAATAAATAATAATATCACTAAGCAAAACGACCGAGGTCCGGGCCGGCTTTACGATCAACAACAGAAAAGAATCACGCGCGCCTTAAACCTGCGCGCCCACGCACTCGCTATTGTGGTCAACCACCCAGTCAATGCAATTACAAACGCAGCTGTGCTTAGCGCGGTATACTTAAACTTTAAACCAAACAATTTTCTGTTACTTGCAAAAACCAGGGCGGATACCCTTGTAAGGGTATTCGCACCGACACCGTGCAGAAGAAGAAGGAACTGAGAAATGTTGCGATTTCATCTGAGAATGCATGTACTTTCTTTCTTCTTCCGTTAAAATTTCCTCATCATTGCTCATGCCTACTTGGGAATCAGAAGTGTTAGTCGTAGACAAAGTTTGACTGTCTTGCTGATGTTGTTGTGATAAAACATTTCCCTTGATCTGCGTGATGACACCATTCGGGGGCTCCTCTTGCTGGACTGTGAGACCAGACTGCAACGTAGTTGTGAAATTGTCCCCCAACTTCTTTTGTTCATTTTCTCCTTCTTTGACATACTCTGTTCTGTCGTTGTGTGCTTAGACCATGCTAACCTCTGCACGCTTCCCCCCTGCTGACCCATCCCCTGTGGTCCCTGAATAATGTGCTTGGACCAAGCTATCCTATGCACTTTTCCCCCATCCTGACCCATCCCTTGTGAGTCTTGACCATTACCCACTCGCTTGTATGGAACTATGCCCACATGATGAATGAACGAGTGCCTCATCGCTCCTTGGTAAAAAAGGAGCGACTCCGGGCGTTTCGCCCTCTTATAGTTGAGTTTCATTTATGAAGTTATCCTCCTGAGTTACTTCTGAATATTACCAATACCCCTTACTTATAATTTACTAATAAATAAATTAAGATTTTCGATTCTGTTCGATTTGAATCTTGAAATAGGGCTTTGGCAGAAACCAGATTTCAGAAGCTGAAAAAAAGGAGTCTCGCGGAGGAGGGCGCATGCAATGATGACGTACCTTCTTTCTGATCACTCGAGAGATGTACCTCCTCCCTGAATGCTCCAGTGAATTTCGCTTCTTATTCCACCATTGCTGCTTCTCTTTTTTACTCGTAGCCTCCCTTCCCCTAATAGAAGAGATAGAAGACGATAGTGACCCCAACACAGGAGACTTTTTCGCAAAAATTATGTCCTCTCTCGCTTTTGTTTCCTTACTTTCTAATTACCTTGGACCAACAAACCCGTCTTCCACACAGGCTTCGTTGTAATAATTCCCCCTACCCACTTTTCCCCTCTCTCTTTCCGCTATCAGTCCTCCTCCCTAATTATCGTCTACTAACCTCCTCTGATGCCTCCTTATAATCATTCATGAAATAGCCTACATGATCTTTTTATGCCGATAAAATTGCACTGATGATTTTTTTCAAAAGGACAGCGAGTTATTCACTCCCTTCACTAACGTTGGAATTTTAATTATCCGTGTGACTTGAACAACAGATAATTCCTCTTATCATCCTACTGATGACCAACCTTACTCCACTATTCCCTCTACGCAGTGATGTATGATTTCAATCCCAATGAAACGAAGCTAGTGCCCTTCGTCTAATTATAGCGCTTCTTCCGCGTTGACTCGATGCCCCCGTGCCGAAACTAAATATCACTCTCCAAGACAAGGACAATCAAGAACCCTACTCAAACATTCATTGTCGTGTTCCAAGCTATGACGACAATGGCTTTCTCTCACAAATATGGCCGCAGAATCCTGAATTTCTGTTGACGAATGAGATACCAGCAAAACTTCTCTACTTATCTTCAGGCTCGCAGACAAAACTGAAAAGCCTAATGCCATTCACCAAAGTTTGTCGACAATGGAGAAACAACCTTGGCACTGAATCCTTGACAGTTGTAGATGAGTGAACGACCAATGAACCGCCCTGCTTTCAAACATACACACACTTTGCCCTCACAGAAACCAACCTCTGCTGATTCCATCCGCATTGACTCACTGTCAATGCACAAAGGCCTTTGGCCACGTTCCAAACGACGGCGGCGATGGAATTTTAGTCACGGAATCCTGGACGAGTACACTGAGTAGGCGTTCCTAAATCAAGCGTGAAGCCACGTCAACCCGTGACGTGGCGCCGCTAAGTGTCCCTGCTATCGCACGCATGCGCTAGGCGTCCCCCTTGCGGCCAGCGTACTGGCGATTCAGTCCAGTCACCTTTGCTAGTTTGGGCCAACCCCACCGTACCCTGATTGCATTTGAATTCGAACTTGAATGTGTATTTTAATAGTTTGTGGGTTCCTAACCGCACCATAAAATGCCCTGGCCTGTTGGCAGGGTCTGGAGGCAGAGGAGACATGCAGCAGCTCGGAGGTATGCATCCCCTCGGTTCACCTAGCTGCATCTGGATTCAAACTGGGGCGTGTATTTCAACAGTCTGTGGGGTGCGAACTGCCCCACTAGGAATGCCCCCTTCGGCCTATTTGCAATTGGTTGGAACTTATATCTTTATTTCAACGATTCATGGGGTGATAACGGCCCCCACTGGCGAGACCTTGCATTGTTGGCCGGAAAATGCAAAAAAAAAAAGAAAACAAGGAAAAAAACTAGACTACCAGTTGGGCCGCCCGGGTCACCCTATTTTCTCAGGCGGTCCGACCGCACAAGGACTATAAAAGGTCCCAACCAAAAAAAAAAAAAAAAAAAAAAAATCCAAAAAATCCGAAAAAAAAACTACGTTATGAAAAAAAATAAACTGAACGACTTTTGCCTCAAGGTCACATCGAAATTCTTTACCAAATTTAAATTAAAAATCAATTTTTATTTTTTATTGTTTTATTTTTTTTTGGCCCGGCCGGGCAAGTGGACCTGGGCCGCTCTGGTAGCTTAGGAAAAAAAGGAAAAAACAATCGGGATAAAAATTTTTAAGAGCTCCTACTTTCGAATTTGCTCCTATAGTTTATTGGTAGTCGAAATTATTTTTTCTTGGCCCTAAAACTTTTCCTGCAATGTGCGTAGGTGGGCACCTACCCCACATAATTGATTTTTTTCAGATTTTCTAATTCAATGAATTTTCAATGAAAAATCGTCAAACTCGGGGTACTTTTGGTGTCCCCTCCCTTTATCATAGCGGTGCTGCTACAAGTTTTCCCCCTTTTTACTTGCTCGCCTTGTAGTGTTAGCAGCAGGGGGAAAGAGTGAGCATGAGTCCCAAAGTGACGAGCTCCAGCAGAGTGCAACCTACCAAAAAAAAAAAAAAAAAAAAAAAAGAGGAAAAAGGTGAGGGCATGGAGAATAATGAGGTAAGTTTTTTTCTTGTTCTCTTCTTTTTCTTTTGTTCCTTTTCTTCTTTTTTTCTTTTTGTTGGTTCCCTTTTATTCTGGCTTTGCTTTCAACCAGATTCGTTTGCCCTTTTTGAATGAGCAGTGAGAAGGAGCAGTATGAGAGGAGCATAAACGTGGCCGCGAGACTGGGGAAGGTGCATAGTGAGGGCAGTTGCTGTGCTTGGAGAAGCACAACAAGGAAAGGTTGGGTGCAGCCTCTCCCCGATGCAGACGACCTGGGAAAAATGCCATATGTTTTTGTTTTTTAAGGTCCCTGGTTCCCTTAGGGAAAAATCAACACCATTGGACCTTAATCTTGATCTCAGATCAAGGGCCCAAGAGGAATCCGAAATTTTACCTGTGGGCCAAGTCGCTCTCCACAAGACTCCAACAAGTATAGAAGTTGGGTTGCTCCTCAGATCCCTCCCATTCGTGGGGAGGTGTTGCCCACACTCGCATTGAGTGCTGGCGAGATGCTGAGGGAGTTGAGGAAGAAGCTGCTGGACTCGGAGGAATGAGACGTTTGCAAGGTGAAGGGGGGGCTCTGTTGAATAAGAAGCTAAAGGTCTATAGATAGGAAGAAGGTGGAGCCTACGACCATCGTGGCAGCCATAGCCATAGTCACATACGCGACGTCAAGGGGATATGCTACCGAAAGTTTTCGGCAGCGGCGAAGTTATGAGGGGGAGATGTTGCAGGCGGTTATAATGGATTGCCTAGTATAGTGAGGGGGAGGTGTTGCCCAACTACATAGTGGCTTGCATGGTGAAAAGGGGAGGTGTTGCCTAACTACATGGTGAAAAGCATGGTGAAAGGGGGAAGTGCTGCCGAAATTTTGGGAAATCAGCAGGGCGTGTTGAGATATTGGTGAAAATGAATATGGTGGATGCATAGGTGATCGGCAAGCAAGTTGGAGAGAGAGAGAGAATACGGGAGAAGTACACATACGTGTACTATTTGGGGGAGAAAAAAATAAATACAAATGTATTCTAATTGAGGGAGAAGGTGGAAGGAAGGTTTTCGTGGCCAGCCATCGCCGACCAAGCTAGAGAACAACAAGGGGAGGTTGTGCGAAGGTTGGAGGAGCTAGTAGCAACCATAGCCCTGACTTGGAAGCCATAGCGTAGGACGTGCAATTGCGTCACATCGGTGAAGTGAGAGGTGAAAAAAATGAGTGGGGATGAAAGTGGTGGTGGAAGGAGGTGAGCGATGACCATAGGCAGACGTCCGTTGTCATAGTTATAAGCTTGGTGACCAGGTACTTGTGGCGTTGGCAACCGTAACTGCAAAGAGGGAGTTATGGATTGTTGTGTGGCAAAGTGATGAAAGCTTGCTGTTACAGTGAGAGTCGCAACGCAAGTTAGAGGTGTAGTCGATGCCTATAGCCGGTGAGCTCGGCGACCATAGCTGGGGAACTTGACAGTTATATCCGGAGGAGGAATGCGATATTGTTGGTAATTATCATGAGGGAAGTGATGTCATTTCAACTTCACTTACTCAAGATCAGTGAGCGACTCAGGTTTCTTCTTTCCCTTCACCCCATTTGCTTCCACACTTTGCATGACCCTTTATTTTTTGCTTAGATGTTTGAAAGGAAAGAGAAAAGGTAGTGAGGGTGGTGTGTGACCGTGGTTATGTGATATGAACGGAAAACCTGACTGCATGTGAGGGTTGTTTATTTTTATTTTTTATTCTTTGGAATTGTGATGGTTATGGTGTGTGTGCAGGTATGTGAAAGAAGGGATGCATGCTTGGAAAAAAAAAATGGTTTGGATAAATTTTTATTTCCTCTCCCCGAACTTCATCTGACGTGTGAAATTTTGAATTAAGAGGGAATTACAAGGGGTCGGAAAAAAAGTGGAAAAAAAAAAAGAGATGTTTCAGCGAACGTAGTCCTTACTCCCAAGGCAAACCGTTATATCCCAAATACCCATTTTCTTTCCGAGACCCTGTCAATTTCCCTTTTGTTTCTCGGTCTAAGTTCCTTGATTGTGCGTGACGAAGAGACGAACGATTCTACTTTGGGTTTGATCGCCCCCCCCTCTTTTTATAAAACATTCAAGGCAGGGCCTCGTATGCTTCAACAGCCGGATCTGTTATCGACTTCGAGTGGACCCGATTTGTCGGGGGTGGTACTTTGTCGACTCGGTGGTGACAACCCAACCTTTGAGATTTGAGTCCTATGCTCGGGCGAGGGGACTGAGTATCCACATACCACTTTTTAGAGGGTTAGGTGCGTAATGGCAAAAGGCAAAACCGACTTTTCTTTAAGTCATAAACGAGAAGGGTTGACATTGTTTGCCTCGGTGGTCGCATTTAGGTTTCACGACCTTAGTCGGACCAACGCCAAAAGAAGCCCGGTCCGTAGGGCTACTATAATAAAGTGGATACGCGTAGGTGTCACTTGCGTGGATGGGGTTCGCACCACAAGAAGTGCGGACTAGGGTGACTAAACCAGGTGACGACACTTTTTTTGCAATATGGGTAACTGTGGCGAATGACCATATAAGGTTCTTGCACGATATGCAACTCTTCAAGTAATGCACCTGACGAAGAATCATTCGCAAAGTAGTCTGTCATCCAATAAAATTATTGGTGTGTGGAAGCAAGAATGTGAGTTTATCTTTAGGTCGGCAGTTGGGTGGAAAGGACAACTTCGACAGACTGTCTCATCAATTCAAAACTGAAGTGGTCTGACTACCCTGTCGGTTGCATCACGGTTATTATCGAGGTCGACTTTTCGTTTGGAGGCTCGGTAAAATATTTTATTTATAAAGTTTGACCCGAGGTGGTCTGTTTTATTTAGATCCTGTGATTATTGACCTTGCCATGCTCGGGTCAACTCACGTTGAACCACATGTACTTTCTACTGACCACGGTGGATGCATTTTGATGAAATTATGTTCGAACATCGTAACGTTGGATTTCCTTTGTAAGATGATTGAATTGTAACTTTTATTTTCGAGTTATATGTCTAAGAGACTAGGATTGACTTATGGGTTTCATGCTTGGTTGAGACCATCTTAGTCGACGGGCGTACGCTTCATATTTAGGAGATTAGCGTCCTAAGAAACGAATGACGTACGGGTCCAGTCGGCGTTTTAAGCAAGTGTACCTATAGCGCAGCGAACGAGCAAACGCCCTCGGCTGCCCTACCTCTGCAATTGCACGTAAAAACTTTCGCACGTGGTTCAATAGCTCGGTAGGGATACGACCCTAAAGGTGGTGACAACCCCTTAGGGAATGTAAGTTGTGCCTTACGATAACCTATCATGTCGTAGGGGACCGTAGAAAGTACAACTAGCCCACCCGGCTAGAGCGGCAAGGTGACAGCGTAACCGCGTCCGTCTCGGTGGTTCGTGATATCACTTCTTTTTTTTTTCGTTTTTTTTTTTTTTTTTTTTTTTTTTTTTTTTTTTGGATTACAGACATATGAGAGTCACCTTCGACACTCGCCCATGTGGTAGAGGCCCCCTAATCCTATAAGACTCCCTCCCAATCTACCTCTTTCGTAATTTCTCCCGACACACTCTTACTCCCACTGTCCTACCTCAGTGTCTACCACTCAGGATCGTCACCCTCCAGCCTTGGGGGTGACTTGACTGAACCGTGGTTGTAGGTACCAGCGCTAAGCTGAGTCCCACACACACCCCACTCAACTCTGATCGGAACATATTTTTGCGAGCCTTGTCGCTCAGGTGCTTCAGGTGCTAGGTACAAACGTTTCACTACAAGTTCCATAGGTGGACCTATTTTGCGTTCCTATCATTGTGTACACATTTATTGTTACTGTTGTTAGTTGTTAGGTTGTTCGTTGTGCACAATGTTGTCATTACTACATGTTTTGTTGATAGTGAACCGAACATAGGAGGCAGCCAACCCAACCAATCCTGTGGAGAGCCCCACTGGCACAAGAGCATACCAACACCGACCATAGATTGTATTAAGTCTCACTCTCATCAACTGTTCCTCGTTCCATGGGCGGTCTGTAGGGTCCTAGTTCAGACAGACACATCGACGGTGAATTGTACTAAGTCTCACGGGCGAGCTGTCCTAAGGGGAACCCTCATCCTAACCCCTCCCGTGCCCAGTGGCTGACCCCCCCCAGATCTCCAGCTAGCAATGGGTCCCCTTACTCTAATCTTGCCTCGAGAAACCTACCAACACCGACCACAGTCTGTACGAAGTCTCACTCGCATCAACCGTTCTTGAGTCTATGGGCGGTGTGTAGGTCTCTTGGTCCTGCCTCCCACTAGGTAAGCGAGTTTGAACACACGACCTCACCCATGCAATTTTCTATCGAACCTACTGAGCTACTGTGAAAAATGAACGATTTGTACGCAATATCGAACTGGAAGGCAAATGAACAATCATCCTCAAGTATGCAAGCCCGCAAAGAACCACTAGAACCAAAAGCATTAGGCAAACATCCTCCAAACCAGACCCAACATACAACAACCATGGACTTGCCCCTCGGTGGTGCGCAAGCAATGTCCGTAATAGCGTACCTGTGTCAGCCCAGGGGAGTGTGTCCAGCCGGGCGTCATTCTAACGCCCTGTCGGTGTCCATGCGCAAGGCTGCGGAGTTTTGAACCCACAACTTCATACCACAATGCGCATTCCAACTGGTGCTCTAACCACTGAGCTACATCAACTGGACAGTTTGCGAGATTATTTATGCGCTGCCTCCAAGTTGTCTCTCATTTTGTTTTGTTTAATTCCTGCGTGACATGGCCGGGAGGGCTCTCGCCTTTTGCGAAAAAGGCGGGAGCCGATGTGCTCGACACCGTTCCATTGCTTTTGTTATGAACTAGGGTCGTTATTAGTATTAGAATCTTGTATTAGCATGGGACATATACAATCCTATCTCAGATGATCCCCCTCAGACAGGCCCCACTGCAGGTTCCCCACCGATCCTCCACTAGAGCCTGTCTACTAACACCCCTCCTACAGGGACCCCTAAGACAACCCCTACTGTAGGTTACCCCCCCGATATCCTCCAGCAGAGCTCATCCCAACCAGCCCATCCCCCCAAACAAGACCCCATCACCCCACCTAGGACCTTGGTCCCCCAAAGCAGAGCCTTAATCCCGCCTGCATACCTACTATAGCCCTGGAATATGCTCAACAAAGATTTGAACCCCCACCCTGGACTATACAGACCTACTGAGATACTCTCTCGATTCCTCCATCAAGATGCGAGACCCTCCACCCATGGTGCGGGTGCGCACAGGTCATCCTTTTTTTTTTATATTTATTTATTTTGTTTACAAAGTCATCCTCGGGGTCAACCCGCTCGTCGTCACGGTGGCGAAGGTGACGGCTGAACAGCGCACGCTGCCTGCAATCGCGCAGCGACGCCTGTGCTGGAGCGCTACCGGAGCGCTACCTCTACCGGGGCAAGGTCCCACTTACGCAAATTAGGAGATCTCGGCCGTTGATTTTTGCTATCTACGGTCAGTATCTCTTAATTCGTGCAAGTGGGACCTAGCCCCCGGAGCCGTAGAGCAGCTACCTCTACTCGCCCGGTACCGGCGCTTCCTACCGTAGAGTCCGTCAGCACACAAGTTAGCCTGTAGTGCAGAGTAGTGGAGCGGTCCTTCACTAGACAAGGTTTTGTATAGTCCAGTGTAATGGAGCCATACGAATTTTGCGTATAGTGGAGAGTAGCGGAGCGGTCCAATTTTTTGTATAGTGGCGACTAGTGGAGCGAGACTCCTTGCTTTCAACGATGCTCTCCCGCCGAGGTTCGACCGCTGAAAGACGCTGAAAGAAAAGCGACAGCTGTTCAAACCGGAAGAAAACGCACCTTCTGATAACTTTTTTTTTTTTGGATAACATTTTATTTTTTTTGGAAGTACCAACTTCTTTTTTTCTTTTCTTTTTCCCTCCATGACCGGCCACGTGTCTTGGGACAGGCAAACGGCGCGCTTTGTGTACAAGCTTTTATCTACAGCAGCGACGCCGTTGGCTTTGGCAAATCTGCTCGTCAGGAAGACGAGAGGTCGTGAGCACGATCAGCTATGGCGGCAGCGAGTGGGGGAAGGATACAGTGCACGTCCTAGGGGTTGTCTTCTCTGGTTCCATGCCGTCTCTCTAGGTATGCATCCGTCTCTCACGCAAAGATACGAAATCACCATAGCCGGCTCCTTTTCTCTTCTTATTGATTTCCATTCTTTCCTTTCTTTCTTTCTTTCTTTCTTTCTTTCTTTCTTTCTTTCTTACTCTTTTTTTTAAATAATAACGATTTATTATTATTATTTTATTTAATTACTTATGATTATTACTTTCTTTTTGAAATTGGACCATTTGTCGGTCTGTTCGTGTCCGGCTTGGGTTGTGCAGTCAAGACGCTAATTACGTATCCCGTAATTAATTAATCGTCTCCTCTCTCTCTATAGATCCAAAATTCTAACGGATGTTCCGTCGAAGTACCATTTTCCTTCTTGCCCCCCCCCGTGTACGAATATTTGATGCAACACACACACACACACACACACACACACACACACACACACACACACACACACACACACACACACGCATTCAAAAAAATACACACACACACGCACACACAGATGGCTGAGTGCATGGTCCAAATCCCTGACAAGAACGGCAGTCAGTAAGATATTACCCCTGGCAAGAACGGCAGTCAGTAAGTCTGAGAAATTACCCCTGACAAGAACGGCAGTCAGTAAGTCTGAGAAATTACCCCTGACGAGAACGGCAGTCAGTAAGTCTAAGAAATTACCCCTGACAAGAACGGCAGTCAGTAAGTCTGAGAAACTCATCTGAGTATAGAGTGGGTTTTATGATGACTGTGCCAGATGAGTTTCTCAGACTTACTGACTGCCGTTCTTGTCAAGGGTTTGGACCCTTGACAAGTCTGCTAGGATTGCCAGGTTGGTGGTGTTGAGTAAAGTCGACCACTTTTCTCTCTCAGGGCGATGTGGTGAGTCCTTATCAATCCGTCGGAGGCATCCTTGGCAGACTGTCTTTCGGGGTTGAAAAAAAAAACCTCCTGACGAGTCGGTGAAAGTTCGACGAAACAGTCTGGCACAGGCATACCTTTTGTGAGTGTATAGCAAATATGACAACAACACAAAGAGACAAGCACACGCCCAACAGCATATCCACACACACACACACAGACACACACACACACACACACACACACACACACACACACACACACACGGACAGGCATACCTTTTGTGAGTGTATAGCAAATATGACAACAACACAAAGAGACACGCACACGCCCAACAGCATATCCACACACACACACACACATACACACACACATACACACACACACACACGGACACACACGTCCGCACACATCCACGCTCAAACAAACACACACACACACACACACACACACACACACACACACACACACACACACACACACACACACACACACACACACACACANCACACACACACACACACACACACACACACACACACACACACACACACACACACACACACACACACACACACACACACACACACACACACACTCTTCCACACTCAAACAGACGTACACACACTCACACTCAGGAAAACACATGCATACACTCAAAAATATATCCATACACTCTGATTCATAAGCGAGGAGGTCGTGGAATCGTGCAGTGACCGCCTATACAAGTACAGGCGCGCGCGAGCGCAAAATACGAGAGAGAGAGAGAGAGAGAGAGAGAGAGAGAGAGAGAGAGAGAGAGAGAGAGAGAGAGAGAGAGAGAGAGAGAGATGGGGTGGTTATCCTGACTGTGTGGCGGGTGTTTATATTATGAACACGTGGATGGATGTTCTTATGGTTGTGAAAGCAGTGACGAACTATTTCCGCCTCTTTTATTTTTTGAGCTTATTTTTTGAGGTTAAATTAATGATTTTCTTGGTGGCGATTCTGTCCTGGGTCTTGCAGGAGAGAGCGCTGCTGCAACGGTGGTGATCAGGCGGTGCCTGGAAGAGCGACCTTCTGTTAGCATTCTCTTGACTGTTGGAACTCTGACAGCATAGTAAGTTTTTTTTTTTTTTTTAATTTTAAATCCATAAAATAATAAATGTTTAATTTAAACGTTAAAGTTTCAGCACACATTCAGTCTCCAAATTCACCCTTCTAAAAAAAAATCAAAAATTTGAAAAAAAATAAAAAAATAATAATCCTTGTCTATTCTATTCGTGATTTTTTTGATCAACCGTTGCCAAGGTCCAACTTGCGCGCTCTCCGGGGCTCTTTTGATTTTTTTTTTTTTTTTTTTTTGAATTGCCAAGCTCCAACCTACCTTCTTCCGCCGAATACAACGTACGGTCATTATAGCTGTATTTGGGGTGTCTTTCAGTCTAGATACAGCTATAATGACCGTACGTTGTATTCGGGGGAAGAAGGTAGTGTAATGGTTTGTTGGACGAAGCCGCCCATTTCTGTCTAGAGATCCTGCGGTTTGCCTTGATTGCTTGCCACCTTTTTTTTTTGCTTTTCTTTTCTTTTTTTCCTTTTCTTTTCCTGTGAGGAAATAAATACGTGTAAAAATAAATAAATACGTGTAAAAAAATGTGTTATCATCGAGCATTGCGAAGCTGTATCGTGTCACCAAAAACTACACAAGGGATTTTACTTATATAATCTCAAATGGGTCTCTTTGTGCTTAAAAAAAAAAAAAAAAAAAAAAAAAAGGCACAACAGGTTTTGAACTCATGATCTGTTTGCCAGCCCCTACCTGTGTGTAAAAGCTGTTGGGGATTTGTAATGGAATTCAATTCCCCTTTATTTGCCTGGGAAAAAAAAAAAGGGTTTAACATCCTAGTCGTGTCCCAACAGGACTTGAACTCTTGATCTGTTTGTCAGCCGCTGCGCGTGTGTAATAAATGTGGGTGATTTGTGATGGGATTTCCCTCTCTTTGCCTGTGAAAAATATAAAAAGGGAAAAGGAATATGAGGGTGATATGTTTTGTTTGTGTCTTGGCCACCCCCCTTTACCGCTCCTTTGCAACATACCCCTTCTTTTTTTGTTTTTCTGGGATCAGACCCGTTCACACTTACTGCACCGTCGGGCTTGTCGTGGTTGACCGGATTTTATTGTAACCCCTCATTTGGCGGTTAAATACATTATAACCCCTCAAGTATGTCTATAAATTTTAATATAATTTTAATATATTAATCATAGGGAATGTTCATTGCATGAAACCCTCCCTCTTCCTTGCCCCCGCTCCTCTCCCCCCCGCCC
>BFEA01000091.1:2652670-2667258 GCA_003427395.1 Chara braunii
GAGAGAGAGAGAGAGAGAGAGAGAGAGAGAGAGAGAGAGAGAGAGAGAGAGAGAGAGAGAGAGAGAGGTCACCGTGAAAAAAAGTTTGCGTATTGCTGGTATGCTTGGCATTGTTATGGGGCTTCTGCTGAGGGCTTTCCTGGGTGCATTAGTGCAAGTGCATGTCCTTGCAAGTGGTGATGAGGCTGCTGCACAATGCGGGATCGACTGTATTTGGGGGATCTTGTACGGTCGTATGTAGGTGGTCATGGAGTGGGTGAGTGGGTGGCATTCGGAATCCGAAGAATAATCAGGAAGCGTTGCGGTTTCAGCTGTTAGGTGCACGGCCTGATACCATCCAATTTGGTGGTGATCTCAAATATGGTACGTTGCCCCCTTCTCTTTTTCGTGTATGTTTGTGTGTGCTGGGGGGGGAAGTGGGGATGTGGGGGGAGAGGGAAGCTCAACAACTCCTACACCCAAAAGACAAATAGACTAAATCTGAAGATCAGCAATTCCTCTTACGCCCCGGCCACAATGTAAATAAACTTGCAAAACTAAGGGGGGAGTGGGGGGAGAGGTTGAAGTGATAAAGCAAGCAATGCCATGGGTGTTCTTTTCTTTCTCCTTAGTTTTGATTGGTCCACCATTAAGGAAACTTTTGGACAGAGGATCAGTTTAGATTCTCTGCAGCGGCATTGGTTCACATCGCGGACGTGTAGTATATCGTTTGTCAAAGTAGCAATTTTTATTTTTTATTTTTCTGCTTTTTGTTTTGTTTTGGTACATTGAAATTTAATGTCATTGCTTGGTCTAGCCAATATAACATTGTGATAGTAATGAATTCATAATAATGTTGTTCATATCATTCAACTTCTAAATGATATGTTAAGTTGTTAACAGCTTAACACTTGTGAGATATCCTCAACTAGCTGCCAACAGTTTTATAACTGCTAGCCTAACTATTACCTAACCGTTGCCTTAGTGATACCTAACTGTTAACCTAACTGTCACCAAACTGTCACCTAACTGTCACCTAACTGTCACCTAACTGTCACCTAACTGTCACCTAACTGTCATATAACTGTTACCTCACCTAACCGTCACAGTGTTACCTAACTGTCGAGATATCCTTCAGCTAACGGTTAGTGTTACGGTGTTACCTAACACTTGTGGAGATAGTAATAAGTTGTTAATTCTCTGCACGTGAGGAGATATCCTCAACTAAATCATAACTGTTAACCTACTGTTAACCTAACTGTCACTTAACTGTCATATACCTATTACCTCACGTAACTCTCGTATAACTGTTACCACATTTAACTGTCATGATGTTACCTAATCATCGCCGTAAGTGGATTATTCAATATTCTTTGTTCAAATATAGTAACTGTTAACCTAACCGTCACCTAACTGTTAACCTAACCGTCACCTAACTGTCATATAACTGTTACCTCACAGTTGTACAACTGTTACCGAACGGGGATATAGAACAGACAGGGATAGTCTGCGGTCAACGGTCACATTCCTTCCTTCCTTCCTTCCTTCCTTCCTTCCTGGCTTCCTTCCTTCCTTCCTTCAGGCATGTCAGGTAATGCCAATGACTTTTTTTCTTGACTTATTTGCGGTTATTCCTTTTGTTGTTCAATGGTATGAACTTTGAAGTGTGAACTTTGATTTCAAAAAATGCAGCGACTTCTTCGGCTTCACGTTCTCTGGAGTCGGAAGCAGCAATCGCAGAGCTGCGGCCTCAGCTTGAGAGTCGCTCAGCGAAATGGCTAGCTGCCAGCACACACCCTGGCGAGGAAGAAGGTATGGGCAGTATGTGTATGTCCCCAATCACCTTATCTTTTGTCCGTTTAAAAGGTTTTCTCATTATACACCACATGTCAACAATTATTGCTTGCTTTCGCAAATTCTTAGTAAGTTCATAAAAAAACGTTGTCAGTCAAACAATTGTCTTTGTTGGAATTCTACTTTATGATATGCATGGCAAGCAGGCATGCGCCATCTTCCTCCTGGGACTGAGCCGCAGCTGCACTAATGCGCTGACACCCTAACGAAGTGGGCCTAGTGGACTATTCTAGTCTAACCTATGGATGGGGCCTACGATACCTTCTGGACCACCTGTACAAACAGGCGTACCATCTTACTTAACCTACCGGACGGGGCTATGGTACATGTGCCTCTGGAACTTTGGGACCGGATCCGGGACTTGTCGCTGAGATGTGTGAAATCTTTCACCACTGCCTTTTTGCTTTCGTTGTTTGCCGTTGTCATTTCTCTTTCATCGCTGCTGTTATTTTTCTTGCATTGTCGCGTTGTGGTTTTCATCTCCCATTTCTATCCTCCTCCTCCTCTCTTCAACTTTCCCGGTTGTCGTTGTCCTTTGTCTTTTCAGCCCCCGGTTGCCATCACGAAATGCAGACCTGAGTTCGAACTCCACTGGAAGCAGATAAGTAAAATACTAGACTAGCCTATCTCAGTTGGTAAACACCACACCTGAACTGTTGAAATAAAGACCCGAGTTTGAACTCCACTGGAAGCTGACAAGTAAAATACGACACTTCTGAATGACGTAGTTCGATGACGATATCTCAAGGCCGTCACCCTTTTTTTTTTTTTTTTTTTTTTTTTTTTTTTTAACCCACCTTCTGCTACCATCCCACCAACCAGCTGCATGGACGTCCATTTACGGCACATCGTCATGTCCCATTTCTATCCTCCTCCCTTCATCCCTATCTGCTTTGATTTCCTTGGTTTGAATTTCCTGCTTTAGCTTCCTTGTTTTTACTTTCTTGTTTTTACTTTCTTGTTTTGACTTTCTTGTTTTGACTTCCTTCGTTTGGCTTGCCTGCTTTGCTGTGATTGGTCGCAGCGATCGGTCGTGTCCATCTGCAGCTCCGCAAAAATGTTCCGGATCTGCTGACTGTGATTACGCCCCGTCATCCAGAGAGAAGGGCAGAAATTCTCAAGGTCAGGATAATCTGTCCTTTGGCAGACTCTGCTGGTTTCTTTGTTCCCCTTTATTGACCTACCCTGCTTTTTTTTGTCATTTTGGGGAGCTTCCTTTTTCTCCCGCCCTTGATCTCTACTTCTTTTCTTTTTTTCCTTCTGCAGTTGGTATGGGGACAATTGTGTCATTTTTTTTGTGTTTTGCTTCAAAGTCGGGCAAGATTGACATTCAACTTCTTTCCCGCTGTCCCTATCTACCATCCTGCGAAACCACAGCCAAGGGAACAAAATTTAGAAAAAAAAGGGGGGGGGAAACTAAGGGAAGACAAGGTTGACATCCAACTTCTTTGCTACTGTCCCTGCGGCCCCATTCCCTGCAACTCTCTTTGTTTCTTTTCCAACTTTCTCTTTCTTGCCAAGGAGAATGGTCAAGGGATCTGAATGAAGACCTGATTATGGTCAAGGGAGTGGGTAAGAAAAAATAAGTAAGAATGCAAACCACAAATGAGGGATCAGAAAAGATCTCCTACATTCATTTCTGAATCCAATCTACGACCGACGTGCCACCGTGTTCATTGTGTGACAGTTTTTTAAATGCAGTTTTTTTAGCGCAGTTTTTTTAGCGTAGTTTTTTTAGCGCAGTTTTCTTAGCGTAGTTTTTTTAGCGCAATTTTTTTAGCGCAGTTTTTAAAGGAGGAGGACTTGAATGTGTTATGTATCTTGTGATGCACTGCACTGACCTCCTCTTTCACTATCACAGTCTACAGATCTTATGCCGCGACTGTGCTCTGTTACTCTTAGGAAGCACTGGAAAGCACTTAGCTGACTCACCATATATGGAGATGAGGGAACATGTTGATAATTCACGGCCACCACCATATCGTCCTGCACTGTGCATGTGCTGGCATATAAACCATCCGATCCTGATGTCTCAGAGATTCATTGTCTGTGTGTGTGTGTGTGTGTGTGGGTGTCTGTGAGTGGGTGTGTGGGTGTGTGGGTGTGTGTTTGTGTGTGTGTGTGTGTGTGTGTGTGTGTGTGTGCCAGGTGCTGTCTTCGCAAGGACTTTCAGTTGCCATTAGGAGCGAAGGGCAAAAAATAGACATGGGAACGGATGTCTATCTTGCAGATACTGTAGGTGAGGTCTCTTACCCCCAAGCTGCAGCAAGCCAGGTAGTTCTCTGAGCTGGGTAGGTCATTTCAACTGCCAGATATCGAAACTTCACATTTCAGACGTCAAAACTTCAACTTTCAGACATAAAACTTAGAACTCGAAAATTGCAGATTCGATTTGACACGTTTGTGTTTGGCGGTGGTTTGTTAATGTTTTGATGTGACTTTCTGATGATTGACTCTTTTTTAAAGGATTTTTTTTTTTTTTTTTTTTTTTTTTTGTTGTTGAAAAACGCCCAGGTTGTTGTAGAGGCAGGCTTTCAGGCGCGGGAATACTCTCCAGGGTTCAGTCAGTCGAAGTTCAGAATGACCCACTTGGCCCTCTGTCCACTTGTCTGTCCATCTGTCCACCGGTCAGTCCTCTCTCTCTCTCTCTCTCTCTCTCTCTCTCTCTCTCTCTCTCTCTCTCTCTCTCTCTCTCGCGCGCGCGCGCGCGCGCGCTCACAATATGATGTCGACCTGCTCCGTGTCACCATTCACTTATGAGCCCACAGCGATAGCAGGCGGTGTGGGGATGCAAAACTTAATGTGCGAGATTGCCCTGTCATCGTGTGTCGTTCAGTCGAAAACAATTACACCGCTCCGCTCAGCAGCAAGCAGCCTATGGGCTGTGGCCCATGGTCATGTCGTGATCTGTAGTGGGCCGTGGCCTCCCGACTCCTTTTGCACCCCCTGCCTTTGCAATCCCGACCAGTTGCAGCCCGGAACGGGGTGTGGAGTTGGGACTTTTATGCAAACACATATTCACACACCCTCATGTGGCTGTCCTTCGCAGTCTTCATCGTCCTTTTTTTGCTTGTGGCTTTGGGAGCGATCCGGTCAACCACATCGATGTAGCCAGCCTTGCACTCCTTTTTTTCTTTTGCTTGAGGTTTCTGTTGGAGATATGCTGTGCAAGTGTTGATATTAGGCCAGTCTACAAAATCACGCGTACACACACACTCACACGGTCATAAACACTCATGCACACACACGCACGGGTCGATGCGGCTAGGGTCGGGACCATACTAGCGGTCATGCCATTGGGTGTCCATGGCTGAGTGGGTGTGTAGAGTGTTTTATGACTGTGTCAGATTGGTTTCTCAGACTTACAGCCGTTCTTGTCAAGGGTTTGGACCGGCAGTCTGCTAGGATTGCAAGGTTGGTGTGAGTAAAGTAGACCACATTTCTCAGGGGTGTCGCTAACTCTGGGCGATGTCCTTATCATCAGTCAAATGAATCCTGGGCAGACTGGCGGGGTTCAACCTCCTGATGAGTCGGTGAAAGTCGGACGAAACAGTCTGGCACAGTCATACTTTTTTTTAGTGTATAGCGAATACGACAACACACACACACACATTTCACTGTGGAGAGAGAGCACTTCCACACGGGGCCACTGGATCACTCGTCGATCGGCTCTGAACAGATGTAGACTCTCTTCTGCGGATGTGGGAGTGTTGGGTAGAAGGAACTCGGAACGGAATGCGATTAACACAGTTTCTTTTTTTGGTTTTGTTTTTGGAGTTTTTTATGCGTTTTGTTTTTGCAATCCATGGTGGACCTTGAACCCAGCACCTATTATTGGTGGATTTGGGCCCAGGTAATTCGGAGTCCTCCTTTTAATTCACTTTTTTTTTTATAGTTCGGAGTCATTATTATGTGTCATAATACTTTACAAACTTTTTTTTTCTTTTCAAAGGAAAACGAAGGGTGACGGCCTTGAGGTATTGTCGTCAAACTGACAGGTCTTACGTAATTCAGAGTTTCTTTATCCACATCTGATTTCACCTGGATTCTAACTCAAGTCTGTTTTTATCAACAGTTCATGGGTGTACCGCTCAGCCACATGGGCTGGGTATTCCTTGATATTTCTCAATGGTAGTATTTTTGTCCTTTGTCAGAAGGACAAGGACCTTCTGACAAAGGGGGTCAGATGTGATGTACACGTGGGTGAAAGTACCTAAGCGGGCCTTGAACCCAGCACCTATCCAGTACAACTTACGCATGCAACCACTTGGGCTATCTGAACCAGACGCTTAATATGCGCAGAATCGCAGATGGAATTGAGAATGCATTTGCTCTGCATCATGCAGATATGTTGCCTGTGTTTTTCTTTATCTTTTTTCTCTGCCGTTGCTTCTGCCACCTCATGGAGTTGGGCCTTTTTTTTTTTTTTTTAACAACCACTATGTTCTTTCTTTTTTTCTTGTTCTTCGAGTTTGACTGTTTTGTATTGATGTCACCTCTGTTTGCTTTTGTGTTTGTGTTTGTCTGTGTCACAGGCGAGCTAACAGGCTTGTACTCCCTCTGCCCTATTGTATTTGTCGGCGGCTCTCTCCTTCCCGGTTTGGCAGGCCATAACTTCGCCGAGGCAGCAGCAGCAGGCTGTGCTGTGTTGACAGGCATGTTTTATTTTCTTCATTTTCTTCATTGACTAATTAGTAATTTTCCTTAAACCACTACCGGTAGCACCTTTGTCGGTTTGGAAAATAGTGGGCCTCCGACCTTTCAGGAGGCCAAAACGAAATGACGGCCGCTGATTAGATTTATCAATGGCAGCCGTCGCCAGGCCCGGCCTCCGAATTCTTCGGGGCCTGGCGTTTTCCCTCATTTCTGAATCGGCAAAGGTTTAACTTTCCTTTTTTGTGTTGTTGTAATTTTTGAGTCTGCTCAACTGAGTTTTTCTCCTTCTTGGTTGAACGAATGAGCTTGTGTGAGAAGACGTATGAAGGAGCATCCATGGCTTTGTGGGCATTGAAATTGGACCTAATGCAAGGAAAATGAGCGATAGCGAACTTCAGAAACCAAGCAGCATCATACACATGAAACCAGGTAGTCGTGACCTCGAACCAAAAGCAGAATTGCAACACGAGTTCCACCAAATAAGAGCACAGCAAAAGCTCACAACTTCACAAGTGACAATGTTGGAATAGTCTCATCATTCTCAACAATGAACCAATGTCGACATCCTATTTGGCGCTCTGCACCCAGACTACAAATGGCAGATCCTATCTAGCCTATCTACAATGCCGCTGGTGACGTCAACAGCTCCCTGAAGTACGAGCAGATCTCGGCCAATGCCGTTCGCCTCAAGCACCAGGTATGTCTTTCGCATCACTCACAACCTCAATCCCCCACACACAGATGCCACATGCACCCAAGGACCACCATGCGCCCTATCCAGCATAGCCCAGCGCAGCTCGGCTATGGCTGCCTGCTCTTCCTGCTCGCCTGTGAGTGCGTGGGCGCTGGCCAGCGTATAGCGCAGCAGCGCTTGCGCAGCATGCAGCCAGTGCCCGAATGCTGAATCCCAGGGCAGGCACTTTCCTAAATGGAAGTGGCCTGCCTGCTGCGTGCGGCCTGGCTGCGCTGGGCCCCTGCCCAGAAGCTTCCGGTAGGCCCCAAGTGGCTGAGCCCCAATCCAGACGATTCAGGCCCAGGGCCCATGGCGGTTATCCGTGTTCAACCGCCCTCAGCCTGTGTTCGGTCCATGTTCCGTATGTGGCCCAGGGCCTGCCTCAGTTACATGTGAAAAAGGCAGCCAGGGCCTGGGCGTTCTCAACCAACTGGCGCTGCGCAACTGCCTGAATTTCTCCAGTTGCGTGGTAGCCGAAAAATAGGCCTCTCGGCCTTGGTCGGGCCTGCCTTCACTTAGGGCGGCGGACAGTGCTGAGAACAGGGCCCAGTTGGGCTCGTCGATGGCTTGAGCCTCACACTAACTTTGTTCAGACACAGGGTTTTGGACCCCATCCAAATGCCAGACCTGATGGTTCAGACGCAAGATCTGACCTGCACCGTCCAGATGGCAGATCTGATCTGGGTCAAATGTTGCAAAAAAATTCTTAAATGTGCGTAATAATTTATTTTTCAGATTTGTCTGAGACTCTGAAGGTGCACAATATATATATTTGACTTGGCTACGCTGGGGACCCGGACCCGCTCATTGCCGGACACAGGGCCCGATGTATGCCCGGTTCCGTCCGGACGTCCGGACTTTCGGACATTTCTGGACCTCTCGACGTGGCGGGGGTCCAGACCGTCCGAACTGGTAAAGCAGGTCTAGAAAATCTCCGGACCGTAAAAAAAAAAGAAAAAAAAATCTGAAAAGAAGTATGTTATGCAGAAGAATAATACAAACCTCTTTTCGCCCCAGAGTCATGTCGGAATACCTAACCAAGTTTAAGTTAAAAATATATAAAAAAAAGTATTGAAAAAAACTAGTAAATTATTTAAAAAATTATTAATAATTGAACCAAGCGTTTGAAAACGGCTATGTATTATAAATTACAATACAGATAGACCACGTCGGGAACGCCCCCCCCCCCCTCAAAAAAAAAACAAAAACGGGTCGGAAAACCCCCAAAACAATTTTGGGTGCTCGACTCCTCAGTGGGGAAGGGCCCTAGACCTTCTGTAAACCAGCAGCGACAGCAGACACGGGTGGATCGGGACCCACTTTGGGCCTGAATTGACTCTCATATTCTAGGGTGCACTTATCTGGCAGTTCATTGGTAGATGGACTTAGAAAAATGCAGCTCATTGGCAGATGGACTGAGAAAAATGCAAGTTAAGTCCTTGAGGCAAGCCTGGCTGTCAGTCCTCTATATGCAGCGTGGTCAATGCTGTGCAGGGGTACTGTCAACCAGGTCGGAGGGAAGCGGGTTGTGGGTTTATTGATGTATTATTTTCTGTCTTGCCGGTTGAAACGCTCCCCAGAATGGAAAGGAGCCACCCCAATAAGGACCTGATTAGAAAGAACAAAACAAAAAGAATTACTGCATGCATCCATGCATACATCGGAACTCCACACGAAGCATGCTGCGTAGCATCGTGTTAGCACTGGCAGGCGAACCCGAACATGTTTGGCCGAACGCAAACGAGTGCCCAAAACCCTTTGAATGCAAACATGAATATATTATATACAGCCTCCTGATGAGTCGGTGAAACTCCGACGAAACAGTTTGTCACAGCCCCTCGTTTGTTGTCCTCTTCTCCCTCTCTGCCTACGGTTTACCGGGCAGTTCTATTTGACGATATATACAGTTTGCCACAGCCCCTCGTTTGTTGTCCTCTTCTCCCTCTCTGCCTACGGTTTATCGGGCAGCTCTGTTTGACTATATATACATATATACGTCATGTAAAACAAGAATGCAAGCAAAATTTGCTTTGGAGTCATGTTCAAATTCTTAGCCAAACGTGAATTAAAAAATGAAAAACCGAAGAAAAAAAAATCGTGAAACAGATTTTTTTACGAAAAGAAAATAATGTTTGCCCGAACACGTTTGCGAACTGTTCACGTGAACGTGCGAACACGTTCGCCGTGCTACGCAGACCCAGAGGAATCAAGCTCTCCACCTCCTCCTGCTCCCAAAGCAAATGCCACATCTAACCCATTGGCAAACCACGTGAAAACCAAAGTAAGGCAACTCAGAGTTTCGTTGACTTACCGCAAATTGCCGAATTCTTTATGGCTAAATTTCCAGCCACTCTCCATTGAGAGGGACTCTCAACCGGGGGCATTGCGCCGCCGGCCTGGCAAGGAACGGTCCAGCGAAGGGCCTAGGCGAGATCGTGTGGCGGAGTAAATGGCTCGTATGGAGATGTTAGCGATGGCGCTGCGAAGAGGAGTTTTTTAGTGATGACGTCATATGAGGGTTCGAGGGTGTAGACTAGTTCCTCGGCCTTCCTTCTACCGCACTATTAAAGGGCTTGAATCTCCTGTGGTTACTCGCCGACGGGTTCGACGAGGTGTTACCACACCATCCATTAGCCTATCGGGTTGTGGATGGGCATTTATGCCTTCGACGCTAGCATCGAGACTATAGTAGGCAGTTGAGGCCGCCGTCGCTAGCGTATGGAGGGAGGCTGGATGTTTCTCTTTCGAAGGTGGCTGGGGTTAGGTTTGAGGGATGGAGGGTGGTTGAAGGAGAGGCGGAGGGAGCTTTGTGGGGAATTCTCTAATGGCGGATGTGAGTTGCAGGGCTTCTTCGGTAGCACTCACACGATCTCTGCTTGGTCATCAATCTAAAACATTTTCCGTAATGAGTCCTTTTCTCATGAGGGCAGGGGCTGAAGGAGAAGGGAGCTGCAAATAAGGAAGATCGGCGGCAGGATTTGCCAGCTACGAGCAGTATGCAGCGTCGGGCAGCGTTGATGGAGGACTTAATGCAGACAGATCAAGCACGCCAGGCGGAGACGTGCGGAGGGTGTGAAAACTTTCTCTGTTCTGATATGGCATATTCTCGTTGCGTGTGCACGATCTGCTCCTGCCCCATACCTGGACTCCTTTTTCTAGTTTGACAATGCATAATGAAACTTTTGTCTATGATCGATCTTGATTTTTTAGATTATTTCTTTTAGATTATGCGAGGCACAAGGCCTCAATGAGTCCTACCGGGCCCCTATTTGCAACAGGGCAAAGGCAGGCTCGACAGATGACAAGACGCCTATTTGGGACTACTTCGCAGCTGGGGTAAAATTCAGGCAGTTGCGCAGCGCCGGTTGGTTAAAGGCGCCCAGGCCCTGGCCTCCTTTATCAAATGTATCCAAATCAGGCCCTGGGCGCAATACGCAGCATGGACCCAACTCAGACTGTGGGCAGTTGGGCACGGGTAACTGTTGGTGACCCTGGGCCTGATCCGTTTGGGCTGAGGCTCAGCCTCCCTGGGTCTACCGGAAGCTTCTGGGCTGGGGCCCAGGACCGCAGCTCAGCACGCAGCAGCAGGCCACTTCGATATAGGGAAGGGCCTGCCTACACATTGGACATTGGGGCATTGACTGCATGCTGCGCTAACGCTGGCCAGCCTCACGCGCTCACGGGCGAGCTGGAAGGAGCAGGCAGCCATAGCCGAGCTGCGCTGCTGTATGCTGGATGGGGCGCATGGTGGTCCTTGGGTGCATGGGGCATCTGTGAGTTGGGGAATGAGGTTGTGAGTGATACGAGAGACATACCTGGTGCGTGAAGCGTACGACATTGTCTGAGATCTGCTCGTACTTCGGGGAACTGTTGACGTCATCAGCGGCGTTGTAGAGTAGGCTAGATAGGATCTGCCATCTGTAGTCTGGGCGCCGAGCGCCAGATAGGATATCAACATTGGTTCTTCGTTGATGATGATGAAACTATTCCAGCATTGTCAGTTATAAGCTTTTGGTGTGCTCTTATTTGGTGAGACTCGTGATGCAATTCTGCTGTTGGTTCGAGGTCGCGACTATCTGGTCTCATGTGTATGATGCTGTTTGATTTCTGAAGTTCGCTATTGCTCATCTTCCTTGCAATTAGGTTTTCAGGATTTATTTTCAGGATTTCTCCTTGGTAGCATGCTCGGTTTTGATTCTGTTTGTGGTTGCTATGTTGATTTTCCCAAATAAAGATCTGGATTTTTTTTTCTGAATAAGCTTCCTAATTTGAAATTCATAAATCAGAGCTTTGCTCTGATTCCAATAAAAGATTACCAAGTTTGATTTACAGAAGGTTTCTCAAAGTGGGATTGATGTCTCACGGTTTTTCAAAACTGATCCAATTCTTAATCCGTTGTGTTCCCCTATATTAGTAAGCTCAAGTTTGTGCTCTTATACCGTGAATTCGATATCTGATTCGATATTAGAGTTTATCTGTTTAAGGGATTTTCAAAAGTAGGTCATAATTGAGTCTCAGGCTGCGATACCATAGGATTTGGGCTCATAGGTGCTGATTGAACTCGCTCCTTCAGGGTTGAGCCCCACCCTGCGAGGGTTATGCAACAAGGTGGGAGGTGTGATCCTCGAGAGGGTAGGGGCTGTTTGTGGGTTTGTTCTCTTTTTGCCCAGGCTGATTTGTGTTGGATCAGCTAAGGCGTTCGGGAGAGAGGACAAAGGGTCGATGCTGACTTCAGCAAGGTGAGAGTTTGCGAGGTGTTTCACTTGGAGGGGGTGGGACATGAGGGAAGGGTGATCTTCAGCTCTGCGGGGGCATACTCTAGGAGGTATTGTATGCTGCTGAGGGAGCAGGAGGGATTTAGGGGGCTGCTCTGAATTGGGGCTGGAAGGTGAGGGGGCACCTTCCAGTGGAGGCAGTGAAAGGGCAGGAGGTCGTTTTTTTGGGGGGGGAGTAAGCCGCTCGGTTTCTTGTGAGCCTTTACCTCCAGCGGAGACGGGAATAGACGCAGGAATTTCCATGGGGAGAGAAGAAGTTCCCTCCCGTCCTCTCTTCTTGTGGGATTAATATGCCTTATATGACTACTTGGTTTTTATAACTGTTTGATTTCTGAGTTGCTTGTCTACGTTTTATGAACCAGGTGTTTCGAGGAGGTGTGGTACCTGGGTTGGGGGGAAATGGTTTATGGTTGGTGAGATTGCGTCCTGCTGGGGAGGAGGGCTAGCTAGTGGGATTGTATTAGGGTATAGCTACGGCTGGGATGTTGGCTCAGCTGTTATAAGTCTTGCCGGAGAGAGGTAAGAGGTTAGTGGGGTAAGTGCTGCACTTATTAGGGTGAGGGCGTTCACCTGATTTCTGCCATTTCTCCTCTTGCGAACTATGGGTGGAGGAGGTCGGCTCGTCGTGAGAGGAGGAATGTGTTGAGGAAGGTGTGTGGTTGTGGCTGCTGTTCTCATTCCGCGAACTATGTGGTGGAGGAGGTCGGCTCGTCGGGGGATGAAGAAGAGTAGGGGGTTGAAGGGAAGAGGGAGGCTGGTTCCGTTGATTGTCGCTGGCTCGTAAAATTCATTCAAAAGTTCTTTGGCGGACTACTTCTATTCTTCTTCTTCGAACTATGTGCTGGAGGAGTTCGGCTTGTCGAAGAAGACGAATAGTTGAAGTCTGCTTTTAACCATTATGGGATTGCATGTCTACTGGTTTCGTCTTTTGAAAAAAAAAAAATCTTAAAAAAAGAGATCTCAGGGTTGACCATACGCGGATGGCTGATTGGTGGTCTTAAGAATGTTTTTGGATTCTGGGGATTCCTAGCAACTATTCTTAGGTGGCTTCGATGCTGTTATACTCAGTGACCTGCTTCTGTTCGATGCCAGAACGACGCTGGCCGGTGCTGGGGTGTTGCCCTGTGACCTGCTGATGCAGGAGCGTGAGGCTTGGTAGAGAGATCTGGGAATGCTTTGGGGTGGGCATTCCATGGGACAACTAAGGGTTGGTGCTGGGACGACGCTGGTCGGAGCTGGGGTGAGTTGTGTTGCCCTATAACCCAGCAGGAGGTGGGGGTGTGAGACCTGGAAGAGCTCGGCAGGGAGTAGGGCAGTGTTAAAGTGCTTTGGAAGGGTTTGTTAGGGATTTCAAGGGTTTTTCAGCATTTGTAGGACCTATGCGGTTTATTTCCATGTTTTTCGTATTGCTCAGACGTTTTCTCAAGAGACCGACGTGAGTTGGAGAAGGAGAAGGTGGGATATTACGCGTCCTGCTAGTAAGGGGGCTAGCTGGTAGGACGGGAATAGGGTACAGCAGCAGCGGAGATGGTGGCTCTGCTGCAGTAAGTCTTGCGGGGGTGGGGTATAGGGGATGGATTGAGGGTGTCTGAGTCTTTTTCTGAATGGTGAAAAAAAGAGGGGAGTGGGAGAAGTAGATGGTGAGATATCAAGCGTCCTACTAGTGCGGGGGCTAGCTGGTAGGATGGAAATAGGATACAGCAGCAACGGAGATGGTGGCTCTGCTGCAGTAAGTCTTGCCGGAGTGAGGTAAAGAGGATTGATGGGGGGGTTCTGAGTCGTTTTCTGAATTTTGCCCAATTCTGAAGTTTGTCGTAGTAATTTCCGAAGTAGTTTCAATTTCATGGCCCCGGTATCTCAAACTTTCGAAATTCGATGTAAATTTCCATATGGGACGCTGAGCCTCGTTCCCATTCAAAAAAACAAGAAAAAAAAGAAAAAAAAAAAGAGAGGGACTCTCTCAACCCCAAGGGAGAAGGTATGGGCGGAGACAAGGGCCTTGATTCAGGCAGAGATTCTTTGTAAGTGGGATAAGACGAGACAGTCCATGCCCGATGACGAAGAGCAACAGAGAAGAATCAAGGCAAAATTCACGAAGGTGTGCCTTGCAGGGGGGCAAAGTAGCAGTGATAAATGTCTTTCACATACGGCGGAAAGACTGGCACAACCTAGAAGCAGGGTGGAGAAGGCAGATATCCCAGCCAGCAGATGGACAAGATCTATCACAGGCCACGTAATATTGAAGGGCAGATTTCGAGATCGCATCTTCCGGAGCTTCTTTTACCTTTCTTGCTCTTTATCATTTATCTGACAGGTTCATACAGTGGACCTGAGAGGAAAGGTGGAAGTAAGGCAAGCTGACAGTCAATCCTCCACGGTGCTGGAGTAATCAATGCTTGTCAGGGTTCCTTCACCCAGACTGAAGGAAGCGTGAGTGTGTTTCATGATGTAATGTTTTATTCTGACTTGCCGGTGGAATATGAACCGGTCTGATGCTCCCCAGAATGGAAATGGAGCCAGGGCCATAAGGACCTGTTTTTTTTTTTTTTTAATAAAAAAAATCCAACCACTCTTTTGGTGACAGCAGAGTC
>BFEA01000091.1:2695770-2710075 GCA_003427395.1 Chara braunii
CCTAGCGCACCCCTATCCCTACCATCCTACCTCAGTATTACTACTCAGGACTATCACCATGGTATTTCAGAGGGCGACTTGGACCAGACAGTAGTTCTAGGCACCGGGGCTAGGCTGGACCAAGTGCGAAGCCTTGAGCCCCTCCCAGCCCCAGTTGAGGCACAGTCAAGCAAGCCACGTTACTCGGGTACATCGGGCGCCAGGCTCTAGTATTATGTCTGCTTCTCCTACCAACCCCATTCTGGCATGTGTATACTATATATGTGTCCTGGCATGTTTCTCCTTTCTACAGATGTCAGATACTGAGGCTGGACAGGGCCAAGCGCGAAGCCTTGAGCCCCAGCCAGCCCCAGTCATGTGTGTACGTGCTATCTGTGTGTTATCCATGGATCTCGATACCGAGGCCAGGCAAGGACAAGCGCGAAGCCTTGAAAACCCCAGCCTACCCCCAGTCGTGTATGTGTATATGCCATGGTTCTAGATACTGAGGCTGAACAGGGACAAGCACGAAGCCTTGATCCCAGCCAACCCCAGCAGTAGTGCGAACCCCCACCAAGCCCCAATTAAGTTCTGTATATATGTGTAGGGTTGTATTGTCATATGAATGGTGGGCCGGTCTGTGCAAGAAACCGCCCCAAAGTCTCTAGCCAGACTCGAACCCACACCCTGTGTTGTGTAACTACGATGCCCTATCTTATGTGCTGTGTTCTGAATTGATGCCAATGTATGGAATGCCAGAACAGGGGAGAATTTCAGAACAATCAATAGCTACGTCAAGCAACCCACGCATAGTCAAGACCCAGCATACAACAACCAGGACTACCCCTTGGGTGGTGTGCAGGCAGTGTCTGTAATAGTACCATGCGTCAGCCCAAGGGGATTTATGTCCAGCCGTGCGTCACTCTAACGCCCTGCCGGTGTCCATGCGCAAGGCTGCGGAGTTTTGAAACCTTATACCACAGTGCACATTTCCAACCGGTGCTCTAACCACTGAGCTACATCAACTGGACAGGGCCATAGTGGTCTTAACCATCAGCCTCCAGCTCCATCTCCTCCTCCAAGTGCTCCGCCAACATCACCCTCTGGGAGGAGCACTTGAAGAATGAACCTAAGCGTGTTGCTCTACACTCTAGACCCGCTCATATACTTTGGCTTCCCAGCCTCCTGTGCCTCCTGGCCATGCACTACCCAACACTACCTGGCCGCACTAGGCATACTGGATATCCTGGTTTTGTCGGGAACTTGATTTCAGCCTGCAATTCAGCCCGTATCTACTCTAGGAACCTACTAGGTGAAAAAAAAAAACCCAGAAAAAAACAGGAACCTACTAGGTATGGGCCTGAACACTTGTGACTCTTTAGCTGCTACTGGACTGCGGGCTGCCTGAGTCGCTGGAAAATCCTACTGGGCCCCTGGCGAATCCTACCTTTGCCCTGGCGCTAAAACTACCCCCCAACAGAATCTACTGCTAATTTCCGTCCTGCCCCTGGCCCTCTCTCTACTCCTATGTTGTCCCTGTCCGAGGCGCAGCCCCACACACACACAGTCAACACACACACACACAGTCAACAGAGTTAGTGCATGGACCCAGACTTGGACCAGGCAAGCGTACGGCACCTGCACGTTGGTAGTAGGTCCCACACACGCTTAGAAATCACAGCAGATCACAACAATAGATTGAATAGAACAGACTCATACTTGGAATCCCTAAGCCCCCTAAACCAAAACAACAGCATATTCTCAGAGACTGCAGGAATCTCTTTTTTTTTTTTTTTTTTTGAAAAGGCTCCATCTATTGGTGGGGAGCGTCACCTGCTGGAAAACGGAGCGTCCCTTATACAGAGTGAATCAAGAAGATACCAAGACAAAGGGTTGAGAAATAGTTGAGAACTAGCCTGCCAGCATTGATTACTCTGGCGTCCAGAGGATTGACTGTGCAGGTTGCTGAGAAATGGGCACCAGAACGCCTGCCGTTCAGTCAGACAACTACCAGCCTGCCAGCATTGATTACCCTGATTTCCAGGGGATTGACTGAGCAGGTGATGTATCTTGTGAAGAAAGTGGGCATTTGATAAGCACTACCCAGGGGCCACCAGGGAGGCTTATGTTATCCTTATCTGATTCAGTGTTAGGTAAAGACTTCCATCAGGGCCAGGGGGTGAGGAAGAATCGGGTCCGGGAAATCAGACGGGGGTCTCAACGGAAAAGACGGATCAATTTGAGTCCAGTCGTTGAAAACAAGCCTGTAGTCTCTCGGGATTTCGTGTTCTGTTATGGCGGCCTGATCCCCTGTCCACTCAATTCTAGCCATCCATCCGCCCCTGTCCCCCCCTAGCCAATCCCTACCAGAATCGGTGATTGCCCACTTAATATCCTGGTTTGTCTGGTAAATGTCTAACTGTGGCTTGAGATCTCTCCATCTACGCCCCAGCTCCAATTGTACCAGCTCCCTTATTTGTCCTGTTAATTCGGGGCCTCAATTTTAACTCCCTCCAAAACTAGAAGGCAGCGCTGCCACCAAAGCGCCCATAGGACAGATCGTCTACCGGGGCTGAACAGGTTGCAGACGTAGGCGGGAGCGCTTTCCAGCGATGGGCAATGTCCTGTCAATATGGCTTGCCAAGACCATGGCCAAGGGGTGTCTGGTACTGTTTTCCTCCAAATGCGGTCCCACCACCGCCACGTCAGTAGGGCCACCGGGTAGGGCCACCGGGCATTGCATAAAGATATGCTCAATGGTTTCATTTCTTTTTTGTCTTGGGAAGGCAGACCAACAACGGTGGCACCATGGGAGTGCTTTGCCTTTTTGTTCCCGATGTGTACGATAAATCAACCATGCGTTTGTTGGCAGGCAGCAATGAGCGATCTGCCACTGTAACGACGTAATTTTTGCCGGTCTCACTTTGCGTTGGTTGAACCATGTGATTGGTTTGAGGAGAGACTGATTCACATTTAGGTGTTTAGCCCATCTGTCATTAATTTGGTCCCTCAACACTCTCACAGGTCTAAGCATCCTGTACATGGATTTGACCGATATGGTGTTAAGGTGGATTTTTTTTCTTCTTGTCACCGCTGCTGTTCCCGCGCTGTCTACCATTGCCATTCTTCAGGGTCAATGGGCAGCTCATTTATAGGTGTCAGGGGGGAGAAGACGATGAGGTTTTGCCCCTCCTGTAGCACCCGTACGCGGAACATCTCGTTTTTTTCTCGCTACTCAAAGGGGTTGCGGGAGCCAAGAAGCTTCCCCCTTGGTCCAATGGCATAGTATTCCACCAACACATCAACTTTCCGCACCATATGGATCTGACCTATTTGTTCCTCGTCTCCTAGTATGGCGACCCAGTCCCCTTCCTCCAAAGTGGGGCCCTGCCCGAGCACCCTATACCCTGCAAGAGGGAGTGCTTCAATGATTGTTTCGAGGTGCCTCTCGCTATGGTGTCAATAACGGAGGATGCCTTGAAGTTGGGTTGTTGTTTTCCAATCTTTCCTCTCCTGGTCCCATAGGTGCCCAACATGGAGTATCTCATTCCTCAGCCTTGAAGTTGGGTTGTTGTTTTCCAATCTTTCCCCTCCTGGTCCCATAGGTGCCCAACATGGAGTATCTCATTCCTCACCCATCCCTTCCAGGGGGCAACTGAGCTGCATAGAATCTGTCCATGAGAGGGGGTGATCCACCGGTTCCCAAAAAGCGGTTGTCAGTACACCTCCTCCCACCGCATCGGTGCCTGTTTCTCAAGGGGGGGGAGCCTGCGCCAACATTTTAATAATGAGGGTCAAAATTTATCCGTTGTTTGGCCATGAATCTTGCGCGGGGTTGACCAGTAGTGGTCGTCTAGCCATGTGAGCGGGCTAACCTCTAGTGGAGCCAGCGGAGCCAATCGGGCAATATGCTCGAGGGCGAGGGCTCGCCAAGGGCTGTCTAAGGAAAAGATAAAAAACTTCAGCCATTTAAGACGGAGGGTCTGAACTTGTGTCACGGGATCGATGATACCCAGGCCTCCAGTCCGTTTTGGCTGTATAACAGACTCCCTTGCCACCCTACTGATGACATTTGCTCGCTCATCATCTTCTCTCTAGAGGAAGGCTGCTACCTTAGACCTAAGCGATTGGAAGGCAGTCCTACTCAGAGGCCAAAACACCGATTTATACCACAACGCAACGAACACCACATTCTTTATGACCAGCGTCCGACCAAAGAGGGAGGTGTGTTTGTTGCGCCAATCGGCCATCTTAGCTGCTGCTGGTGCCGAAATTCAGCCATCATTTAAGGATGGGCGGTCGTGGGCGGTTAGAGACACCCCAAAAAAACGAACAGGGGCCTGCAGGGAAAGCCAATGAATATTTGGGGAGTCCGGTAGACGACCCCCTTGGTGGTGAATCCACCACCCCTGGGTTTTGCTCCCCCAATTCACCACCATGTCAGCCGCCTGAGCAAATTTATTAATTAAGATCTAGATTTCAATCATGTTCTGCTGAGTAGCGTCTACTCTGCGAACAGCGAGCATACCGGGACGGCTTCCTCAAGGATTCTTGTAATCTGAATTTTCTTAATGTTCTTATTTGCTCGAAGATTGGTCGATAAGGCCTCCATGATAATGAGAAAGAGAAAGGGCGCTATAGGGTCACCTTGGCGGACCGACCGTTCCAGCTCAATCGGAGGGGCCAGGGTCCCGTTTATCTGCACCCTTGTAGTGGCATTGTGATGAAGGATGCGCACCCACCTGCGAAAGTCTAGCCCAAAGTTCATTTTTTTCAGGCTCTTATTAAGAAAGAGTCAGTCCACATGATCGTAGGCTTTCTCGAAGTCGATGAAAACGAGGGTTGCGTTTCGTTTTGTTTGTCAGGTTAATTGCAACACCTCGTTAGCCAATAAGATATTTTATTGGATTTGTCTGTGTTGCATAAAACCTGTTTGTGAAGGGTGGATCACCCCCTCTAGGACTGGGATCATCCTATTGGCCATGGCCTTGGCCAACATTTTCTAGACAACCGTCAGGAGGGTAATGGGTCTATAGTTTCAAATATTGAATTTATCCCCTTTTTTTGTATAGAAGGGACAACACTCCTTGTCCAACCAATTCCCCCATTTCCCCTGTACGTCAGACTTCATTGTAATACTCCATTAGATCAGGGTTCATGCGGTCCCACATTGTCTCCTAAAACTCTTTCGGTAAGCCATCTCCTCTTCCATCTGCAGGAGGGCTGTCCATATTTCTTCCTTAAACAAGGGAAATTCTAGACTCTCTCGTTGGATGGGCGAGAGGCATCTGTCAATAGGCTGAAGGCAGTCCTCTATTTGTTTTCGTCGGGTATCTTCATCAGTGGGAGGGATATGGGATGCAAAGAGGTCCTTGAAAAAATCCCAAGCAATTGGCAGTTGTGGTAATTGGGTGAGTCTCTGCCCCCCCCGGTCCGTATAATGCTACCAGGACTGCGCGTTTCGACCTAGCTCGGGCGAGGCCAAAAACATTTGTGTCCATTGAGCCTTCGATGGAATAATGAGAAAGTTTGTTGCGAATCCGGACACCTTGCCAGCGATATTGAGCTTGCTGGAGCAACTGGGTTTTGACTGCCTGAATAGTGTGTATGTAGTGGTCCGGGTCGTGAGGTGTTGGCTGTTGTTGTAGCTCTTGACGTTGGTTTAGTAGGTCTGTTGGACCGCGGCAGTCCCTCACTCGGGCTGCCCCTTCGTCACTTTTCATTGGGCTCTTGTCCTGCCGTTACGGTAGGCCGGTTGCAGTTCTTATATGTATAGAGAAAAAAAGCCCATGAGAAGTGAAGTTGAGAGAAGAATGTAGTTTACCTTTTCGAAAAAGGAAAAAAAAGCCAATGAAAAAGAATCTGGTGCAAATTTGCTGCAAACTGAATGCCGGTAGGCCTGACATTTCAGGCTGGACAGGCCAAGGTTGGTGAAAATTTTAGGTAGGACCAGCGTAGCCGGCGTTCGGGTTCGACTGAACGACTGAACTGCTGAACCTGAACGGCCGAGCGTTCAACCGAACCCGAACGCCAAAAAAAAAAATCAAAAAAAAAAAGTTCAAAAAAATCCGAAAAACAATTATGCTATGCAGAAAAATAAACTGAATAACTTTTGCCTCGGTGCCACATCAAAATTTGGTACCAAATTTAAAATAACAAATAAAGTACAATTTGTAAAAAACAATTTATTTTTATGTTTTTCTTTTTTTTTTTTTTTGAACTTTGGATCACCAGCTACGTAATTGATTGATCATTGATTGATAATTGGACAGGGGAAAAAAAAGACTCCGCATGTTAGTGTGTGTGAGAGTCAGTGAGACTCTCTCTCTCTCTCTCTCTCTCTCTCTCTCTCTCTCTCTCTCTCTCTCTCTCTCTCTCTCTCTCTCTCTCTCTCCCGTTATCGCCCCGTGCTCCTCTGCTTGATGCGTTGCCCTGTTGGAGGAATGACCTACAGAGTACTTTTATGTACTTGTCACACTTTCATTTCGTCGTTTTCTTGGTTTATGGTGGACGATGGAATGTGAGATCAACGTTCGGCCACACACACTCACACTGGCAGTGTGCCTCTGTTTTCTTTCTTTCTCTCTCTCTCTCTCTCTCTCTCTCTCTCTCTCTCTCTCTCTCTCTCTCTCTCTCTCTCTCTCTCTCTCTCTCCCGCGTGCGCGCGCAGTCTGTGTCTCTCTTTTTCCCCTTCTCCCTCTCTCTCTCACAAAGTGTCTCCCTCTCTCCCTTTCTCCTCCCACCCTCTCTCTCTCTCTCTCTCTCACACACACACACACACACACACACACACACAAGCACACACACACACATAAACACTACCACAGAGATATATACAGTATTATACACACATAAACACTACCACAGAGATATATACAGTGTTATACACACATTAAAAAGGTTTCAGGAAAAAGAAAAGAACAAGGGAAAAGGAAAAAGGAAAAACAGTGAGTGGGCGCGCACATTTTTGACATCACTATCTTTGGTGATTTTTCAGTTTTGTTTGGATCATCGAAATGACCTGAAAATTTATAGGCATGTACCCTACATGCTATAGAATGCACCAAAAACAATAAATAAAAAAAAAACAATTTAGGCCCCGAAATGATTTTTGGCGGGGTCTGAGCTCTGGGAAGTTCAGCCCCTGAACGTTTGGGTGGGTAACCCTGGATAGGACAAAATAGGCTCAGTCGCACTGGTGGTTCAGATAGGCGGGCCAGGACGGAAGACCAGGGGCGACAGAAATCACTGTTGCAACTTCTGACCGGAAGCTGGAAATTCTATCAGCAACTTCTGGAACTTGGAAATTTCAGCAGCAAACCTGTCCTCATGGATGGTGCTCTAGATAGGCAGGTGAGGATGAAAGACATGCGCGGATTTGAAATACATTCATGGTGTTCCCTAGTTCTGTTATCAGCTGTCAACTTGAAATGCATTGAATTTTTGTCATGAATTATAATAGAAACCTTACTCTAAATTGTCTATACCATGCTGTGTTTCCTATATTTGTTTCCAACTCTGCGGCGAGCCTCGGGAGGCTCGCTAGAGGCCTTTGTCGGCTCTCGCAAGAGTCAAGCCTCTTGTCAAACCAGCCAGGTGCCCGGACCTGACAATACCACACGTGTTTGTAAGTTATAAATGAGAGTCAGGTGTGAGTTTGGCGACGAGTCGCTGCGGCGCCCTTTGTACGAGCGCCCCTCCAGCTCTTGCTTTCCTACTTCTCCTCCATCTTCTTTCTTTTTTTTAACAAACACGTGACATGCTGCTCCCCACCAATAGAACGGAGTCTTGTTTTTTTTTCTTTTTTTTTTCCCCCTTTTAAAAGACATGCTCCTTCTCTTCTGGTGGGTGGGCAACAGTCCAGTTGCTTATTACCAGCAAGCAAAGACACAGGTTGACCGGATCTTGCTTTTTTTTTTTTTTTTTTTTTTTTTGGAGTGGGGGGGGGGAAGCTGTTGCTTTTCAGGTTGCTAGTCTTGACAAGTTTGCAACTTTGATCCCATCCTGCCGGACACATGTCGTTTCTGCTCTTGTTCCGTGGCCATGGGTTTGGCAATCAGAGAACTAGAGCTTGATGAGGACGACTATGCGCTTCTTGAAGAAAACCAGGGTTTCCGCAGACCGCGTGAGGTGGTAGGATACAACGCCATGCAGCCTATTTATTTGAATCATATCACGGATTATTTTTTATTATTATTATTTTTTGGTGAAAAGCTTCATTGCAGGATAAGCTACTTACAGAGGTGATAAGAGCATCCTCGTTACGTGGGCCTGCATGTCAGGCTCCATCTATTGGTGGGGAGCAACACCTGCTGGAAAGCGGGACCAGCGTCCCAGTGTAATAACATATGGATGAAAGAGTTGTTGTGGTGATAGTCTGGTCTTTGGGGTTTGGACCTGTCGTTTCCGGAATACTTTTTTTCCCCCCCGGAATACTTCTAGCGAGGCCCCCTCCCCCTGTTCTCCTCTACTTCCCATGCCTACACTTTGTCAGTTCTGTTCCTCATGTCCTGTTGTGTAACAGACTTCTGTCTTTTTTTTTTTAAGATTCACTGCCTCTATCCCGAGGACAGTGAGAGAACTCTCGGCAATATTCTCAATGCTGTGGTACACGGCATCCATATGGTCCCCGCCCGATGACGACCTGAGGAGCCTGAAGGCTAGGGCCAGATGCTTCGTGTGGGATCGGAGACCCCAACAAAACCACCTGCGTAAACAAAGTGGCCTGGCAAATCGTCATCAGAAGACCGCACAAAGGGGGCCTAGGCATCATTGACTCAAAACAAGAAGCGATCACCCTTCAAATGAAATGGATAGTCAAGATCCTAACCAAGCTATCACTTCCTTGTACTAAACTGGCCTTAGAGTCTTAGACAGCATAAGGAACCTGACACCTGTAACCTCTCCACCTAACATGAACGGCCTATTCTGGATCATGGCCAAAGACTGGTCACTCAAATCAGAGAGATCATCAGCGAGGGAAACCCGGCAAGCACAGTCCCACACACAACACTTACTGGACACCGATTTTGAAGGCCTGGCGCCGATTGATGCCAAACAAGAGAGGGGCTCCGAGCAACAAAGAAGAAGTCCTAAGGCAGCTGCTGTTCTGCAATCCCTGGATCAAAGACGCAGAGGGCAAACCCTGGACCCTCCGGGCTAAAGATCGTAGATGGCTATCCTGGGTAGAGAGAGGAGTATGGCAAGTCAAACATCTATGGTCTGAGGAGCGACAAAAAAAAAAACAAAAAAAAAAGGATTGGCTATCCGACCAAGAACTCCGGACTCCCCTGGAAGGCTGTCACTCCATGAGCACGAACATAGCGGAAATCAACCAAAGCATCCCTCCCCTATGGACGTCCCTCGTAAGAGAGAAATACATGTGGGAACCAGGAGATTGGGGCCTGCTCATCTCCCAGACCCCTCCAACAAGAGCCTACCGCTTCATATCTAGACCAGATCCAACCAGCTACCAGGCCAACTTCATATCCTATCCCATCATCAAACACAACCTGCACGAACTAGAAGCCCAAAATAAAGCACCTCAAAACGAACAGGTAGAAAGCTACTAAAAACCTTCATGCTCAGGAAGGTTAGTCTCTCACAGTAAGTCGTGGATCATCTTCCAGCCAGAACTCAGTATTGAGGAGCTCGAATTCGACCCAAAGGAATGGATGTGGGAGCAGGGCACCACCGGGATGTCAAGAACGATAACAGAATATGATGTAAAGTTCGGGTACGACCTCGGATTGCAGACCACAGACCCGAACCCCAGGCCGGAGGAGAAGTTGACGGACATCCTTCACTTAGACGCCGCAACCTCCTTCACCATTCCATGGACCAAATATCTCCCATCAGACCGATCAGAATCCGTAGCATGCAGTGACTCTTAGCACAAGCAGCCCTCCCTGTCAACCAATGGCTTCACGAGAGAAGGAAGCACTCAGACCCAGACAGTTCAGGATCCTGCGCGCTGTGTGATAACAATGTACCCGAAGACATCCCCCGTTGCCTCCTCTTCTGTCCGGAAGCGACCTGGATCTGGAACAAGGTTCTGGAACTGTGGTCGATCCTCTTCTTAGCACCACCCCCCAAGATCCCCCCTCTAACTATCCTCCTCCTCGCTAACACCCCCTGTGCATCAAGGGCAGCAGAGAAGTCTGGTTCAATTTACTCAGGAAATTGGCACTCTGAGTCATATGGAAACGCAGCTGCACACGGACAATCGAGGGAACAGAGGTGGCACGGGAAGAAATGTGGGCTTTATTGCTCAGCATGGTGGAGACTGAAATCCGGAGCAGATGGAGAAAGATAGCGGCTTCTCCAAAACACATACCAGAAAGACAAGCAAGCAAGAGACACACATTCCTAAGAGACTGTCTTCTAAAGGGCAATGTCGCCACCCTGACAGATAACAGGCTGAGATGGAAGGTGTGGTACCAGGCCCAGCCATGAGAATATGTCAAACTGAGAACGCAAGGAAGAAGGAATATTACGATGGGCAACAGCAGAGACCATCGGACGAACGGGAGAAGAGGAAGACTCCAGGAACACAATCGGAAGCGGATCCTCCCACTTTTCTTGTTTTGCATAGACGTACCTGACTGACCCCTGGGTGGGGCCTGAGAGGAACAAGTGCGCAGGGCAAGCTGACAGTCAATCCTCCTCCAGGGGAGCAATCAATGCTGGTCAGGGGTCCTTCGGCCATACGGAAGGAAGCGTGAGCGTGTACTATGTTGTATCCAATTTTGACTTGTTGGGGGAATAGGAACCGGACTGACGCTCCCCAGAATGGAAAAGGAGCAGGTCCATAAGGACCTGTTTTTTTTTAATAAAAAGAAGCCAGTGCCTCCATGCGGGAAAACAGAAGACATCACAGTAGCATACTGTAGTCCGACGATACAAATGACTCAAGCCCACTCAATCTACTTAGCTTTTCGATATTGCATAGAGAACAGACAGTCAAAGGCCACAGAATAGGGATCGCATAGGCACACGCAGCTTACACACTGGACACCCTGAGAGCTTTGGCATGCACAGCATATACACAGCATTTACATAATATGAGTACAGTACCTGGGTGCACGGAACAGTAACACATGGAGGTTACACAAGACATCACACAATAAACACAAACATACATGCAGCACACACGGCATACGCACTACAGTGTCACACAGCCCCCGATCCCCCGTGGCGCCCCACAAGTTTTGCACTTCAATTGCACTATAAATGCAACCTGTACACACCTCAAAAGGCTACACAGTGTAGACACCCCACACTACTTCTCTGCTACACAAAGGTGCCCAGGGGGACACCAGGGTGCCGGCAGTTCTGCCGCCCTCATCTACCCACTGACTGGGCCAATCAGCTTGCATACCACTGAGTATCTATGAGGAGGAGGCTGTGTGGTGGGAAAGGATCAGAAAAGGCTGTTGGAGGAGGACGAGGAAAGGTCGGGTCCAGGCTGGTCTGGTCATTACCGAGTTCTGGAAGATTGTTGTTGACTGGCCACGGGCAGTTTAAGGACAGCCTGAAGGTCCTCAAGAATTCTTTACCGTCGCAAACAGGACAACTAGGCCAGAAAACAGGCAATTTGAGGAGAACTACCTGGAAGAAGGCAAGAATGAAGACAGCAAAGGACAGAGCTTGGTGTTCACTCTCTGGGAGGAAAGGATACAAGCTGACCAAGCGGATATACTTTCAGTGAACAGCATACCAGAGTCCCTCGACACGAACATGGGGTCAACCTGAAGGCAGAAAGACCACACAGAGCAAAACAAGAGAAGACAAGATTTCTACAAACACCACCCATGAGGAACTCCAAGGTAAGAGTGTAGGAGCTGGAAGGAGGCTGAAAAAAGAGAAGGTGCTAGCCCCTTACCTGACTAAGCTCTGGATTCACACACATATCGGACAGCAAAAAATAGCTGAGAGCCAGTGAGAGGAGCAAGCTAAGGGCAGGACCCCACAAAATACAGAGAGCAAATAGTGACCCTGCCAGGAAGGGCCTTGGATACTGGGAGGCTTAGGATTAAAACCAGTGTGCTAACTTAGGTAGGGGTAAGGGGAGGTACATCCTTCATATTGGAACTTTGGAAGTAATCAATGCGGCCCGCTCGGGTGTCTCAACCATAATGGGGAGAAGCATAAGAGTGTGTACGTGATGTATTTTCCTTGACTTGCCCGTGGAATAGGAACCGGAGTGACCTCCACAGAATGGATATGGAGCCAGCGCTGTAAGGTCCTCTGTTTTTTTTCGTTTTTTAAATAAGGACGACTAGGCCAGGCAGTATCTCCACGTCCGTTGACTGGTCAGCGTTTTAGCGTATCTGGTTTGCGTGCATGCCTGGCAATACCGATTCTTGGGCTAGGCAGGTTGTTTAACGAGTGCCCACTGCTCATGCTTGTGCAGCTACTTCACATGACATTGCCATCGCAGGCTGACCCTCAAGACTTAGGACTGGTTGACACTCGTGCGCATGTGGTTCACTTGCACGTCGGTCAGTACCGGTCCTTGGGTTCGACACCTTGTTTAACAAGAGCCCGATGAGCATGCCCGTGCAGCTACTTAACGCAGTATTGCTGTTGGCACACTGATCCTACGTGTCTAAACATGCAACCTCCTAGCAACCTGGCAACGTCGACCTACTTTACGTCAACAAAACATGACGACGGTTGCAGCTCAATCCATGAAGGCCCAACAGATAGGGAATCAAGGTCATGCACGCATTCATATGAGGCTTAGGGCAGTGGAGTACTTCACTTCCAGCTTGCTGAAGACTTCCATGTTTGCTGACGCCGGTAAGTCATGTAATCAAGCTCGATCTCCACTGCTGGTACATGCTTTCTCTCCTCCAATTTTTTTCTCTTCCCGACTTTTTTTTTTTTTTTTTTATCACTGTCACTGTCTCTCTCTCCCACCCGCCTTTTTCCAAACACACGGGCTCTTCTCCTCCAGCCTGCAGCACCTTATCTCCCTGCACGAGCTGTTTCTAACCACTCTGTACCCTTTTCCCTGTTTTTTTTTTCACAACTTCTGACTACTCTTTTGTCTCCCTCCCTGTTCGCCTTTCTCCCTCAGTGCATGCTCCCTTCTTCACTGCATACTTTCTTCTTCACTGCAGGCTTTCTCCTTCATTGTGCTCTCTCTCCTGCACGTGCTGGCTGGCTTCCCCACGTCTGTGCTTTTCTCCGCACGTGCCTTTCGTCGGCAGCTGCGCTCGCCTCGCTGCCACACGTGCGCTGGTCTTTCTGATCTGGCTGAAGGCAATGAGAGTTCGCTCCGATACCACTGAAAAGGTTCTGCCCTAACTGAAAAGGATCTTGCTTCCTTGCCTTCATTGCTTCACGTCAAGGCAGCAAGATTCACAGGATATGAGTACACTCAGAACTTATTTAGGACAGGAAATAATGTACACAGGTTTTTCAAGCTTCATGGCTATGACCACCAATAGCAGCAACAAGCAGTAAGTTCCTCTGTGTGTGTGTGTGTGTGTGCGTGCTATTTCTTACTGTGCTCAGGTCTCGCGATATCTCTCTGAGTGTCCTCGCTCACTCTCTCTCTCACTACTGCACTATCTTTAGCTATGGTGCCCAACACCATTGACTATCTTCCTTGCCAGGCACTGTTCACACTTCCAAAATCTTAGCGCACAATAATCCAGCAACGCTTCCGTGTAAGCCAAAATCTAAGAAGTGGAGGTTCCTGGCTGCAGCCTCCCTTTTGTGCGTGCAGGTCCCCCGACTGGCTGGCGCTGTCCGGGCCTGCCGTGGCGGCAAAGATTCGGACTGTCTCTGGGCCCTTCCTGGGACTGAGCTGCGACTTGAGCCTTATCCTATCGGATCTCTATTTTGGATCATACAGTACCTGCAGGAAAATGCTACTTGCGGCCCTATGCCCGGTCCCGGGCTGCTGAGGCGCATCAATCATTTCAATGTTACGGTTTCCATGGTAACCGTCCGGACGTCCGGACCGGGTTCCAGACAGTCCAGTGTCCGGTGTCCGGTGTCCGGTGTCCGCTGTCTGGTCCTGATGTTCGGATGGAGGCCCCTGGGGCAAAAAAAAAAAAAAAAAAGGGGGCGGCCCAGGATGTTTATTGGGTCCTGGCCGCCCCTCGAAAAATAATGGGGTGATTTTTCAGTGTCATTTCACCCCACCGGACAGGGCCTAGAGGTCCGGACACAAGACACTGCAGCTTTTTGGGGTGGCGGGTTTCACACAGGCCCGAGCAATTTCAAGGCGCCTGCCGCTGCTGCCCGCCGCTGCTCCCTGTTGGAGGGAGAGAGAGAGAGAGAGAGAGAGAGAGAGAGAGAGAGAGAGAGA
>BFEA01000091.1:2711445-2728623 GCA_003427395.1 Chara braunii
TAGGGCCGGTACTTACCTGTGGCCGTGGCATTGAGGGCTGCAGCAGCGGAAAAACACTCAAGTAGCAGGTAGGCCGGTACCGCACCCAGTAGCAGTAGATGTGCCGGGTACTCGAGGCCGAGCAGAAGAAGACAAAGTTGGCATTTTTAGAGGCCCAGTAGCGGTAGGCTAGGTCTAGGCCGGTACCAGTCCATCCAGTCTGASTCTRGAKCCTRTACGGGCAATATCAGAGTCTGCAATGATGTTTCCCTCCGAAAGGGAGGAGGTACCGGTTGCTTGGGAGGCCGAGCGGCCTGGAAGTCACTGCCCAAGAGGCAAGCAGGCCGCTATATCAAGAGGCCGAGGCAAGAGCTCGGCCTCATTCTTCAGTGTGGAAGTTTGGCGACACGCTGATGGAGCGCTGGCTGGAGTAGCGCTGGGTACTACAGCGCTGCTGGGAGGAAGAAGCCGGGAACTTCCACCTTGGCTATGGCGGAGCTCTACCGGTAGGAGGAGGAGGGAGAAGGGGACCAAGCAGGAGAGTGGCGGGGTACTTACCTGGCTATGGTAGACACCATCTTCATCACCTTGTTAGGCGCTGCATCTGGAAGGCCCCAGTGGGGGTGGTGCCGCACCAAGGAAGCTCGGGGCAGAGTCAGGCATGGCGGTTCAGTGAGCAGCGGCATAGCTGCTTGAAGTGGGGCAGCGACATAGCTGCTTTGGGTTGTCCTTTGGACAGGAGGGAGAGCCCTCAGTACTCCGCCATAGCCTCGGCCTGTATGTAGAGGAAGAGGAAGGGTAGCCATGGCTATGGTGGACCTCATGTTGTGCCTGCAGTAGAAGTGGGATTCAGACATTGATTCTGGTTCATCCATTCAACATTATTTCTTGTTTGAATAAGAGGAGAGGAGATAAGGAGGAGGAGATTGGTTGGCGAGGAAGAAGAGCCTTGTCATTGGCCTATGCTAGAGTACACCATCTTCTTCTTCTTTCTTACTTCTTCTTCTTCTTCTTTCCCTCTCTCTCCTCTCAAGTTCATTCATTTCTTTTTGCAATTGGACGGCATTGTACTTTNCTTCTTCTTCTTTCTTACTTCTTCTTCTTCTTCTTTCCCTCTCTCTCCTCTCAAGTTCATTCATTTCTTTTTGCAATTGGACGGCATTGTACTTTCTGATGTTTGTATACTTCGAAATTGGCCAGGATTGTAACATTGGTATCGGAGCGGATTCTACTTGCTGGCGAGAGTTGACTTTGCTGCCATAACCCTAACCCTAGTGGTAAGGGCTAACCACTTAGGGTTAGGGTGGAAGTTAGGGTTAAGTTGGGCAGCGTGGTAAAGGGAAGCTGCCCCCACCTGGCAGGGCCGTGTAGGGTCGACACTAGACCTGGCCAGGTTGCTTGAGTGCATGTTTGTGGTGGCGAGACACAAGGTGGGACTTCGTGATGCAATTTAAGAGAGGCGACAGTGAATGGCACCTACAACTTGAATCTGGACTTCAAGGAAGACGGGGAGTGACTTTAGGGCTCCCCTCAAGTTAGGCGAGCTTGAGGGTGGCAGCCATATCTGCACCTACGGACTGCAAGTTGCTGCTTTGATCTGCAACATCGACGGGGGATCGGACTTTGTACTTTGGGGTAGATGTTGACCCTCCTAGATCATAGGGCACTAGTGTAGAGGATGCTAATTGGGTCAGAAGGACTATGTGAGAGGGGGGTGGGTTCTTTTATCTCAAGAGCCCGGCCACTCAGGTAAGTGCCGTGCTGCCAGGGTGCCCATGTGTGTGCGCATGGAATTGACTACCTGTTGGGTTTTTCTGGGTTCTTCTTCCATCCTCCATAGTCTTGATCTTGCGTGAAGTGCGTGAACTGCTTACTCGCCTGATGAGTGAATGGATGGAGTATCTTGTGTGCCATGCTATATCTTTCTACAGTGCTTTATCTATTTCATTCTGAACGGTTGTAGTCTGTAGGTTGTTTCTGGGGCAAAATTTCGTTTTTCAATTCGGTAGGGACAGAGTAGGTCTTTGTGGAACTCTTGTTGGTTGGGACCCGGTTCAGACTCCACTGGGACCGTTTGGGACTTTGTGGGACCAGGCCCAAACAAGAAGGGCCCCTGAGGCCAAATCTGTTGATGTCAGTTACCTTGCTCTATCTGATTGGGACTCGGACTTTATGCTTTCGGACCAGGACACTCACTATGGAGGGGATCTCCGCTGAGACGTTTTATCGGACTTTACCGCACGATCCGCCGTCTGACTCGCACCTTGAGCACCACTCAATTCTTTCTTGCATTACGTAGTACACTTTGAATCTGATTTGTTGTGTCTTCACGGAGTCGAGTTCAGCTAGGCTTGAGAGGACCTCATACGTAGTCGGTCCAGACTGTGTGGCTGGATCAGATCTCTCTGATCTTTATTTCTTTTGTTGTTTTGGCTGCTCTCCGGTCCAAATGAATTGTCGCTCCGGCTAGGAGTTCTACCTTCTCTTATGATTGCTTTCAAGCTGTTTCTTTTACTGGGTTTGTTAAATGCCTGCGTCTACACGATCGCAAACGAGAGAGAGAGAGAGAGAGAGAGAGAGAGAGAGAGAGAGAGAGAGAGAGAGAGAGAGAGAAACTTCTGAGTGTTGCTCTTGAGGGAGTGAGGAGAGGGAAGAGGAGTGTTAGTCCAGAAGTGTGAGGAAGTACGGACCCCTCTTGAGAGACTCTCCATCATGGCATCAGCAGCAGAATGGAAGCTGCAAATGGACGTTGCCCCTGAGGCAGAAAAAGCGTAGTACTTGTTCCTTTATGAAAAAACATTGAAGAGGGAAGAGGGAAGAGGAAGAGAAGGAGAAGGAGAGGGAGGATAAGGTAAAGGCTCATGAAGCCGTTTTCTGTACCGTGCCTGCCCTGACTGATGAGGAGGTGGGAAAGAAAACCGTTCCACTCCTCCGGGCTTTAGTAGACGTCCGGGCTGTTGAGGACCATACTGGCCAACTCGCCAAAGTGTTCAACGAACTCAAAAAGTTGCGTGAGGACATGGCCCTGATGGTGCAGCAGCACCGTGACCACCTGCAACAGTTCGCTAATGTGCAGCCAGCCCAAAGTATCCTTCCGCCTGCTCACCCTGCTTCTAGTGCTGCGTGTCAGTCCGTTCTTGTCCCTCTAACAGTGTCTTCTTCTTCTTCTTCTTCTTCTTCTAGTGTGGCCAACAGCCTAACCGGATTTGCTGCAGGTCCAGACCCCACTGTTGTTGCTGCTGCTGCTGCTGCTGAAAGTGGCAGTGCAGGGCATTCTGGAACTGTTGCAGCCCCGAATTTGGACCCAGCAACCGCTGGTCCAAGCTGCAGCTTTCCTTATATAGATAGAAAGGCGGCGCAGATTTCGTCTAAGTATGACGGAAAGGACGACATCGAATCTTGGATCACCTCCATGCGATCCTACTTTGATGTGTTGGGGACACTCCCAGTTACTCAGTCGTCGGTCCTAGGGACCAATGTGGAACCCGTCATAAGAGGATTCTTGGAAATCCAAGTTGTACAAGCAGGCTATAAAAGAATAGACCTGAACAAATGGCTGAAGGCTACGCCGGTAGCCACACTCGAAGATTTATTGATCAAGCAATATGCTGATCCACATGCGGCAGCCGAAGCTAGACTTAAACTTGACAAGCTCAAGCACAACAAGTGGACCAGCACCATGCATAGTCTGCAGCAGTATGTTAGTAAACTTTTTGCTACTCCTGACCTGGAAATGACTGCGCAGTCTTGTTTGGATGCGATTAAAGGTACGGTCCCCTCTACCATAACACATCGCCTGGGGCTCGGACTCATAACGTATAAAGATTGGCTTACCCTTATGCGGGATTTAGTCAAGCTGGAGGCACAAGACCTCCCGGGTGGATCGGGTGGCAAAAAGGTCACCGACCACAAACGGTTCCCAGGCAGCAACCGTTTTTCAGCGCACGATCTACTTGAGGATGACGAGGAGACCTTCGCAGAGGATCCTTCTCTTGATGACGATCAAGAGCAAGGCTGCGAGGCATCTTGCTCTTCGTCCGCCCATGAGTATGAGTATGAGTATGTGAATGATGATGAATCTATGAATGCCTTCAAGAAGACTGCCTTCAAAAGTAAGGGTCCTGCCACAAAACCATTGGTAGATCTCCGGATAAGTGAAAGTGAGTGGAAACACAAGGTGAAGAAAAGGGTTTGCCTGCATTGCACCAAACCGGGACACTCAGTCCAACATTGTTTCAGATTGAAGCAGGGAAACCAGCAACCGGGGTAGAGATATCATCAACACACTCTACAGACGGAGAGGCTGAACAAGTTCCTTCATTGGATTCTGATCCCACTCAGCAAACCTCTCCTGAGAGCCCATCTGATGCTGATTCCAAGGCTGAGAAAATACACATCCTATACAAGGAGCCTTGGGTAGAGTCGGAATAAATTGACTTTCATGCTCTGTTGACGCGCTGGGCTCATATGAAGCAAGAACGCGCGCAAGGGAGAACAAAGTTGATCTTCTTCAAACTCTACATTAATGGCCGTTACATCCGTGCGTTGGCTGATTGTGGTGCAACCGCCAACTACTTCTCACCGCATGACATTCGTAAGGCACGCTTGGGGATGAAGCAAGTGACCTTGCAGAATCCTTGTCGGACCCAAGTGGGCAACCAAGAGGTTGTCACCTCTACGGATGCAGTCAAAGGTGTGCGCACTACCTTTGACGCAAACCGCACCATCACGCATGAACTGAACTTCTATGTCCTTGATCAGTGCCCCTTGGACGCGTTTATTGGCTTGGGCTGGTTGCAAGCCCAATGTGAAAGAACCACGTGGAAGGACTCACAGTTCATGGTCAAAGATGCCATGGGAATCGAGCGTTCAGTCCTCTTGGATGAGCCACGCGAGTCCCAGGTAACTTTTCTCAATGCAATGCAATTTTGCAAAAAGTGGCGCAGACGCAAAGTTGATGAGCAAATGTATATAGCCTTTGTTAGGCTTGCTCATGTGCCTTCTATTTTTGCTGTATATAATGATTCCACTTTGCATGTCGTTTCTACTTATGAGGCAACTACTTCTACCTCTACTAAGTCTACTTCTAGTCCAAACGACTCTGCTTCAAATCCTATTGTTTTGGCTGCACCGATGCAATCCGGGATGCTTGCACCTGAATGTGATGATCCACCTCCGGAGATCCCATTAGAAATTCGCAACCTTCTCAACCGATTTCCTGAAGTCTTGGCCGAACCGCATGGAGTTCCCGTGCGTCCGGTCCAACACAAGATCGAGTTAATAGAAGGTAGCACTCCTCCAAAAGGTTGTGTCTATCGAATGGGCTCAGACGAATTGGAAGAGTTGCGTAGACAGATTGATGACATGATTGGGAAGGGATGGATCAAGCCAAGCGAATCCGAAGTCGGTGCACGGGTTCTGTTTGTCCCTAAGAAATGAGGCAAACTACGGATGTGTATTGACTACCATGGACTGGATAGAATAACAAGAAAGAATGCATACCCTTTGCTGCGTATTGATGATTTGCTTGATGCTGCAGGTGGGTGCAAGGTCTTCAGCAAGATCGATCTCAAGTCTGGCTACCACTAGATTGAAGTCGACCCTGCAGACCAACACAAAACTGCATTCAAAACTCGCGACGGGTTGTACGAGTTTACTGTCACGCCCTTCGGTCTCACGAATGCACCGGCCACCTTTCAAAGTCTCATGGACAAGGTGTTCTGCAATCAGATCAATCGCTTTGTTGTTGTTTATCTGGATGATATACTAATCTTCAACAAGTCGATGGAGGAGCACATGAGACACCTTGAGGAAGTGTTACAGATCCTCAAGGATGCGCAGGTCCATCTCAACTTGGAGAAATCTGAGTTTGGGAGGGACAACGTCATCTACCTTGGACATCGGTTGTCTGCTGCAGGCCTAGTGCCCGAGGCAACCAAAGTTGAGGTCATCCGCAACTGGCCTCAACTGGCCAATGTCCGCGAGTTGCGTTCTTTTCTTGGTCTTGCGTCATACTACCGTAAGTTTGTACCCAAATTCTCTATCATCGCCCCTCCGCTGTCCAAGTTGACAAGTAAGAATGTGTCTTACACATGGGATGGGGAATGCACAACAACCTTCCAAGCATTGAAGGAGGCTTTGGTGAGTCATCCGGTGCTCCGCATTGCAGATCCCAAACTTACATTCGTAGTAACTACGGATGCAAGCTTGTATGGGATTGGTGCAGTGTTGCGGCAAGATGACGGCGATGGCTTACGCCCGCTTGAATATTACAGCAAACGCATGCCCAATCACAAGGTAGCTGCCTCCACTTACATGCGAGAACTCTACGCCTTGAGAGAGGCACTAGATCATCGGAAACACTACCTCTTGGGTCGTCATTTCAAAGTGTTCTCAGATCACGAGACTTTGAAATGGATTCAGACACAAATTAATCCATCAACCACATTGACCCGCTGGGTGTGTGAGATTGATGTGTATGATTTTGAACTTAAGCACAAGAAAGGTTGTTACAATCACGTTCCGGATGCTTTGTCTCGCCATCCTGAGTACATGACTTGCCTTGTGGGTTCCTATGATCTCCGTAAGAATTTGAAGGAGGAAGTCATTGAGCACACTGCCAAGGACCCGGAACTTAGTCCCATCCTTGAGCAGATTCGGGCTGACCCTAGCAGTCAGCCTGATTTGCATGAATGTAAGGGCTTACTTTTCAGACGCTACGGGAAGCATGACCGACTGTGTGTACCCAACCATGAGCCGATTCTTACTCACTTCTTGGACTTGGCTCATGGCCGGAGTGGACACTTTGGTTTTGAAAAGACCTACGGAAGTCTGCTGCAAAAGTTTGTATGGCCTGAAATGAAAGGAATGGCACGAAAGTTTGTGGCTGAGTGTGAAGTCTGTCAACACATCAAACCGTCTCGGCAGAAGCCCTATGGGCTGCTGCATCTTCTTCCGATTCCTGATGGCCCGGGCAAGTCTCTTTCCATCGACTTCACGGACATGGGGAAGAAGAGCAGAAATGGATATTCACAAGTGATTGTGATCATTGACCGCTTTTCAAAGTTTCTAAATCTGATTCCATTACCACCTCACGCCCCAACTGACCTTGTGATCAAGGAATTCCACAAACGGTACATTCTGCAGTGTGGGCCCCCGAAAACTTTTGTGAGTGACTGGGACACTAGGTTCATAAGTGCAGATTGGAAGGACTTCACCTCCCAGATCTACGACATCAAACTCAATGACGTCTGGCCGACATCCCGAAGCCAATGGACTGGCTGAGGAGGTCAACCAGACTGTGATCCAACTTCTTCGAGCTGTAATTGTGCCTGATCAGAACTCTTGGGATGAGGAATTGCCGATTGTGCAGGGATTGTATAACAACTCCATACACTCCTCCGTCGGAATGACACCTAATCGGCTGCACCTCGGTTGGCAGATTCGCAATCCCCTATCCTATCTGTTTCCTGACCAGCCACCTGGCCTGACACCTGGCCAGCCAGGCTACAACGCTAAGTTTGAACGTTTGCTCAAAGTTGTTGTCGCAGCCATGGAAAAGCGACGCAGTGCCATGATTAAGCATGCAAATAAAAAGCGCCAGCCTGACCCTTTCAGAGTGGGAAGTTATGTCTGGGTCAAGATGTCAGAGTTTTTTGAAGAAGAAGGTGTATCACGGAAGCTTCTTCCTCAGTACTATGGTCCGTGGAAGGTGCTAAACCGAGTAGGAGATGATTCCTTTGGTCCTTCTTGCACGATCGATGTGCCTACTCATCTGCGCACGTACCCAATCTTTCATGCATCAAAGTTGTTTCCGTATGAACCACCTGAAACTTTTCCGTATCGAGAATCATTTATTCCTTGCGCAATCAATGGCGGTCACGAGGTCGATAGGATTGTCGAGCACAGTGGAAAGGGAAGAAACAGACAGTACAAAGTCCATTTTTTGTACCAGCCGTTGAATGACTTTTACTGGATCGCTAAGAAAGATTTGCTGCAGAGTGCCCTGCGGGTCGTCAACACATATGAACGACTGATTAGTTTCGAACAACAGCCTAAGTTCATTGCTACCCTCACTCCTACGGAACATACCAGGTCTCTCTTTGCAATTTATGCTTATGATGCATTATGCAAGGACTCTGATTGAGTTACTCGCTCGAAGGGACCTCGCTCTTGAGGGGGGGGTAGTGTAATGACCCTCCATAACGCAGACTGAGAACACTGCCGATTTCTTAAGTTCTGCCGATGGAATGGATGTCTTACCAAGATTCCCGGATTCTGCTGTGTTTCCTAAGTCTGTATGTGTGCGTGCCTGTCTGAGTGTTTGTCGGCATGAGTGTGTGTGTGACCCGTAAGGGTACTTGCTTGTTTGGCAGGCCCGTAGGGCCGGTACTTACCTGTGGCCGTGGCATTGAGGGCTGCAGCAGCGGAAAAACACTCAAGTAGCAGGTAGGCCGGTACCGCACCCAGTAGCAGTAGATGTGCCGGGTACTCGAGGCCGAGCAGAAGAAGACAAAGTTGGCATTTTTAGAGGCCCAGTAGCGGTAGGCTAGGTCTAGGCCGGTACCAGTCCATCCAGTCTGASTCTRGAKCCTRTACGGGCAATATCAGAGTCTGCAATGATGTTTCCCTCCGAAAGGGAGGAGGTACCGGTTGCTTGGGAGGCCGAGCGGCCTGGAAGTCACTGCCCAAGAGGCAAGCAGGCCGCTATATCAAGAGGCCGAGGCAAGAGCTCGGCCTCATTCTTCAGTGTGGAAGTTTGGCGACATGCCGATGGAGCACTGGCTGGAGTAGCGCTGGGTACTACAACGCTGCTGGGAGGAAGAAGCCGGGAGCTTCCACCTTGGCTATGGTGGAGCTCCACTGGTAGGAGGAGGAGGGAGAAGGGGACCAAGGAGGGGAGTGGCGGGGTACTTACCTGGCTATGGTAGACACCATCTTCATCACCTTGTTAGGCGCTGCATTTGGAAGGCCCCTGTGGGGGTGGTGCCGCACCAAGGAAGCTCGAGGTAGAGTCAGGCATGGCGGTTCAGTGAGCAGCGGCATAGCTGCTTGAAGTGGGGCAGCGACATAGCTCCTTTGGGTTGTCCTTTGGACAGGAGGGAGAGCCCTCAGTACTCCGCCATAGCCTAGGCCTGTATGTAGAGGAAGACGAAGGGTGGCCATGGCTATGGTGGGCCTCATGTTGTGCCGAGATAAGGTTAACAACAGTCGTATTTTTCGTCACCACTTCAGGACACCCTTCACCACTTCAAGATGCAGCCTTCCTAAACAGATGGTTTTCAGGGTCTTCGGACCTTTCACCACTTCAGGACCATTCAGGTCTGAAAATCCTGAATGGTCCTGAAGTGGTGAAAGCTCCGAAGATCCTGAAAACCACCTGTTTACGCAGGTTGCATCCTCAAGTGGTGAAGGGTTGTTTTCATGGTCTTCGGACCTTTCACCACTTCAGGATCATTCAGGACTTTCAGACTGCCCAAAACTCTCACTTGACCACTTCAGAACACCCTTCACCACTTCAGGATGCAGCCTACCTAAACAGGTGGTTCTCAGGGTCTTCGGACCTTTCACCACTTCAGGACCATTCAGGATTTTCAGACTGCCCAAAAATCTCACTTCAGAATTTTCATTCCTGAGTTTTCAGCTACCCGATAACCGCTTGTGGTTGTGCCTGCAGTAGAAGTGGGATTCAGGCATGGATTCTGGTTCAGCCATTCAACATTATTTCTTGTTTGAATAAGAGGGGAGGAGATAAGGAGGAGGAGATTGGTTGTCGAGGAAGAAGAGCCTTGTCATTGGTCTATGCTGGAGTACACCATCTTCTTCTTCTTTCTTACTTCTTCTTCTTCTTCTTTCCCTCTCTCTCCTCTCAAGTTCATTCATTTCTTTTTGCAATTGGACGGCATTGTACTTTCTGATGTTTGTATACTTTGAAATTGGCCAGGATCGTAACAACTGTTTTGATTTGTCTTTTTGTTATTTTCTGCTTTCTATTGTTGTGATTCAGGTGAAAGAGAAAAAGCAACTGAAGAGACTGAAGAAGGCAGGTCGGGCCCAGGGTGAGGATGGCGAGCAAATCACGGGAGAAGTATCCGGTGATGATGATGACCATGAAGAGAGAGGAGCTGGAAGAACAGCAGAGGAAGAAATCAAGCGCTCACTTTTCGGTGACGATGAAGGTAGGGATTGCTGAAACAACATCATGATGGTGGAGAAAAAATTGCACCAGTATCTTCCTTCGTACATAGAATTGGGGGACCACAGCTGCTTCCTTGAGGGCAAGAAAAATAAGAGAGGGAAGCTCAGATAGATGTTGTGCCAGGCCATGACAGAAAGCTCAGCATCATCCTTTGTGGATTTAGAAAAAGAAATTTAAAACCACAATCGGGTACATAAATCCTAATTCAGATTCTATATATATCTGGACTTGCAGGATCATGCGCATGATCGAAAAATTGGACACGGGGGCCCAATGGAGTAAAAAAATTAAGGTTTACGCTCCTTTAGGGCCAAATATTTAGGTTTTAGGGCAAAACAAAGGGTTTTATGCAAAAAGGCACACGTCAAGCACACAAAAATGGCCACCCTTGCACTCCGTGTCTTTATGGCTTGTGACTTCTGGGTTGATAGTACGTGATTCTGTATAACAGGCACACACACAAACATACACGATGATATTATCTATTTCTCTGTACAACACACACGCCCCCCCACGATCATATTATCTACTTCTTTTCTTCCTCTTCTTTTGAGTATTTTCTTTGTTGTTTTCAACTTTTAGTGCAGTGTGGTCTTTTCATGTGTTCTCTTGAGTGTCCAAGTGCAGCACTTTTGAGATGTGCCGAACGGCCGGCCACTATTTGCTGGAAGTGCCTGCAACACTGTCAGGGAGGCTGCTATGTTCAGTATGCCTGTGTGATCCCTGGTGGTGGCAGTATTTCATCAGAGTGACTCCCCCACTTTGGATAGTGGCACAAACCTAAACTTTGTAGAGTTCTATTTCCCGTGTGAGTCCATGATTGCAATCAGACCCGCTTTCTTCTTCACTACACATACATGCAAACAGGTGGCAATCTACGCTGGCGCTGTGCGCCCACACAAAGCTCAGGGATGCTCAAGTCGAAAACACAGTTTAGTTACAACTCGCTTCCAACTGGCTATGGCGCCTGAGCGCTCACACATCCTTTGTCCACACACTGTTCGCACGCACTTGTCTCTGGATCACCCTGGATATCCCACGCTCACAACTCTGTACAAAGAACACACACACACACTGAGCTCTATCTCTAAGCTACAGCGGCTATGGCCGCTCTACTGCTACTGGCTATGGACGAACTATCTCTCTCGTCAGCCCACTTCAACCTCGGGCTTCTGCAGACCACCTCGCACAAGACGCCTGGGCAGCACTTCCGCATGGCTCAGGCAAGAATGAATGAATTAATGGACGCTGCCTCTTGATTTATACTTCTGTAAGTCACTGGTCTGCTGTTTTCCACCGGGCCCATGGTGCACACAGTCCCTTATGGTACTTGCTGACTGTACAAGGTGAGACTAGGACTGGGTACCTCTGACTAAGCGAAGTTGGACTCACCACTTGCCCACTTTCCTCTGGTCTGCTTAACGTGAGAAGAAACTTGAAAGACCACTTCCGGACCTTCCGGAAGTCTGTGGACTTGGCCTTTCGGGACTGTAGCAGCTACGGCCTTGACCTTTCAGGACTGTAGCGGCTACGACCTTGACCTTTCAGAGTTGCTACAGCTACGGCCTCTACACAACTATGACCCCTAGGCGACAGATCTACAGATCGAACCCCTACTGCTACACAGACCTACGACAAGCAACAGTCAACTACCAAAACACAGATCACGGGTTCAAACACACACAGAGGTCGACTTGATACTGTACACGGGTAAGGTGAGGTCTAGGGATCGAGCCCTGGGATCTGCATCCGTTACTGCAAAGGTGAAAAACCGTTTCATAATAGTCAACTTTGGTCCGTGCTGTATGTGCAGATTGCCCCATTGGTGCAACCCTGCTAGTTGGCACTCTGGCCTTTTTGTCTTCCATTGCCTTGCCAGTCATGCTGCTTGGCATTGCTGCCTGCCTACTTGCCTCCTTAGCCCCTCTCATCAGTCCTCTTGCTTGGCTTTCTGATGCCTGCTAGGTTGTCTTGCTGCCTGCCCGCCCGCTTGCTGGACTGCATGCCTCGTTGTTATCTGGCTTGCTGCTTTGTTGTCTGCCTTCAGTGCAGCCCTCCCGCTCTCTGCTTTACTGCTGCCTGCTTTGGATTGCTGCTCATGTTGCCACCTGCCTGACTGCCCACTCCTAACAGGGGTTGAAATAGAAAATGACTCAAAGTGTCAATATGGGGATTCTGCAGACTTAAAAAGAACAGTGTCACAATCCTCCTCCTTTTCTTCCCGACGTGGTCTTAAACGAGGGGTCAGGGGTCGAACTTGAAAAAGAACTTCGCATTGCCCAAAAACTCAAGAAGATCCTCGATGCGAGGGAGAGGCCCCACATTCTTGACGGTTAGCGCGTTGAGCTTGCAGTAGTCAATGCAAAGACGAAGGTCCTTGCTCTTCATCCAAACGACGAGAACCATCGCGCCATAACGTGAGCTGCTAGGGTGGATCCGATCCTTTCCGATAAAGTCGTCGAGTTGTGCACGTAGAACAGTGAGCTCCTCCTCGCTCATACGATAGATGCAAACCTTGGGTGGGACAGCACCAGCCTCAAGAAGGATCTCATGAAAGACCGGGCAGTCCGGAACTACACCCTTGGGAGGTTCGAAAACATCCGTGAACTCGTCGAGTGGACGAAGCACACAAGGATCCGAAGAGGCATCCGTTGGTGCCGAATCGGCGCAATGGTGTGGAGAAAGCAAAGGCCGACTTCTTCAGTCCGCTCGTATGCACAAGTGGCCCAGAAACTCTTGGCCATTGCGACTTTGCACGAGATCAAAGTGCACAGAGACGTTACGCTGCATGGGACCTCGGTGCGGAAAGCGCCGCGAACGGTAAGCGTCCGCCGGTGGAAGTTGACCGTGTCATCCGCGCACACAGGCCAAGGCATCCCTAGAATCATGTCGAAGTCTGTGTCCAAGACGTCGAATGTGATGGCTTCACACGCATGAGGCGTGAAGTAGACGGGTACGACTTCAATGAATCGGTCAAGAAGTTGTTGTGTCCGACTGTCCGCCATCTTGACCTCAGTGGGATGTGGGTTTCTTCGAATTTCTGGGCCAAGGCCAGCTCGTGGGATAAATGACTGGCTAACGAAATTGCGAGTTGTGCCACTATCCAGCAAAGCGCTGCAGGACACTTGCCCTATTTGGATGAGGACATAAAGGATGCTGTGTAGGGGGCTCAGCATGCTATAGATGCACACAAGTGGTATTTCTAAACAACAGGATTTTTTTTTTAAACTTTTTAACTCAAAAAATGACGGCAACATCTGCAAGTAGTAATACAACAGCGGAGATTGTCTGGAATGCGCTACAAACTCGAGGATGAAAAGCATCCCCGACCGACTAACCACAGTCTGGTGGTCTTTCCTCTACACATTTCAGCTACCCCGCTAGACAGCGGTGCTAGTAGCATCATCAGGAGGATTGAACATCCAAGACGATAAAACAAACACTCAATGCAAGGAGACCATACCAAAAGCTTTATCTCCTTATATACTCTACCCTATTATGACGGGCATCGTAATACAACGAACGAAAACTCCCGTACTCTAATCGACTACTTCAAAGAGATAGCAAAGAGGAAACATGCCTCACAGAATCAGTTACCAAAAGAATGAATACAACAAGTGTGATCGAAGCACAAGCTCCAAACTCCACGATCGCATATGTATAAACTTGTCGGACACAACAAAACAATGAAACACAACGCCAAGCACAGCAGAAAACATGGAAACAACCAAGTGCCACATCCTCTAAGGATTTAAATATGCCCTTCGCCTTGAAAATAATGCTAGGTCTCAACAAACCTCCTGCCTCCTTCGCAACAATGATCTACGGCATTGTACGTGCACCGTCGCTGGTGATAGAAAGGCACAATCATATCCAAAGGCAACAACAGGAGTACCAAAGACCGCCACGTCAGCAGAGTCGAGTTCCCCCTTGTACGAGTCCTGTCAGTCCAGAGCACTCCTGTAGGCAAGTGAAGATCAATTTAGCCTAATCAGTCCACTGTAGTCTACAGCACCGATGTCCGTGATCTAGTTCCCGAGTAGCCTTGGGCGACGGCGTAGTGCAAAGATGTGCTCTATCTCAGTGTAGCTTGAGCATTGACACAGTGCAGCATTGCACAGGATCTCGGAAAAGCATCGCAAAGAAGTGCCAACTTACTCCGTCGTACTGTCACTGAGCAAAGGGAAGGTTGAGTACTACGCCTGTGCAATCTCTGACAGTCCCTGTAGCCACAGGTACTGGTTCCATAACTATTGTATCTAGAGTCTAGACCTAGTTTGACGGAATGTTGAGCATTATTTTGAATCGTAGTCCACGATCGGTGCCCAAATGGGATGCTGGACCCATTTTCCAGCCTGGTGGGTTTTGGTTCCTGAAGCCGAAGCCAGGTACTGCCCACGGTATATTCTTTGCATTCCAATTCATGATTGAAGCCTTTCTTGTTTGCCATACTGGCCTTTCATACGACCGTTTGTAATTCTGATGGGTCTATCAGCGCTTTGTTTCAGAGGCTTCTCTCGTAGGTCATCAGGCTCTGGTTTAGGTGGTGGTAGGCCTACCGTCTTCACCTGAATAGAATGCCCGGTCATTATAGCTGTATTTGGTGCATCTTTCGGTCCAGATGCGGCGATAATGACAGGGCTCCCTATTCGGGTGAAGGCAATAGCTTGTAAATTCCACGCTTGCCATGCAAAACGGTTTCTACACTGGCCATATCTGAAGTGGACACAAAAATAGCAGTTTCAGGCACACTTTGGTTCTAAACAGGAGGAATTTTCTTTTCGCCTTTTCTTCTCTGGCAGAAATAAGACACAGGCCTATGGCTACGGCTCCTTCCATTCTGTGGAGCGGCAGATCCACCAGCAAGTCGTAGCAATAATTACTTTACATGTTTCCTAAACAGGGAAACAAGAACAGAAGTAGAGTTCGATGATAATATCTTAATATGTCGAGGCCATTGCCTTTTAAAACAGAACAGAAGTAGAGCTAAGCTGAGCTGGCTGTCTTCTCCATTCCAGTCACCATTGGCAATCCCCGTATTCGTAGCATGGCAGCAAAGAATGTAAGCGTGGACTTTCTGGTGCATATATATGGATTGACAGGTGTTGCAGATGCAATCGGGGAGGATGAGCAGCCAACAGAGGAGGAGGAGGAAGAGGAGTTGCTTCCTGATGAAGAGGACGATGAGATGGCGGATTTCATTGTGGAAGAACAAGCTTTTGATGAGGACGGCCAGCCTGTGTATGTGCTTATGACCCTTTTTGAAATCGTTTTCCTGTTTGCTCCTGAACCCGAAACTCAAACTCTAAGCCATAAACCCTAAAACCGGAACACTGAGCCCTAAACTCTTAACCCCGAACTTTAAATGATAAGTACTAAACCCTGACAGTGTACTCATCGCACGTACATGAAGGTGAAAGTGCACGTGCAATGTGAAAGTTCGGCTCAAGGTAGAAAAAGCCTACAGCTTGCATCATGACCATCATCATGTTTTCAGGTTGGATTGACAAGCGCAAGGGTTTCTTACGACAAATGTCTATGTTGTTTACATTTTTCTGTATGCTTTTTTTTTTTTTAAATGACCCCAACACAATAGGCGACGTAGAAAATCGAAGGGAAGCAGCTTTGGCCGGGTAGCTGGAATTTCGGCGACTGCTCTTCAAGAAGCACAAGAGATTTTCGGCGACGTTGACAGCATGTTGCAAAACCGGAAGACAATGGGAGAGGTGTCTGAAAGCTATGAAGAAGAAGATAGCATGGGTGAAGAAGATAGTGCAGCAGAGCGAGAAAGAAATATGAGGAAAAGCCTGAAGGCTGTCGCCAAGCGCTTTGATCCCTCCATGGTTGAAGAGAAATTCCTCACAGAGAAAGACATGAAGATACGGTGCATTGACATTCCGGAACGAATGCAGGTGAATTAAGGAGCATAGCACTTTTGTGGTTAAATCATTAAATGTTCTTTACCTTTGCAATTCCAACTTTTTTTATGAATTGAACTGTCCTTTATGCATGTGCACAATGTTACTATGATGGTCGAAGAAGGTTCATTCAGGAAGCTTTCTATTGTCTTCTATCCCTACACTTATAGAAATCACTAATGTGAGAATTCGGGGATCCAGGCCGTTCGCGGTCCTACCGGCCCGATTGTCACGCAATCCTTAGACTTCAAAATCGTGCAACGATCCAGGCTGTGCACGGTCCTAGGTTCAGATCGTCACGTGATCTTTAATTTTAAGATTGCGTGATGATCCAGGCCGTCCGAAAGGTCGGAAAACCTGGATCGTCGCGTGGTCTTCCCTACACTTATATCGCTAATGTGAGCATTCAGCCGGGCCGTTCGTGGTCTTACCGGCCCAATGGTTCAAATTGTCACGTATTCTTAAGACTTTAAGATTGCACGACGATCCAGGCTGTCCGCGGTCCTACCGACCGACAGTGCAGATCGTCGCGCGATCGTCAAGGCTAAGATCGCGCAATGATCTGAACCGTCGGGCCGGTAGGACCGCGGATGGCCTGGATCGTCGTACCTGTTGAGAAGAGGGCCTGGACGAGCCGTAGGGAAAGAAACGCCCGGTACCTGTTGGGCATTGGCCCTTTGCACGGCGGCGCCCTCGCCGTAATCGAGTACAACGGCCCGTTGGGTTGAGCGCTTGCCCGTACTGCCTTCTTTTGTGGAGCTGTGTATAGAACGGATGCACAAACACACACACACACACACACACACACACACACACACACACACACACACACACACACACACACACACACATGCATCGTGGGCACACTGTCGGGGTTCAACCTCCTGATGAGTCGGTGAAAGTCCGGCGAAACAGTCTGGCTCAGTCATGCTCTTTTTGTGGAGTAGTGCATAGCGAACATCACAACCCATGCACGCACGAACGGACGCAAGCACACACACATACACACAAACACAGTGGGTGGGTGTGTGCCTGTGTGCGTGTGTGTGTGTGTGTGTGTGTGTGTGTGTGTGTGATAGATAG
>BFEA01000091.1:2738433-2750080 GCA_003427395.1 Chara braunii
GTGAGTGTGTGTGTGTGTTCGAGTGTTAGAGTGATGCGTGTGGGATATCCAGGGTGATCCAGTGTATGTGAACAGTGAGATGTTTGGGCGCTGAAGTCGCCATAGCCAATTGAGAGTGAACTCGTATCTGAAAGCCATATATCTGATTTTTGAGTGGGCGTATGTCGCCAGTATGCTGCGTTGCTGTTTACATGCATGAAAAGTGTGTTTGAGAACAAGTCTGATTGCACGACATTGCGAATTCCTCTCCTCACGTTCCTTGCTCAGGCAGGATAGTTTATTAACTTGCCTCTCTCATCATTGTTCTACGTAACCACCACCTCACGATCACGGTGCATGCTGGTAAATGCTACATTAAAAAAAAAATGTTGCCTGCGATTTTGTGTTCATGCAGCTTCACAGCGAAGAGATGGAAGTAAGCAACGGTCGCCCACATGTGCTTAACCAGGGGTGTTATTTTCGGCGAATTTTGCACCGAAACTGTCACATTGTGCTGATTTTTAATCATTTTTTTGCTTTTTTCCTTCTTTTTCTTTTTGTGTGACATATATGTGTTTTAGCGTACGTCATGTGTCCAGTTTTGACATGTTTGGATCAATAGTGAAAAAGTTGGCATTTTGTTGAATTCGTTGGACGCTTCATTTTAACTCGGACAGTGTTTTTGTGTTAGGGTTTTATAGTGTTTTTTTGTTTTTTTTTTTCCGTTTTCTTTGGCCTATTTCTTTTTTTTTTTTTTTCCACTATGGGCCCATAATATGTAGTTTGTTTTTTTTGTCATTTTCGATGAATTTCGCACCGAAATTGCCGGCGAAAACGGCGAATATTTGACGGGGGCGCGGAAGCTAGAATTAGAGGGCTGGTGTAGATGTAACATTTTTTATTTTATTATTATTATTATATATTTGTTTTTTTAATTTTGCATGTGGGAAAACCTACTTAACGAGGTGATAAGAGCAGCCCTGGTATGTAGGCCCCTGTGTCGAAGGCTCCATCTATTGGTGGGGAGCTGCACCTGCTGGAAATCGGGTCCAGCGTCCCTATACAAGATATGATGTGTATCAGCTGGAAATTGGGGCCAGCATCCCTATTCAGTGATAGGAGGAAATATCATTGTGATGTGTATGAGCTGGAATTCGGGACCAGCCTCCCTATTATGTGTTCGCACCTACATCTCAGAAAAGAGCCGAGGCATTGATTACTCCCCTGCGTAAGGGTTGGGTTGACCTCCAGCTCTAATGTACTCTAATTACCTTGTAGGGTGATGTGGCACAATTCCCTACGTCCAAGTGGTGTACACATGTACAAAGAAATGCACGTGAAAATGTTAAAAATGTGAAAAGCCATCTATCAAGGTAACAAACATATGTAAAATCAGGAGAGTCGAAAATTACTTCAGAAGACATAGGGGGAGAGGAGGAGCGAATGCCGGCCACGATAGGCGGTGGGAGGGGTTGGAGGCAATTATTGGAAAAGCAAACATGATTGTTGGGAGAGGTGGGTACATATGAACATAGATGAGGAATATAAGAAAGAGGGGACAGTAGCAGAGGTACACGTAAGAATAGGGGGATACAGAGATGGTATTAGGTAAAGGGGCCACCTGGAATGGACATGGAATCTGAGGGAATGGTGGGGCAGTAAAAGACGATATGATATAGAGAAGGTACTAGTGAAACGGAGGGGTGTGGGAATGGCAAAGGGGACATAGGGAAGGTGGGATTTACGATGAATAATAGCAAGGCTGTGGCGGCTGGAGTGGTGCCCATGGGGCTGGGGCTGGCCCCTCCCGGGACACATTTAGCGGGCATTGGGTACATAGACCTGTTTCCCCTGCCATTACATGTGCCCCAGGAAGAGGACATGGTTACCATGGGGTGGCCCCCCAGCACCCCCCGTACAGCATCTCGGGTGGTGGGGGTTCGATGGGCTGTAGTCTTCATCTGTCATGTCAAACAATCTGCTTTACTGCACGCCCCCCAGAGTAGAAGGGCCCTATGAGCTTCTTTAAAAGGAAAAAATGGCCTGAGTAGCAACCTCTGGTGCCACCCCATTCTCTACAACTTGCTCATGAGCACGGACAAACAAGCACTCAGAACTAGGAAATGTGGATCTGCCAAGGAACCTATCAATCAAAGGAGGAGGAAGAGGAGGAGGAGGAGGAGGAGGAGGAAATACAAGACAGTTGAGGCAGCTCCATCTGAAGTGAAGTAGACAAACCGCAGACATGGTTTCAAGCAGCCAAGGGAGTCACAACAGTCCTGTTAGGGAGGGTGATGCAAATTTAGCAAACACTTGGTGACCACATGACAGAGAGGCATTAGGTTTCTAGCACAGCTTTTACACATGCGGTGTCGTGTGGTACTCACATTACTGCTGACTATAGCATAATCCAAATATGGGAACTACAGACAGATATGTGAGGCCCAGCCCTCGGTGGCCCATAGCAGGCCACATAGCAAAGTTCAGAGCCATCCTAAGCACGAATGCTGGGTCCTGCAACTGTAAGGGCCCGACCAGGTAACTAAGCAGTAGGCCCTCTCTCGGGACCCAGACTGGGCAGGTTCTTGGGCTGCCATCCAGGCCCTGGAGACTCAGACCTCTTACGTCGGTCAGAAAACAGAAACAAAAGGAAGGAGGCCAGCAGTGGTGGAAATCCTGCAAGAAGGGGTCTAGTCACAGATTACTCAGGCATCAGCAGAGCTCACTCTGTTTTGTCCTATTTTTCAGTATTCTCCACAAGGGGGGGGAGGGATGGCACTAATGCCATGGAGCCTGGTGCCCCCCGGGGCCCAAGGCATTGGCCCCCATCCCGGCCACCTCCGTCCTTGCTCAGTCAATCCCGTGAGGACCACGGTAATGAATGCTGACAGGGAATTATCCCACAATTCCATTGTTCAAAAGGGACGCTGGACCCGGTTTCCAGCAGGTGCTGCTGCCCACCAATGGATGGAGCCTCTCCGGGGGTGCTAGTGGTGCCTGCTCCTATCAGCATCCCTAGCATCAGCTCGGACTGTTAAAAAAAAAGAGAAAAAAAAAGAAAAAAAGAAAAAAAGGCTGAGGCATACAACACATTGGGCGAGAGCGCTGAGAGTGCGCCAGCAGCCTGTTCCCATGCAAGGAAAGGAGGAACGGAGTTGCAGTAGCTGCTTGCATGTGCGTTGCCATAGCTGGGTTGGCAGGTGTCATGCATCAGAAAAGGTGGTCAGCGGTCGGAGTCGATCAAGGAAGGAGAGCGGAAGTGGGGACAGGCAGATACTTATCTGGTGTGTGGTCGGAGAGCACCTGCAGCTGCAGCTGGTGAGAGGAGAGTGGAGACTGAGTATGGGGTAGTAGCAGGTTAGCTTGTAGGCCAGAGTAGGGAAGCAGTATAGGCGGACACATCATAGTTAGGGGTATTACTCTGTTGTCGTTTCGATTGTTGGAGGTGTGAGGAGGACTTTCATTGTGAACAGACTTTCAGACCTTGGTTTGGTTTGGTTTGCTCTTGGCAAGTCGGCATCATCTGCTTTACATCTGGTTTATTCATGCCTGGCCTTCAGTTAGCTCTTGCATCTCATTATCTTTGTGTTCTCACGTGCGGCCGCCATCCAGGCACTGAAATGTTGGCAGTGCGAAACCACCAAGTTGCTTGCCAATTGAAGGACTAGGAAGACTGCAGGGAAGGAGGAGGAGGAGGAGGAGGAGGAGGAGGAGGAGGAGGAGGAGGAAAGGAAGGGCGAAGAGGTACTCGAGACAGTTCTACCTGAGTCGAAGAATGAGAACACCACACATGATATCAAGGCAGTGGGGCAATCCCATCTTTGCGAAAGCGAGGCAGGCAAGACACACATTAGGTAGAGCTCTAACCAAGTTCAAGCAGGCAGACTGCCGACACAATCTCAAGCAGCAGGACGTCAAAAGTTAGGCAGACTGCAGAAACGGTCTCAAACAGCAGGACGTCAAAAGTTTTCTTGGCAAAGAGGGTAGGATGCAATAGAGGATATGGACACAATTCTTGTTTGTAATGCTCATGACCACAGGACAATTGTTCCATGAGGTTGTGCATCGTACACGTGCAATATTGATTTCTCATGTAATGATCACACTGCTGCTGACTGTGTCATCATTCAAAAGAGGGACAGAGGACGCAGAATGTGGAAGGGAAAGACGTCGCAAGGTCATCTCCTGTCTCTTGCTAACTCCACCACGCAAGCCAAGGGGTGTGTGTACGTCTTTGGTGTTACCACTGCAGCTTGCATGCGAGTCTCTTTTTTGCTTTTGAATGTCCATCTTTCTTTTCTTTTCCTTTTGCTTGTCGTGAGTCTGTGTCTTGTCATGTTCACAATACACAACTCCACACAAAAAAAAAGCATGACTGGCCAGACAGCGTCCATCTTCCTTTTCTTTGTCTTCCCTTTGTTGTTAGTCTGTGTCTGTGCGTGTATGTGTACGTTAAGTGTGTGTGCACACAAGGCGCACGAGGGTAAGAGACAAACACCACCACATCTCCAAAGTACTATATCGGCACACCTTTGGAACGAGAACTTGTAGGCATAAAACAGGGGCATCCCGTAGGGGAAGGCGGGAAATTACTATGCCGAACCATAAGCAGCATCTGTGCTTTGAATCAACTTGCGGATGAACCAGACCACACACAAACAAACACAGAAGTTGCGATAGGCTATTTCGTAGGACTTACACCGACTCATCAGGAGGCTGAACCCTCACTAGTCTGCTGGATCTCCAAAACGCTTTCAATCATATTATCCAGTTCGACAGTCTGCTGGATCTCCTCAAAACGCTTTCAATCATATCCAGCTTTGGACCCGACACGAATGGGCAAACACATCAAAGCATGCAGCACAGCGTGAACAAGGCAACTTACAGCACATCATACGGGACAGGCAGCAAGGCAAGTGGGTGGGCACCCGGGCGTGCACACAGCAACACAACAGGGCACCCAACACAATAGCAGTGGGCAGCACAAAATAAGTCAAGTACACCAACGTAGCAAGGCACAGGGACACGGTCAATAAATGCAGCAAGGAGCAAATCAGACTGTAGGTTAAGAGCCAGGAAGCCACTAGATGATTGTGTGTCACCACTGGAAAACACAGATTCATGCACCCCAACCACCGCAGCCCCCTAATGGCAAGTATAAATAAACTGCGTGTTTGTGTGTGTGTGTGTGTGTGTGTGTGTGTGTGTGTGTGTGTGTGTGTGTGTGTGCTTCAATGCACCCCATGGCAAGTTACACTATGCCAGGTATGATCTCCGATGACAGGTCATCGGCACACCTCTAGCTTAGGTAACATTCACAAGTATGGTAGATTTTATCTGTAGTGGCGAAAAAACGGAGTCTACTCGAGTTTCTGAGTGATCAGTCAGTTTCAAACAACACACAAACACATAAGGCAGCAAAAGGACAACAACCAGTGGATAAGGCAAGTACCAAAAAAAATTAAGACAACGCATAGGTTGGAGGGCATTGGGGAGGCGGGAGGGCAGACAACACACCAGCACATAAGGCAGGGAAACGGCAACAACCAACGAATAAGGCAAGTACCAAAACCAAGAAAACTGAAAAAAATAAAAAATAATAAAAAGTTCTTAAAACTGATGATGATAGATTGTTTCGTCAGAATTGCACCGACTCATCAGGAGGCTGAACCCTCGACAATCTTCGGAATCCCCGTATTTGATGGTTTGGGTCATGAACCCTTTGACCCTTGCTGGAGGCAGACTGTCCCCAAGAGGAACATAGCAGCGGGCAGCAACCCTGTGAAGCACCAGGCAACACAGTAGAGGCAACACGACTGCACAACGCCAAAAACGACTGCAAGGAACAACATGGCACGCAGCGCTGCAACCGTGTAGTGAAGCACAAGGCAACACAAACAAAGCAACAGCACTGCCGAGAACGACAGAGTGAGCGGACCAGCAGGTCGGCAACCGTGGAGCGGAGCACAAGGCATCATCAACAAGGCAACCAACCTACAGGGCACACAAGCGGCAAGCACGAAAGGCACGGCCAGCGGATGAGCTGCACGGCAGCGGAGCAGTGAAGCGCAAGGCAACACCAACAACACGGCCACACCGCACAGCGAACACGTCAACCTGGAAAGAACCACACGCGAAGCAAGCGGGACAGGCAGCAAGGCAGCGGCGGAGCGCAGACGAGGACGTCCACACATCCAACACGGAGCAAAGCAGCGCATGACCTACTCACATCACGATTGAACCCCGCAGACTGTTGGTTCCCACCACCCACTGAGCCAGGGAGACACTCCGACGAGCATCCGTCATCACCCATAGGCAACACAGACATCCCGAACCGAGCAGGCCCCTTAAGAGTGCAGTTGGCACTCCAAACGAGGACCCACCGACTGTTTGACACTACTTAAGGGTGCTCAGTTGGGCACACAGAAAAATACTTAGAAAAAAACTTAGAGGGAGGACAAGCAGCAGGAAAAAGACTGGCAGATAGAAAACTGAAGTTACTGAATGTGTGTGTGTGTGTGTGTGTGTGTGTGTGTGTGTGTGTGTGTGTGTGTGTGTGTGTGTGTGTGAGAGAGAGAGAGAGAGAGAGAGAGAGAGAGAATCTTAAGCAGTTCGAGTCTCAACGAGTGCTGGTGATATTCTCTCTGACAAAAACTCAGAGCTCAGCAGATATTGAGAGTGAATCTAAATGATCTAATACGGTTTCTGTTTTTTTTCATAACATGGTACACTTGAGCTTATGCAGATGAACTACTCGTTAGGATATGCAGCCTGCTGAATCTGCCAATAAATTGTGGTGCAGATTCCATTTATAGGTATGCATCGCCAAGAACTATGTCCAAGCCTGCTCGTTGATGAAGAATTTGAAGGAGATGATAGAGAAAGGAGGCCAAAACTGCGGAAGTATGAGGTACAGTGTCGCTTGCTGGTTTTGAGGAGGCACATCCAGTCCACACGTAGAGTCGGTTGCCTCCGTTATTGCTCAGCGTTTTCCCCCCCTCAGGGTACTACTCCGTCCCCCTCTGCCATGACATCACTGCGGCAGGCCTCCCGTTGTATTCATGGTTCATTCATTATTCTGAGATGTACAAGGATTGCGCATTCTAGTACGCACAGTAAGCACCTAACCTTTTTTCAGTTCTGGACCTCTTTTGCAAAGGTAACCTCATAAAAGAGAGGGGGAAGGGGGGGAAGGGAGGGAGGGAGGGAGAGAGAGGGTGAGAGAGAGAGGGGAGGAAGAGAGACATGCCTCCCTAGTTCTGGACCTCTTTTGCAAAGGTAACCTGATAGAAGAGAGGGGGAAGGGGGGGGAGGGGGGGAGGGGGGGAGAGAGAGGGTGAGAGAGAGAGGGGAGGAAGAGAGAATTGCCTCCCTAGACAGCCCTGGTGCTACCTCCTCTCCTCTCCCTCTCCGGGTACGCCGGGTACGCTTCCCTCACCCTTCGCCGCAGCATTACTATACTCCTTTCTCAATTCATAAGGTCTTGAACTCTTCAGTTTGTGTATGCCAGAACATATTATGGTCTGAACCTGGTCTATCTCTAGGGGGAAGGGATAAGGTAACCTCTGTGTTATTCCATAGGCTGGATCTGGTCCTTTGTCTGTCATCGGAGCAGAGCCCCTTGTTCCAGTTTCCCTTTTCCCAGCTCCTTCTCTTTCCAGGTTTGGTCTTCACTGTCTTTTCTTTCCGGTTTTGGCCTAGGCGGTCTTATCGGAGTTTTATTAATTTTCTATATCTATATCTATACTCTTTATAAAGTGTAAGCCGTCAAATAACATCAAAAACGCCATGCAAACAAAACACGGTATTGCTTATATTCAATCAACTTTAAGTAACACTATAATTACCATAACAGATTCTTTTGGAGATACCAAATCTTGGTCCTCTTCTGGTTCAGTGGGATTCAAAGGATCTCGTCGTTCAACCAATTATGCTGCTCAAGCTGAAAATGCAGTTTTCTCTTTTTACTTTTCTTGGGCTCCACGTGCCATTTGCCAGTTGGTTTTTGTCTTTTTTTATCGTTTAGGTTGTGCTTTTTTTTAATCCGTTTTTCTCGGGACCGTTTTGTACATCTGCATTTCTGCCCGTGCTGTCTATGGGCCTCCCTACATGAATTGTGGAAAATGTGAATGGATCTTCCGGTAGAATATGGAAAGATACACCCCCATAGTTGTGGTCTTTTGTGTACGTAATGGGTAGTGGATCGAGGCCCTATTCCTGTACGCATGGGCTGGCCCCATCCCGTACTCACCACATGCACAAGATTCACAAAGGATGGAAAATATAGCCTTGAATCCTCTCCAACGGCGTGCTGGAGCTCTATCCCAGGGCACAAAAGAGAAAAAATATGGTCCTGTATCTTCCTGTGTTCTGCAAGAATATTCATTCTCATTAGGCCATGCACAAAGGACAAATAATATAGCCGTGTATCCTTCTTTTCTTTTCTTTTTTTTCCTTTTTTTAATGACATGCACCAGGAGCCAAGTTTACAAGAATCAATCAAATGGATACACAGCAGGAGGCAGCATTGATTACCCTCTCCAGGAGGGGATTGACTGACCTCTCTTTTACGAAGCTATACAAACAACCCTAATTACTTGCCCTGTCCATCCTCCCCTTGAGCATCCGTGATCGTCCTTCGCCCCAGCTTACGAGAGACAGTCAACGTTTCTTCTTTCTGTGCGGAAGCTCAACCCTAGTCCTACTTATGAAAGGACCATCGTGCCAAGCCACGCCTAAAAAAAGTCTCGCCTACATAGGTATCATGGTAGGGCATGGGCACAAGCTATGGAGATTTCGACCAACAACAGAGGCGGTTATGCAATTCGGATCAGGAGGGAGAGAGGCCGTCTACCGCAGAGAAAGAAGATCTGCGGCTTTTGTGAAATCGTCGTGCACAACCTCCCTCACGAAGGGATGAAGTCCAATCCCAAGGCGGTCGCCAGGAGCGGTAACCCTGGTCGCCCCCTTTCTCTCGTTTCTCCCCTCGCATCCTCCCCCCCACATATTCGTCTCCTCCGGACGGCGTGATGCAGCTCTATCCCGGTCTGCTACTCACCACATGCACAAAAGACAAAAAATATGGTTATGTCTCTTCCCATGTGCTAGGGAAGATTCACTCTCATTTTGAAGGATCCAAGGCCATACGTACCTGTCCCGAATGTGGAAGATAACTGCATGCACAAAAGACAAAACATATCACAGTATATCTTCTTATGTGCTTGTGGAAGATTCATTTTCATTTTGCACATTTGGTGAATAGTGGAGCGGAGGCCATAGTTGTTGTTGTTGTTGGTGGTGGTGTTGGTGTTGGTGTTGGTGCTGTTGGTGTTGTTGGTGTTGTTGGTGTTGTTGGTGTTGTTGGTGTTGTTGGTGTTGTTTAATTTGGGCCATTTCCCGATTTATGTGTGTTATCCTTGCACAGGGGCCATGTTAATCTTCTCCGAATCGTTCCAATTTTAACGGATGTCCCGAAGCACTTGTTATTTTAATGATACATTCTATTTTCTTACGCTCTTAGTGATACCACCACTGCTGGGATAGGTGAGGAAGAGATCTCTATCCTTTTTTTTTAATCAAAAATTTGGACCATTTCCCGATTTTTGTGTGTCATCTTTGCGCAGGGCCATGCTAATCTTCTCTGTAGCGTTCCAATTTTGGCGGATGTCCCGAAGGACGAAGTGATATCTACCTTGAGGGGGGTATCCTAGACTGTGTGAGTTAGGGGGTGTGGAAGAGGGGTGGAGCATACAATTACCTTCAGGGGCAGACTGAGAGAGTGTAGTACAGGCTGGGACTGAATGCCGGAAAGGTCTGCCGCCAGTATTGGGATGCTCAAGAAACCAGGCTTCTTGAGGCACTTGCCTTCCATGGCCAAGCAATATAGGGGCCTCTTAGCCCATCTCCTACCTGGACAACCTTTTGAATTGAACAGGAAAACACCCTCTGCGTATGCTAATAATACGCTGTAAGCAGTTCTAAGCACCTTACGTTGTTTGGGTTTCGGACCTCTTCTTTCGCACAGAGGATCTAATCTTCTCTTCTTTTTTTTTCTTTTTTTTTTTTTCTGTTGTTGTTGAAAAGACAGGCTCCGTCTATTGGTGGGGAGCACCACCTGCTGGAAACCGGGTCCAGCGTCCCTTGAATTAAGTTGAATACATCATGATATTTATTTGTACAGACTGGAAACCGGGCCCAGTGTCCCTTCGAATGAAAAAAGAAATTCCTGAGAGAAGTCTAGAGCCGATCAGCTCATGAGACTAATTAGTCATCTATTGAAGTAAAGATTCTTCTCTTTTTTTTTTTTTTTTTTTTTTTTTTTTTTTTTTTTTTTCCGCTTTCAACTTCTTTGAAATTGTTTCTTTTTTGTCCGAATGATTTGATCCTCTGGTTTATGGGATTTCTACTACATAACAGTTGCTGCAGAAAGATTAAAACACTTCTTCTGTGTCTCTTTCCCCTTCCTCTTCCTCCGCTCTGCCTCCCTGACCCCTGCACCGCCCTTCCTCCCCCCCCCCTCCCTCTTTTTTTTTGCCTTTTCCCAGCCCCCTTAGATTTTACAAGTCTAGTTGAAAGAAGTTTGGCTATCTCATGTGAGTGCGGGCAATGGTGTTTTCTTTGTTCTCCTGTAGGCCTTGTGGACAGTCCATTACTGGGACAAGAAATGGCGCGCGATGCAAACACGAAAGACATATCTCCATAAAACTTATGTTCAGCAGATGAGGGTTGAGGAGGAGAGAGATCCAGAGAAGCTAGATTTGCTTGAGAAGATAATGCAAATGATGATCGACGCGCAATCGGAAGCAGCACTGGATGACGTCGATGGGGAGTTCCGTCTCCACTTTGACGTCGATGAAGCTGGAACAGCTGAGATGCAGACATCATTGTTCAAGAGACCAAGAAGGCGATCCCGTTATGAGATTTATCGAAAGGAGGGTTTCACAGAAGTGGCCAAACAGTTTGGCCTGTCCGCCGAGCAATTGGGAGAGAACATGCAGGCTATGTACAAGGTGTTTATGGTCCTTAGACCTTTTTTTGCCTTTTTTTTTCAAGGGCCCAGTGCCCAAGGCTTGCATTGATATTTGAGAACATTGAGGCCAGGGTCCTCACAGTCTACCCGGAGTAACCAACATATGATGATGAGGATGATGATGATGATGCTAAAACTGATGGTTTTCTGCTAATCAGAATCATGATGTCTGACCAGTCGCACTCTAAGTACTAGCAAATAAGGAAGAGTGATCAGGATGGCTAATCAGAATGTTCTCTACTCAGAACTTCAACATGGAACCCTATCCTAATTCCAGGTATTTCTACCAATTCCAGCAATTCTCATCTTTTTTTTTTTTTTTAAGAAGACATGCTACAATCTATTCGTGGGCAATACTTGCGGCGCATCGACGTGTGCTGCACCGCGCACACGCGCCGCACTGCGCACAGCACATGACGCGCGCGCACTGGGTGCGGCGCACCCAGAAAGTAAAGGGTCGAGAAAAAGAAAAAAAAAGTTGGGGAGGGGTGTTTTAGACCCGAGTGAGATCTGGCGTCACAAACCACAAAAAAATATTAACAAAAATTTGAGGCCGCGCGGGGCCTCCGAAAAAAAAAAGGGGGGAAGTTCGTTTTTTTTTTGTTTTTTTTTTTTTGTGTGTGTGTATGTGTGTGTGAG
>BFEA01000091.1:2758411-2772197 GCA_003427395.1 Chara braunii
CTGCGGATTCGGGCTCCTCTCAGCAAGCGCACTCCAACCCCATCTTCAAAAAAAAATAAAAAAAATTCCCGGGATGCTTTTTGGCTCGTCTGGTTTTGCCGGGCGGACCCCCCCCAGTCCGTCTGGCCCGGTCCGTCTGGACCAGGCGTCGGCTTAACCCAGAATTAATTTTTTTTCTTTTCCACAGTGCAAACTATTCACACTTAGGTCTGGACCCCACAGGCGTGTGGAAAAACATATAGATTGACGCAGAGGGTTTTTTTCAGAACCCACAGGCCGCAGGGAGCGGCCAGGAAAACTTTGGGTGGACGTTTTCACATAGGGTCATGATGGGAAATTCCTCCGTGGCACTCCAATTTCTGAAATATTGTGGCAAAATAACATGGTAGCCCCGAGGCTACCCGCTTGATTCAGCCATCCCGTGTGGAAAGGAGGCACAGGGATTGGACAGTGTGCTCGGCGGACTGGTGTTTTAGGAATTCTGCAAGGAAGGACTGGCTAGGGGTAGAGGGCGGGGGATGGATGTCGCCTGGGCAGGGAGGCACAATGTTGACCACCGCAACCTAGGCCCAGCCATAAGAAGTAATCGTTGATCAGATGGGTCTACCCCTTTCCGTCAAGGGGAACTCCAAGTGGAAACATTGGGTGAAGAAAGGAATATACAAGGTAGGGGATTTATGGGATAATCAGACCTGCTCATGGTATCCATTGGACTATCTCATCGCCAGGACCGGCCAGATCACAAACATGGCCCAGGGTCTACAAGAAATCCAAGAATCGATCCCGCTAGCATGGATCCGGACCATGAAACTGGGCCCTCGCCTTAATGAAAATGACTGGGTCATGACAATGGAGTCCTTGGCCCTGCCCATGCTTTTGTATACTGTGCACGACACAGGGGATCATCAGGTTTCACTCCAGGCATACTGTCCGAGCTTGCCAGGGGCTAGATGATCAGCTCTACATCGTCAGGAAGAGTTTGACACACAGCTGCCAAAGTCCTCCCTCACCAGAATTTGAGTGGCGGGGAACCAAAACAACGTTTTCTTTCAATACGAACCCTCCACCCTGCTGCACCACCTCCCATTCGACCCAGCAGAATGGGAGTGGACATGGGGGGGATCTCAAACAATGTCCTTGTGGCAATACACGGTGAAGAAGGGATATAGGGCACCACAAAAGCCAATCGGGATCTCTGACCAAATAATCAAACGTTGGGAGAGGGATTCCCCATTGGGGCCACAGGAATTCAGGCACTTTCGGTGGTCTGCAGTCTCACACATTCGACCGACTAGCCATAGAGCCCTGCAATGGCAAATCATACATAGATGCCTGCCTACCCCGGATTGGATCACATCACGGACTGACCTGGAGGAAAAAGGGCTGCTCTCCCTAGTGTGTTCGTATTGCTCCAACTCATATCCCAACATGAGAGCCACTCTCGAGCATTGTTTGTTGGATTGCCCCATGGTGCTCCAACTGTGGAGGTGGTGGGACGCAGCGTGGCACTATCTTACAGATCACCACCTCCCCTGGGAATTGTCCACCCTCCTTAGGAGCCCCTCCAACGGAGGCTGGAGATTGGTCACCATTCATGACCAATCTCTTCACTTACTCCAGGCTAACCGTGCTCATGGCAGCCTGGAGGATGCGCTGCTCCTTTTTTTTTTTTTTTTTTTTTTTTTTCAAACTTCAAGGGCAGGAAGTCCACTTGACGAGGTGATAAGAGCATCATCTATTGGTGGGGAGCAGCACCTGCTGGAAATCGGTTCCAGCGTCCCTGTACAATGATATGATGAAATGGATATCATGTAGATAGGCCACGTGGCCATCCCAATATAAACCGATCATGACTGTGTATATCGTTTACGCAGAAGAGGCATTGATTACTCCCCCATACCAGGGGAGGATTAACCTGCTGCTCTTATTACCCTAACGTGGCCATCCCAATTTAAACCGATCATGACTGTGTATATCGTCTCCTATGAAAGAAAACAGCATAATTTCGGTTTCATGCAAGCCCGTTCAACGATAATTGATACGATCTCAGCTTATACGCAGGCAGCATGGAAAGAGCTGCACGACAAAATGGGTACCGAGCCAGACAGTGAGAAATGTCAAAAACTACGAAATAGTTTCACGGAGACATGGACTGACCCAAAATAGAGACTCTGTAGTCTCAACTACGATAACACCTTTACATGGCATCCCTGGCTTCTCTCTGAGAGGCTGTGGAAGAGATTGCCAACACATCACTTTCAAGTTGTCCATCAACCAACGAACTTTGTCCTCTTTTATGACTAACTGTCTTCTATTGTCTTAAGTAATTTAACCCCCCTCCCCCCTACACCCTGCACCTTCCCACCAAACCCTCCCTCCCCTCCTCCCCTTCAGTCCCCCTCATCTGTCCTTCCGCTCCTCGCCCTTCCCCACCCTCCCCCCTCCCCCCACAAGCCGGCCAGAGAAGCGCTACATTACTGCCCTCACCAGCAGAGCTGCTAGCAAACAAAGTGGTTATGCATCAGTAGTTGGGACTTAATATAGCATAGACAATTGCTGCTTAGCGCTAGTCCTCAGAATAAGTACTGACAGATGATGCATCGCATCCTATTTTAGAAACATCTCATTCACTACACAAACAGGTCATAAACCAGTACTCAAATGTTGGGAGGTAAGACAGAAATACAGCAGAAATACAGTACCACAAACACTTGGACTTAGGAACTAGTACAGTATATATAATGCTGCTTAATGCAACCATAGTCACCACTAATCCACTTAATCATATACATTGACACATACACACTATATACACTACACGATGGAGAATGTACGCCTGTAACAGGCGGCACGTATGCACAATTACTGTGTTTCCTGTGACATTTGTAAGATGGGACTCTGGGCCCGGTTCCCAGCAGGTGCTGCTCCCCACCAATAGATGGAGCCTCCCTCGGACCAGCTTGAAGTGACTGCTCCTACCAGCACCTCAAGCTGACTCCGGGGCTGTTTGCGGGAAAAAAAAAAGAAAAAAGAAAAAAGAAAAAAGAAGAAGTTGATCTAAAGGACTGGTCCCGAATTGATCCACTTTCCCCCATGAGGCTTCCATTAGATTTCCCTGATACTTTTCCCCCTGCTAAATCGTCAAAGGGCAAGTCTTCCTGATCTGGTAACCTAAACCTGCGGACGTGCCGAAACCTGCTGTGGCAGCGGAGTCCCTTTTCTCTTGCCCATACCCGACGGCGACGATTTGTGCTGGCGGATGCTTTCCAGGCTCAAAGATGCCGCGAGCCTGTGGGCTCCAGCCCTTAGACGTGCATGGCTTGAGGTCTTTGAGACAAGCATATGACTACTGGCAGGATCGACCAGGTACAGACACTGGGAGCAATGGCTCTGTGTACCTGGTCGACTTATCTGTGATGTTCGGCTTTCTAATCTCGTTGTGGACTTAGATGCAGAGAATCCTTTTTGACATGTCATGGCAATTGACCGCATGCACTCTTTGATACTAGTTGGAGATCTGTCTGGTGCTGTCCTGTGCAGCGCAATGAGCCGGAGGATGATCAACGAACACCAGAGGAATTTGCGTTGGCATATGTCACAAAGGATTTCACCGAACCGCAGTCAGTCCTTTCAGCTGCAAGACATATAGTGAGTCTAGCACTAACCCTGGTTTAAACTTTAAACATTTCTCCCTTTTCTAAAATGAAAATTAGACCATTTGGCATTTGGTCCATTTCTCCATTTATGCGTGTCATTCTTGCACAGGGGCCATGCTGAGTGATCTGCTTTGAATCGTGAGGAGGTGGGTGGGTTTGCGGGGTCTGTGGTCACAGATCCCTGCCGCGTGGGTGGCAGGGTGGATTTGCACGGTTGGGTGATATCCAAGGGTGATAGGCTTTGTTTTCGTAGGGTTTGTTTTCACTGTTTCTTTTTTAGGTCATCCGCATATTGCACAATTAGGATTTTGTCATTTCGATGAATTTGTTGTGTAGCCCTGGAATGAATTGTAGGGTTGGCTGTTTACATTGGGATCGTTGCCTTTCTGAGGGAGACATGGTTACGGCCAAAGGAAACAGTTCACCCTGTAACTTTTTCTATGATGTGAGGGACGCTGGACACGTTTTCCGGCTTGTATAATTCAAAAGCGGCTGTCGTATGAACCAGGCTGGAGTGCCTGGATCATACGGCACTGGCTGCCTTCTATAAAAAAAAAAAAAAAAACTCATTCTGTGTATCATTGCAATATTAATGGATGTGGCGAAGGACAACATTTCTTTGTTGGTATTAGTATTACTATGTCCAACTATGTTTTTAATTGTTTTCATTTTTCCTTTTTGTCATAGATGCAGACAAAACAAAAGAGGGTGGGGGGTGGGGGATGGTTGGAAAGTGAAACGGTTTTCACCTTTGCGGTAGCAGATGCAGTTCCCAGGGCTGGATCCCTAGACCTCGACCATACCCGTGCACAGTATCAGTTCCCCCCCTGTGTGCTTGAACCCGCGACCTGTGTCTTGAAAGTCACCTGTTTGCTTGCTGTAGGTAGTCTGGTCGTCAGGTCTTGAACAGCAGGTCTGTAGATTAGCATTTTAGCAGTGGTAGGAGTCGTAGCTGCTACAGTTCTGAAGAGTCCAAGTCGGAGCTGCCACAGTTCCGAAGAGTCAAAGTCGTAGCTGCTACAGTCCTGAGAGGTCACGTCTATGCCCTTCCGGAAGATCCGGAAGTGGCCTTTCGCACAGTCCTAGGACAGTCCGTAGGCAAGTGGGCAAGTGGGTAGTTTAACCCAGCCCAGTCAGCGGTACCCAGTCCCGGTCGCACCTTGTCAAGTCAGCAAGTACCATGTGGGACTGTGTGCACCCCGGGCCCAGGGTCCAACGGCAGACCTTTGACAATTCGAAGTATAAATGAAGAGGCAGCGTCAAATCAGGGATTCATTCTGCCTGTGAGCCATGCGGAAGTGCTGCCTGAGCGTCTTGTGCAAGGAGGTCTGCAGGTGCCCGTAGTAGCAGTGGGCTGAGAGGAAGAAGACGCGGCCATAGCTGCTGGTGTGGTTAGTATAGGAGAAGGCAGCCATAGCTGCTATAGCTTAGTGCTAGACTGTTAGTAGAGGTGAGTGTGTGCGTGTGTCTGTAAGACTGTGTTCGAGTTTGAGTGTGTGTGCGGGACATCTAGGGAGATCCAGAGTTGTGTGTGTACGAACAAGTTGCGGGCATAGCCGGTTGGGACAAGTCTGAATCTGAACTGTGTTTGTGGCCTCATTATCTCTGAGCTTTGTGTGGGTGAGAGTCGCCCGCTTGATCGTCACCTGTTTGTATGCATGCTGAATGTCGAAGTTGACAAGTCTGATTGCAGAAAGAGGAAAAAACTAGGAAAGCAACCTTATCTATGGGATTTTATTTATTTATTTATTTATTTATTTATTTATTTATTTATTTATTTATTTTTAACAACCTTATCTATGGGATTTATGAGAGGGTTCTCTCCCTCAGCAGTGTTTGTTTCAACCCTCCAGTGCAAAATGAACTGGGTTATTTATTGGTGCCCACAATAAAATTCAGTTATAAGGGCGAGGGATTAAAGGCAGGCAGACTACAGCAGAAAAGCCAGCAGTACCCACAGCTGCATTGAAACAGGGGTCAGTGGAGTCTCGAATAGCTGGGTAGAGTCTGCAGAAACAAGGGAATGAGTGAAGCAAAGGATGGAGGGCTGACTAGCAGTACTCGAAACTTCAGTGAAACAAGGGGCAATGGAGTAGCAAAGGGCTGGGAGCAGATTTTGCGGAAATAGGAGAACGCGTGCAATAGTGAAGGACTGGGGGTAGAGACTGCAGCAACAAGGGAAGAAAAGTGAAGTGAAGTGAGGGGCGCAGGGCTGACTCTACCTGGTGGGTCTGCTACAAACAAAGGGGGCTGTTAAACCACCAGTACTTCCTAGAGTCGTGCCCGTTAACACGCCACAATTTTAGGAAACGTACGGGCTACTACAGGAGCGCCCAAATTCATCCGACTAGAAATGTTTCTACTCTATTTTTTTCCGCGGCCGATAGCTGGGCCAAGTACTGGTGGTTTAATCCCCTCGTGTAAGGGAGGGTAATCAATGCAGTCCCCCGGGTCCCAACAACTCCAAACCTGTGTAGCACGGCGAACGTGTTCGCACCCCTTCACGTTCGCTCGATTAAGGAACAACTCGTATCCCTTGCCTGATGGAGGGCCGCAGAGGATGTCAAAATGATTGAAAAAAAAAGAAAAAAAAACACTGCATTTGTTGACAAGAATAGAATGTGCAAAAGGCCTTCAGTCCTATACGATAGGTTCTCTGCCTAAGTATTTCACCCTTCTTTACAGCATCAACATGATTTGAGCCCTTTGTCCAGTCGATGTAGCTCAGTGGTTAGACCACCGGTTGGAAATGCGCATTGTGGTATAAGGTTGCGGGTTCAAATCCGCAGCCTTGCGCATGGACACCGGCAGGGCGTTAGAATGACACACGGCTGGACTGTGACGCGCAACCTCACGCCCTGCGCTGTCTTCCGTTTGGAGTGTTTAAATTGCGGAAGGGGGCCCCAGAAAGACAGCGATATGGGGTGTGCCAAGTATTTTTGGAAAATTGAGTGTGGGGACACGGACAGAACCGAAATCCCCTATGCCGACCTGACTTAGTAAGAAGGGAGGGTCCGTCACTGCGCGGGTTTCAAGGGAGAAAAAGGCGCGTGCGGGACGCTCGGCGCGGGGAAGTTCAATCCAAAAAGTATTGTTGAACCTCCCATCGGGCTGTTGCTTTCGGCTTCGCGTGAAATGGAGTGGGGACGCACTTGGTGTCTCGTTTTCGGATCAAGTCCCGACGCCGCTCATTGCACAACTCAGAATCTGACATGGAGGGTCTCAGCCGCGTAGCTCGTTCCTTATGCTCGTCCTCACTCCGTACTCGGTAGTGGAAGCCTTTTGATTGGTAACGCTCGAAGCGACAACAATCGATGCACAGAGTGTTAGGCCAATGGGGCGCCACTGCCGTCCATGGAATGACGATCAATTCATTAAACGGTAAGAGCAGCGAATAAGGCGGAAAATGTGTATCGATAATGACAAAGCCAACACCCACAAACCCTGAGCACCGAGTTCCGGGAGGGAAATAGTATCGGGCGCCGATCTCGGCGACGACTTCTCGTGCGTCCCACTCGCATACACATGTCCTTTTCTCGTTGTACGGGAAGGGACGTGGAGGGGGTACGGGAGGCCGGCGCCCAGTCGGGTTGAGGCCTTCAGTCCACATGGCAATCCAATCAATCGCAAGAGTCGGTTTCAATCATTCATCGTTAATCCGACAATCGTAATGATCGAAAATGCACAACCTATCGATCGGGTTTCTCTGGCCGTTGCCTTTATTCGCCTTAGACGTGCGAAGCAAAGTGAGAGCAGTCCTTTAATTCCTCAAAGGTAGTTCAAGGGGAGAGAGAGAGAGAGAGCATTCGTAATGATCTGATGGTCTCGTCGAGAAATTTACAGTACTCACATCAGGTGGGGTACAGTCAGTGCTCCACGCATGCAGGTCGCACGTGATGCCCTCCTTCGTTCTGAGGAGATAGATCGCCTTTCGGGTTTTGCGTATCAAGGGCAAGCCGCAGATGGTATGCGGAGTGTATTCCAGATTGAAGATCCCAGGGTATTCTTCCGCAATCACATCATCGACAGATCTAAACACTCTTGCATTCTCGAACAAAATCCCAACATCATTGCTCTTGCCAATAACTCACCCATTCTCATGTATTCCATTCGCAACAACTCTTCAGCCTAATCAAAGGTCAGTCCGTCAATGATAATCTACATTCGTGGTTACTCATCGCGGAAGGTGCGAAAATGGCAGCCATACATCCTTCAGTTCTTTGTGTGCTCTGCACCCCTGCCCCGTCATCTCATGGCTAATCAAAACGCCGACCCATCAGGCAATCATTTCATGACATGCATACATAGTCATTCATATCATAAGGTGGGTGGGGAGGAGAAGTGGGAAATGTATATACAATAAATGACAAACATACAGAAATCCAAAGATGAAAAGAATTTTCGGCTTAACTGTCGTAGAGCTACACTCACACCAAAGAATAGATTCCAGACAAGGAGGCGCATCCGCCGTAAAGATCCGTCATGGCCCCGGGCCATTCATCCATCCAACTCAGGTCACTATCCTCATACATGCACCGACGATCCCGACCGTCGCGTGCCACCTTCCACCATCGCGATCGTCACCCTGCCGACTCAGTTTCTGCACGGGCTTTCCTCGATCCCACAGTCCGTCGTGGCGATCAGCCGCACAACCAGCCAGTCTACAGTGAGCCCGCCGGGACTTTTCGACTCGCACCACACACACACCATCTAGCCACTGCTTCCCGGAAGGTGGCTGACGAGTTGAGGGAGAGTTTTGCGGACGCGCTTGCAGAATTTATAGTTGCGAGAGGGGAGATAGAGGCGGGGAAAGATGAAGAATAGGGCGGAGGAGGGCGAGGGAGGGCTTGAGGGTAATCGCCCATCGAAAGCCATGTTGATCCCTCACAGTCTGATTTCATCTAATCAGAATCGTCGCGTAGTAGGGATTTTCCCTTACACGGCGCTTCTCCTTGGCTAGATGAGGTGAAGAGAGGATCGACCGGGTTTTCGGGCGCAGGATTTAGAGCGGGAGGAAGAAGGGTGCGAAGGATAGCGTGAAACCGGTCCAAGATTCAGATGATCAAGAAAGAGGAAAAAGGGCGCATGCGGGGAAGGAGAGAGAAAAACAGTTACAGGGGAAGGGAGCGAGAAAGCATGTGCACGCGAGCGAAGGCCCTGAGAGGAGCGCGAGAAGGAAGGAGGAGGGAGCTTCGTATGTATGACGCCGAACAACAAAAGAAAAATGGGCACCGAAACAGTTGCAGTTTTCCAAGCCCTATGCTAATTCAAAAATTAAAATCACCATATCCGCGCGCAAAGTAGGCGCGGGAAATGTCTTACGTCTATCCATATTCCTTCAAAATTCCCAGAGTTTTCCATGTCGAGGCCGGGAACATTCATGCGTGAAAAGGACACGTCGAGTTCCGTAAATTCTGGAATTCCTAACCGTCGAGCCAAACTCTGAGCACGCTCACTAAGGCGCGCGTAATGCCCATGCATTTCCAAATTACAACAAAAAAAACGGAATTTCAAGAATCACTAGTGCCGTCAAAAATGTACAAGTTTCAGCGAAGCACCATTAATCGAAAAGAAAAACAGAGGGGGGGGTTCTGGGGCCGAACAAGATACATCTCGATTCAAAAGAGACAAGGGGAGGGAAGGGGTGCGGAAGATGGCGCAGGCCCGGAAGTTGGTACGTCACACGGCTGGACACACACCCCCTTGGGATGACGCAGGTTAGCTGGTACAGACATTGCCTACGCACCACCCAAGGGTTGTTCATGGTGTTGTATATTGGTTCTGGGTTTCACATGGGTTGCTTGGGGGTGTTGGTCTTGGGTGTTCCGTTGATCTCCCCAGTCTGGCAAATCACACGTTTGGGCCATTTCCACTAGTCGTTCACATGGTACAGTCATTCGATTATATGTTACAAGGTCACGGGTTCGAGCTTGGTTTGGACCTTGGGGGGGTCCCTGTCCAGCTTACCCCGTTCTCTCTCTTCGATATACAGAGTATACATAGCCTTCAGACATAACATGGAATTATATATCGCCTATGGGCTATATATACACACATAGCCTTAGCCTTCGGACATAACATAGAACTATATATCGCCTACCGGCCGCATACACTCCTTCGGACATAACATTGATCTATACATCGCCTACGGGCTACATACACAAAGTTTCCACACATGATACACACATAGCCTTCGGACATAACATAAAACTATATATCGCCAACGGGCTACATACACATATACATAGCCTTCGGACATAACATAGAACTACACATCGTCTATGGGCTACATACACAAGGCTGGGGGGGTCTAGTCACTGGACAAGGGTCTAGTATCTGCAGTAGGTTCAAGTTGGGTTGATAGGGTGCCATTGGGTGCAGTTCCTATTGACATCCAGATAGAACTCTCTGGTGGCCATATATTGGGACTTGTGGTAGATTGTCTGGGCCTGGCGTCCGAAGTTCCCGTTCGACAAGGTTCGTCCGATTCCGCTTCCACCAGGGCTGATCAACTTATCAGCCCTGGTGCCTATCACTGCTGTTCGGTCCAAGTTGCCTACCCCATGGTAGGACAATGGTCCTGAGTGCTGGTCACACTGAGGTAGGATAGTGAGATAGGGGCTGCGCTAGGAGTATTGACGTGAGGATGGGATGGGAGGTGGTGTCATATTCCTGGACACCCGTGGCTTACAGCTCGAAGTGATCACTGTGCACTCAGTAACTGGCCTCTACAACACCTTGGACTTTCAAAAAAAAAAGAAAAAAAAAAAGAAAAATAATTTGAGCCCTTAACCTGCAAACCGGCAGTTCTAGCCTCTAACTCTAGAAAAAATAAAAATAAAAATGATTTGAGCACTTAACCTGCAAACCAGCATTTCTAGCCTCTAACTCTGGAAACCAGCACCTCTAGTCACTAGTGCTGTATTCCTCAGCGATGGCCAGGTACGGAGAAGCACTTTCCGATAGCCGAATAGTGCAAAGGCTATTATGCGTACGAAATGTCTCAGTACCTTGCTGTGGAAACAGTCCATTGTCCTATACGTCCACGTGTTGTCCTCTGCCATCCAGTTCTTCCACTGTACTTTTCCGTTCTCATGGACTTTTGCTAGTCGGCAACGGGGTTCTAGCCAATGGTCTCTAAAGGATTTGATGGCCTGTTCTCTCGCCTCCCTGTCGGGCATGCTGGCCATATCCTCGGTCAGTTTATGACTGGTTTTCATAATGTTTGCCCTTAGCACTTCCACTAGTTCTGGTTTCGCCCGGTGAAATGCAAAGGCGGTATCTTGTCTTTCTGGAGAGCACCTCATTCTCCATATCACCATGAGCACGACCAGTCTCATGTGCTTGAAGAGGTTGCGTTGGAAGAGTGTCCAGGTTGATGGAACAAAATTTTGCCTTCCCAACAGAATGAGCCCGACATCCCAGTGGAACACTGTTCCTGTCAATGCGTGCCAGAGGGCATCCCACCACTGCCACATCCGTTTAGCCATTGGGCATACTAGCAGGTAGTGTTCCAGGTCTGCCCGACTGCGTTGTGCATTCTCTCCACAATGAGCGCAGGTGGGGGACAATACGCCTGCTTGTTCCAAGGAGGAGCAAGAAGTCACCCAGTCCGGGGTTGGGAGACAGCGGTGAAGGATTTGCCACTACAAGGCCCTGTGAGATGTGGGCATTATGTGTGCATACGTTTCCCATGGGATGCTACGCAGGACAGAGTCTTTCACCGGGGAGTCTCTTTTCCACCGATTCTGCATAGTCGGTGTGGAGATTTTGAGGGGATGTGCTTGCTTGTACCCATCTTTTATTGTGTATTGCCAAACCGGGACGGGGTTGCGGTCGCTCCATTCCCACTCATCCGGGTCGAAGGGGAGGGCACAGGCCGGGGAGGCTATTTCGTAGGCAAAGTATCCCGTGTTATCAGATCCCACCAGCCTAATTCGCGTAGGCTCTTCCACCGGCTTCGTGCAGTTGCAGTCTGGGTCTTTTATGAATGCTGCCCACCTTGCCCCTGCCACATCTGGTTGGAAGGCTTGCAGTCATGCTTTATCGTCGGATATATGGCTTATCATGTAGATTGTCATAGGAATAGGGTTGCCGCTGTTGTGCGTGACCCAGTCAAGGTCACGACAAGTCGGTCCATCTTGAAGGGTAGCAACCAATTGAGGCGACACCGCTGTTTGTAGTTTTTGCAGTTTATCCATGCTATGTTAGACATTCTTAAGACCATGCCGTAGCTGTAGAGGGGACTTCCATGTACCCCGTTGGCTGTCCCAAAGATCCCCCACCAGATATATGTCGTTCTTCACCCACGTGAGCCAGTGCGAGTTGGTTTCAAGGGAGAAAGGCTTGTCGGAGTCATCGCGCACCTGTGGGTTTCCGAATAGCGGCTGCCTCCATATTTCGTGCCACCTAAGGGAGGGGGTTTCTTTGCTGGCCCCATCAGTCTCCATAGGTGCAGTATGGAGGTCCAGAGGCGGTCATTTTTTAGGTCCCACCTAACTTTATTTCTACCAGACCCGTCTCTCCTATGGGGTGGTGGCCCCGACACCGACCAATCCAGGTTTGTCAACCATTGCAGGGGGTAGACCGGGTGGTGGTTGGGTTATGTATTTCAACACCACCCTTTGAGTGCATTTTGTCATCTCATGATCATTTCTCCACAGGTAAGCAGACAGGGCTGTGCGTAGGTGGGCCAGTTGACTTTTCGGGATTTCCCAGAACGCCGTCTTGTACCAGATTGTGGCTAGGATGGCATTACTGATTGCCAACGGTCTCCATACATCGTTGGCGAGTGCATTTCATCTGATGAACCATTAGGCATTACTTTTTTTGTGTGCAGGTTTTCTAATCCATGCGATGCCTGATGAACAAGATATCCAAAAAATGGGAGGTTTGCTTCTTTGTTACCTTTTACTTATGCTATGATGCTAATAGCAATGCATACAACTCTGTTAGTGGTGCTGATGCATACAACTCTGTTAGTGGTGCTGATGTGTACAACTGAACCCATGGTTTTTTTTTCAAAGCCCCTGTGTTGATGTGTATAATTGAATCTGTATCATTCTCGTTTTCTGTTGCAGGCTGTTGTCGAGATAAGTACAGAGCCATCTGTCCGAGATTATGTGCGGAGCATGTTCGCTGAACGGGCTGTGGTTAGCACCAAGCCTACGGCAATGGGACTGCGTGCGATGGAAAACCCATGGGGCCACCGCTACCATAGAGTGAAGCATCTCGTGAACAAACCAGTACATCTATTTCAAGATGTGCAATGGTGTCTAATTGAAAAGGCAGCCGAAGAAAACTTGATCACGGTCTCCCTGGGAGTCCCAGCAGATGTTGTAGATGGGGCCATGCTTCAGGTGCGATGGCAAAATGGCCGACATTGTCCCAATTGAATGCACACCATCATCACAAGCCCTTTTTTTTTTTTTTTTTTTTAAGACGACTCTGGTCAATCCAATCCGTGGGGCGCATCCCATTCTGGAAATAGCTGACCCTTTTAACAAAAGAACTACTGTCTCTAAATTATGTGGTTAGCACCCAGCCGAAAAAAACGTACGTACGAAGAAATTCTATGCAACTTACCTCTGAAAAACGGGTCCTCATAAATTGCTGATTTTTTTTTTCGAATAGAACGTACGGTTGAATATAACATACGTACGTTGTATTCGGATTTTTGGAAATTTTGATTTTTCAAAAAAATCAGAAAATTCAAAAAAAAAAATTTGTACAGCATTGCAATACAAACAACTTTTGAGAGTTGTGTCGAAATTCACAACCAAATTAAAACAGTAAAAATGAAAACATCAGAAAACGAGAATATATATATATTTTTTACGGCAAGGACATTCTGTTTCTGATTTCTTTAGGATTTTGATTTTTCAAAAAAGTCCGAAAAAAAAAACTAGGACATTTTGTTTTCTGATTTCTTCAGAATTTTGACTTAATATAAGCGTGAAGTTGCGACGACGACGATCAACTGTCCCCCAAAATGACGACGACGATGACGATCAAGTGTAGTATCTGTTGCGATCTGTTTCAAAATTGGCGCGCGCACGAGAGAGAGAGAGAGAGAGAGAGAGAGAGAGAGAGAGAGAGAGAGAGAGAGAGAGAGAGAGAGAGAGAGAGAG
>BFEA01000091.1:2864619-2953424 GCA_003427395.1 Chara braunii
CACACACACACACACACACACACACACAGCTGGAGCCTGGAAACAAAATGTTGTTTTTTTTCAGTCATAATGGAAGTCAGATAAATCCAGAAAAGTTGTAGTGTGAAAGTGTCCTTAGTTGACCAGTTGAATTGTTGAATTTGTTGTTTGGTTGGCTCTCTGCTATCGCGTTTCCATCCTATCATAGTCTGGACGAGTCGAGCCTCGGTGTTTTGCTTTTCCTTGAGCTTGCTGAGTCGATGCTGACCCTTTCGTTTATAGGTTTGATGATTAGCTGAAGAGCGAGCTGGCACTCCCTGGATGCGTTGAATGTTATGTCCTGGCCTTTCTGCAATTGCACTCAACCTACCAGCATGCACCATTAATTGTCAAAACATGTGCCACAACCAATACTGCAAAAGCAGCATGTTAGCATCAATCATCTCCTTCAGCATCGATCCTGCCTTCCTAATGTGAAGGCAACCTTGGGCGGTGCCAAGAACAGCTGGAAATTGGAAGTGATAACCTTACAAATAATATATGACCATTTGAACGAATTATATACTCAATGAAATTACAAGCTCTTCGTAAATAAAGAAGTGGTTTTTTTTTTTTTTGCCTTGTTTCTCGAGTATAATTTCATTTCGCGTTCTTTTGAATGAGTCAATAGACTCGTGCGCATCTGATGTGTACTGCTATGTCTAATTAGACAGCCTCTGGGCTGTGTTTACCATCCTGCCATGTTTATCTAAACAGCCATTGTCAATCCTCTTCTTTTCTGTCATCACGTACTTGCAGTTGCTGATGGAGAAGGAGGTCGGTGAAGTGGTCATCCGGCCAAGTAGCAAAGGACCCACTCATCTGTCCATCACTCTCAAGTTCTTTGAGGGAGTGTACACGCACATCGACATCAAGGAAACCGGGAAAGACGCCAAAGACCCGATCGGCTTATTGGGAATAGGGAAGCTGCTCACCATCGGCACCAATACCTTCGAAGATCTGGATGAGGTGGGCAATCAAAGACAAAGCAGTTGAAAATTCTCTTCTGTCTATGACTCACCCAAGCTAGTGTATCCACCTGATTGCCTACACGGTCATAAAGAGTTGTATGCTGAAATGCACATCTATTAGCTTAATTGAATTTTAATTCACCGATATATAATGTACCTTCTAGGAGACAACATCCACATATGCTCACTCACACTTGCAAATTCGACATGGCACGTCAGCCACAATTTTCTCACTTAAGTTAACGATGGAACTTCAGTAAAACTTCCAAATCCACAAAGCCTTGTCATTCGCTGGTACAAAAGTGCAAATCAGAGTTCAACCCAGGTCTTCACATGGTACACACTCTGCCAATAGCAAGTGTCTCCTATGGACCTACGCTCCCAAGGACCCGGTCAGCCACCGCACGTCAGCGCGCTGATGTGGCATCATCAACGCTGCCCTCCTCTCAGGCTCTCACTCACAGCATAGCGCGTGTGAAACAGCACACACACACACACACACACACACACACACACACACACACACACACACACACACACACACAAAACTGCCAATAGCAAGTGTGTCTCCTATGGACCTACGCTCCCAAGGACCCGGTCAGCCACCGCACGTCAGCGCGCTGACGTGGCATCATCAACACTGCCCTCCTCTCAGGCTCTCACTCACAGCATAGCGCGTGTGAAACAGCACACACACACACACACACACACACACACACTTCAGACATGATGCTATGGCCTACACACAGCACACAGCAGCTATGGCTGCCGCTTCTCCTTCATTTGTTAGGTCAAATAGCACTGTTCCTCTCGTCCACGAATTTCCTCCAGCTTCAACACACTGGAATGACGATCCGGCTTCCAGCAGAAGACATTTGTTGCTTGGCCTTGGGTACTGGTACCGTTCTGGCCTGGCCTGGGTTGTGGCAGGCAACCTGCTGGACGCCCTACCTCTATTGACAGCCAACGAACGGTACTAAGGACTTTGCTACGAGTTTGTGCAGGTGCAGGTCATGGGATCAAGACTCTTCAAACACAAAATGGCTAATCTCTATAGAACACCCCCAAGTAAAGTTCCAGGTTCAAATCTCTGCATGCTCAGTCAACTGGAAACTTATAGGCACACGAGGGTCTGGGATCGAACCCGAGCAGGCAATGAATGCGGATCCTTTCAGTTCCTCTCAGCTGGCTGAATGAAAACAAAAAATATCAGATGGTAAGACTCTTCCAAATATGATAGATATGAATGTGGGTGGAAAGGGTTATTGTAGTGTGTTCAAACACACAGTACACATACGCCAGCCTACTCTACCCATCCTACCTAGCCTATCTACAGTCATGCAACAGGCTCACTTCGACTTCGAAGACCAATGTACATGACGTCAACACCAATGCCGACCTCCCACATACACCAGGTACGTACTCTCGACTCGCCTCATCACCCCTTGTCCACCCACATGTGCGCCTCCTTCCTGAAGACCACCGTCACCTCCAGCTGCCCGCGCCCCTGCAGCCCGGCTATGGCTGCTTGGCGCCCCGCTGCCCTGCAGCGCCCCACACCTCTCAGCGCCCGCGCGTGCCCCCAGCCAGTGCCAGTGCAATGCAGACACTTGCGCTGAATCGCAGCAGCGTGTCCGCATTGCCTGCCTAGACCAGCCTCCTGAACACTGGCCGGCCTCCTCCCTATATGGGAGTCACTGCTGCTGCTGGACTGTCTGGGCCTGCCCGTGGAAGTTTCCAGTAGCTTCTGGTTAGGCCCCAGTGTCTGCGCCCAGGCCCATGTCTACAGTTGAGGGCCTGGGCCCTTTGCAGTTGGGCACACCCAGGATTATCCAGGCTCCGAATGTTTGCTGTGTTTGCATTGGCCCGCGGGGTAGGTGTGACGACAATGCTGCATTCTCATTGGCCCGTGGCCACTTCGTGGTGTGTCGGCCTCACACTGCATGTGCCCAGGGCGCAACCACCTGCGCCCTGGGCTCAACTGCCTGACGCAGCTGCTTCTTCTGGAAGAGCCAAGGGTGAGGCCCAGCTTGCACTTCAACAAACTGGCGTGCAACAACTGTCTGAGACCCACATTGGAAAATCCTGAGATAAGGGCCTCTCGTGGATATTCAGGCCCGCCTTCACTTAGGGCGGGCACGACGCTTGCTGGGGGGCCACAGTCAGAACATATGCACGTTGTCTAGGGCCCCATGAGGACACATTCCTCACATTCCATTCCCCTTAGCTTCGGAATTCCGCTGAGATGCTTCTTAAGCAGGAGCCTTCCCCTTCAACCTTCTTTCATAGTCTGCCACAATCTGAGGTGTTGTTTCAATCAGCTCCTCTCTGGTGAACCATCTGTCTTCTTTTGGATCGGTGTGATGCCTGAATCTGACCCTGTATTCCCTCTTGGGTTTCGGCGGTCTTCCTCTACCCACAGGTTTAGGGACAGGCATGTCTCTGTGTTCTAAAATGTCGTCGACGTCCATGTGGCCATCCATGGTTGGGGGCAGCATTGATCTCCTTGATGGGAACTGCTGTGTCTCAGCGAAAGGTGTAAGCTTTGAGGCGTGAAACACAGGGTAAGTGCGCCAGCGACCAGGGATTTGAATCACATACGAGGGACCATCCATCTCACTACCCACGATATCTAAGATTTCCCAAGGACCGAAGTATTGAGGCATTAGTTTCCTAGAGATGTCGAATTTCTGTTCTAGCTCACTAGACTTCACCCAGACACGTTCCCCTACCTGAAATGTGGACTGTCGTCGATGTTTGTTCTCAGTAGCAATAATTGCTTATCAACATTTCTTGATGTGTCCGACTGCTTGCTGCAGCAACTTCTCATACTGGACACCAAATTCTATGGCTCCGGGAGCAGATCGGCTTTCAGGCAGGAGGAAGTCTAGAGCAGATCTAGGCTACCACCCCAGGTGCAGCTGATTTGGACTGACGTCGGTGGTGCTGTGCACAACATTGTTGTACAGGCTGGCAATGAGAGGTAATTTATCATCCCAGTCATCTTGGTTGGGTTTAATGTAATGCCTCAGCAGATGCTGCACTACTCGGTCCATCTGTTCAGCCTGCCCGTTGGCTTCGGGATGATTCCCATAAGTCATTTGGAGTTGGCTGCCCATCTGTTCTGCAGCCTTCTTCCACATTTCACTTGTGAAACAGACATCTCTGTCACTAACGATAGTCTTTGACAGTCCAAAGTCACGTACCCAGTTATCCATGAATAACTTGATGACGTGTTCAGTCCTTGCAGTCTCCAGCATGGCAATCAGTCTAGAGTACTTAGTAAGCCTATCAACTCTGACGAAGATATGCCTCTTGCCACTCTTGCTGGTCACGAGGGTATCCATGAAGTCCATGGAGACGCTCTGTCCCGGATCAGCAGGAATGGGCAAGGGCTTGAGCTCGCGGTTTATCCTGCTGACAGACTTGACAGGTCTATACGTACTGATTGGCTTCGTCTAGCATACCAGGCCACCAGAATCGTTGTACCAGATTTGCACTCGTCTTCTTATAGCCAAAATGTCCCATTGCGTCATGACGCTCTCCTAAAACAAACTACGCAAAATCTCACTAGATGGAACAACTAATCTCTTGAATCCTGTCTTTCAAGAAAGAGCAACCCATCCACCATCACAAACTCATCGGATGTGGCCTTGTCGTGGGCCTAAAGTTTGCATATGATGTCCATCGTGACAGGGTATTCCTTGTAAGCTTCCACCATTGACCGAGTTACATCGCATATAAGTCAAACTCAGTAATTAGCGCACCTAGGTAGTATGCCCTACGTGACAGCGCATCAGCAACCTCGTTATACTCTCCCTTTACATAATCAAGCTTGAAGTCATACTTGTTTGTGACCTCAATCCAGCGTTTGAGTGCATCAGAGAGGACAGGTTGTGTCTTGATCCACTTGAGTGTTTGATGGTCATTTCTCAAGTAGAAGAACCTTCCCAACAGATAGTGTCTCCAGTGGACGAGGGTTTTGTAAAGGGCGTAGAGTTCCCTGTCGTAGGTGGACTTTGCCAACTTCTTTGATGGCATTTTCTTACTCATGTGCTCGAAGGAATATGAGCAAGAGCGATATACAGATAACCAAATTGCAAAATCACGCAAAAGTCCAGGTAGTCATGTATGCAAGCAGAGAGCTCAAATGCACCATGATTCCATCCAAATAAGAGCGATACAGTGAACTCGTGAGCCAATGTCCAAGCCCTCAGGCCACACGAACACAGTATTCAATGTCGCTCCTACTATCTGGCGCCCAGCGCCCAGCCTACTCTACTCATCCTACCTAGCCTATCTACATTCATGCAACAGGCTCACTTCGACTTCGAAGACCAATGTACATGACGTTAACACCAATGTCGACCCCCACATACACCAGGTACGTACTCTCGACTCCCCTCATCACCCCTTGTCCACCCACATCTGCGCATTCTTCCTAAAGACCATTGTCGCCTCCAGCTGCCCGCGCCCCTGCAGCCCGGCTATGGCCGCTTGGCGCCCTGCTGCCCTGCAGCTCCCCACACCTCTCAGCGCCCACGCAAGCCCCAGCCAGCACTAGCGCAACGCAGACACTTGCGCTGAATCGCAGCAGTGTGTCCGCATTGCCTGCCTAGGCCAGCATCCCGAACACTGGCCAGCCTCCTCCCTATATGGGAGTCACTGCTGCTGCTGCACTGTCTGCGCCTGCCCGTGGAAGTTTCCAGTAGCTTCTGGTCGGGCCCCAGTGTCTGCGCCCAGGCCCATGTCTACTTTTGAGGGCCTGGGCCCTTTGCAGTTGGGCACACCCAGGATTATCCAGGCCCCAAATGTTTGCTGTGTTTGCATTGGGCCCCCGGGTAGGTGTGACGACAATGCTGCATTCTCATTGGCCCGTGGCCACTTCGTGGTGTGTCGGCCTCACACTGCATGTGCCCAGGGCGCAACCACCTGCGTCCTGGGCTCAACTGCCTGACACAGCTGCTTATTCTGGAAGAGCCCAGGGTGAGGCCCAGGTTGCACTTCAACAAACTCGCGTGCAGCAACTGGCTGAGACCCACATTGGAAAATCCTGAGATAAGGGCCTCTCGTGGATATTCAGGCCCGCCTTCACTTAGGGTGGGCACGAGGCTTGCTGGGGGGGCACAGTCAGAACATATGCATGTTGTCTAGGGGCCCATGAGGACACATTCCTCACACAATATGTATTATGTATATATATAGTCAAACAGAGCTGCCCGGTAAACCGTAGGCAGAGAGGGAGAAGAGGACAACAAACGAGGGGCTGTGACAAACTGTTTCGTTGGAGTTTCACCAACTCATCAGGAGGCTGAACCCTGTATGTATATATAAATATTTAAATGCAAGCGTGCCGCTCCGGCGGGACATGGGTGTATGGGCACTTGACGTGGCCAACATTGCATCCATTATTTATTGCCTATCTATACCTTCCTTGTTTTATGGATGGTTTGTTGATGATTTGTGGATGGAATGAAGAGAGAGTTTGGGGTTCTTTGACAGCACACACACAGGAGCTGATGATATATGTTTTTTTGAAAAAAGGGCAACTGGCTTGAGATATCATCATCGAACTGACCCGCCCTACGTAATTCAGAATTGTTGTATTTTACTCATCTGCTCTCACTGGATTTCGAACTCAGGGACATGTTTCAACAGTTCAGGGGTAGACCAACTGAGCTCGGCCAGTGGGTGCTATTCATAAGCTTGAGACTCTTGAGACTCTTGAGAATTTAAATTCAAAAAATCCGGAATTCAAATCGTTAGACCTGACGATGTCCTGTGCTATTCATACTGTTGGAGCTAGTCCATTAGGGGAAAAAACCGACATATATGGGAAAAGTCGCAGCTTGGCCTCTCTTGTACACACAGTGAATGACACAGGAAAATGCATCACTTTAAGTACCAGTTTGATGCCAAAGGCAGAAATTAGTTCTTCTTTTTTCCTTTTTTTAGAGGGGGAGGTATGAGCAGCCACCTCTGGTAACTGAACCTGGTTGCTCCATCTATCGGTGGGGAGCTGCACCTGCTGGAAAACGGGTCCAGCGTCCCCTTGAGTACAACAGAATCATTCATGAAACAGACATGAGAATATCCCGCCAGCATTGATTACCCCAGGTTACCCAGGAGGGTTGACTGAGCGGTATGAAAAGCTATGGAAGGTGAAAGAAGCGCCTCTTCACCCCTCGAACAGGGCGCCTTTTCTAGCCTGGCATATCTAGCATCTTCCATCACCATGTATAGTTCAAGTTACCCTTTTAAAAAATTCTCCAAATCCAACCCTAAAGCTGTCATCACTGAAAGGAATGTCAGAACCCCTAAGCAGAAGAAGAGAGTGGTCTATCGGAGGTCCTGTGCACTGAATAAGCTCAGGTTGGTAGATACTAGATAGGCAAAATAAAAACAAAGGACGTGATGTCTGTCATACCCTCAGTTTCGTTCCCAACAAATGTAAAGTCTATTTCCACTCCTGAGCTTGGCTGCCCGCCGGCCTGCTCGGCTGGCTAAACTGTGCCCTGTGTCATCCAGGCCTGCCACCCAGTTGGCCTCCCAGGCAACGTAGTGCGAAATTTTGCAGGGCCATTTGACAACCGAAAATGCACATGAAGCCTCAATCAAGGATCCTACTACGTCACAGCATCGGCGGAACGGAAGATGTCGGGTTCGACCAGTCCCCTCCTTTTCTTTTCTGTAATGCAATGTGGGCTGTCAGTCTTTCACGGTCAATGAGCCATTTGTTTCCCATCGCATGCCAACCAGGGGCCGCTTGATTTCGAATAATATGCCGCAGTTTGAAACCATGGATAAGGGGACTTCAATGCTGTTGCCATCCTCCGCCGCCATCATCGCGGTCATTCATCATCATTGCATTGTGTGCCAATGCCCCTCTTTCTCCTGTGCCATAACCATCAACACGGAGGAAGTAAGTGCTCTTCATCCCCTGCATCGGCTTCTTCTTCTTCTTCTTCTTCTTCTTCTTCTTCTTCTTCTTCTTCTGCTTGTACTTGTACTTTCTTTCCTTCTTATTCTTCTTCTTCTCATTTCTCTCTTTGTTCTTCCTCCGTTCATCTTCATCTTCTTCTTCTTCTTCTTGTCGGCATCTGAATAGTTTTACTATAAATTTAACTGATCACTGCGTCGATACTGTAAGTAAGCAGTTACAAATAATTCTGCTAATGTAATAGGAATTAATCCAAGTACCATACCAGATAGAAGAGGTTCAACCACAGTTGTTTTTTTATTGGAGGTAAAAAAAGTTAATTGATACAAATCCTAACTGTGTAGATGAACAAGTGCATGGCATGCATCTGGAAGGTCAGATGGCCATGTGCATTCTTGTCTGACCAGGCCAATTTTGTGCTCTCAAACTTAACCATTTTTTTAACATAGGGGGACTATTTGTCTCCTTCAGCCTTTTTTGGTTTCCTTTGGATAAGTTTTTCGATTCATGCTCGTCATCCTTGCTCAAGGGCCTACGCTAATCTTCTCTGTATTGTTACAATTTTAATGGATGTCCCAAAGAACGCTGTCCTTCACCCTTTTTACTAGTTGGCTTCTGCTAGGAGGGGTGATAGGAGCAGCTCCCCCTAGAAGGTCTTTTTTCTGTTTGCTCCATTCTATTGGTGGGGAGCTGCACCTGCTGGAAACCCGGTCCAGCGTCCCATCACTGTGTCCTTCACCCTAAACTTTGTTATGAACTATTCTTGCACGCAACTTTCACTGGTCACTAAGGGCATACGCTTGCACTTCTGCCCTGAAGGATGACTGAGAGGTGGATCATTCCCAGCTGAACAGGGAGTTGATAATCACTAGTTGTTATGGAACTATGTCTCTGCTCCACTGCTTATGTCTTATTGTGCACGGCATCATGTGTTACACTGCCTTTGGATGTGGCTGTGGGTGTGGCTGTGGGTGTGGCTGTGGGTGTGGCTGTGGGTGTACGGGCAGGTGGTCGCGAGGTATGTAGACCCCCTTGTCACATACATCCGCATGATGCTGAAGTACCGCAAATTCAGAAGGGGCACACTGGCAGAGATCGACACGCAGCTGAAAGCAGAGAAGACAGAGAAACCTGGGATCATTCCATACTATGTGAGTATCTGTTACGAGCATCCAGGCGCTTTCACACTCTCATATGTGCGAAATGTGAATCCTCATCATGAGTATATTTCTGTATCCCCAAGTGGCTTCCGTTTCCGGAAGAACAACTTTGACAACCCCGATGATCTGATCAAATGGTTCCAACGGCACTTCAACGATGGCATAGCCGAGTTGCCAGCGCGTCGGGCTGTGGCGGCAATTGTCCCGTCGCAGCCAGGAACTCCTGCTTCAACAAGTTCAGGGCTGAGAGCCGATTCGCAGACATCATGGGGGGGTGTACCTGCATCTCAGGAGAGAGGTCGAGTACCCCAAGAATGGACTCACGATCCACCAGAAAAGGACAGTGCAGGACAGAGCTCAAGTCCCAGGCGTTCGAGCAAAGGCAAAAGCTCCAGCAAAGATGACGATCGCAGTAGCTCATGGCCTGCTGTGCCTCCGCCACCAGTTCCGCCTGCCCGTGATCTGCGTTCATGGGGTTCTGAGGACGAGGATATGACCCCGGACTCATCAGCAGAGGACTCGGAAACAGGTAGTGGTGCAGAATGGGAAGGAGATGGATGGGAGAGGCCAAGCGGTGATGGTGTTGGTGGCAGTGGAGCCCAATGGGGAGGAGGAGGCAACTGGGGTCCCTCAACAGGTTTGGATTACCAGAAGGGGTGGGGAAGTCTCCCTGTCAGAGGGCCACAAAGAGGTGAATATGATGGCCCACATGGCTGGGGACGCGGAGGTAAGATGGATGGCGGAGATGGATGGGGGACCAGAACCGCTGGCTTGGGTGGTGGCTGGGGTGCTCCTGGCTATGGGCATAAAGAGGGAGAAACAGGCATGGGACAAGATGAAGACAAGTGGGACTCGTGGAGATATGGGGACCGGTTGGGGGATGGCAGAGGGGGAGATGGTGGCAACGGTGGTTGGGGTCATGGCAACCAGCTTGGAGGGAGGCGAATGCCAGTTGGAGTAGAGGGTGGGGGTGGAGGTTGGAATGCGACACGAGCACCCAGAGGAAGAGGACAGAACAGGGGCTCAGAGTGGCATGGAAGCAAGTGGGGCTCTCACAGTGGGGGAAGTGGGGGAAGTGGGGGTAGCTGGGGATCTGGTGGGGTTTCAAGAAGGTTCCGGGGAGGGCCATCAGGTCGGGGAAGAGGGCGTGATCGGTTTGGTGGTAGAGGCCCTGGCGATAAGTTTGGTGTTAGAGGGCCTGCTGACAGGTTTGGTGGTAGAGGTGCCGGTGACAGGTTCAGTGGTAGAGCGCCACCTGACGGAGGTGGTTGGGAAAGAGGAGAAAGTCGGCCCTGGGGAGATGGAGAGCATGGTGGAGCTTGGGCGGAGATGGAAGCCAATCCAAACACAGGTAGGATGGGAAGTGATGCGGGCGGCAGAGGGAGCGGGTGGGGTTCTGGAAGAGGTAGTCAATGGGGGGGAGGAGGCACGCAGTTCCGGAGTGAAGGAGGCAGAGAGAACATGGGATTTGGCGGCGATGGAGAGAGTGCATGGGCTCATGACAACAGGTCAAGAGATGGGGGCAGATTTGGTTGGGGCACAGGTCACAGCGGACAAAATCTTGGGAGGGGAAGTCGCCCGGGAGCTCCTTTGAGAGTGGGCAGTGGAGAAACTGGAGGGAGGTGGGGAGGACCTGGAGGCGCAAATATAGATGGAGGGGGCAGGGGATCCGGCAGGGGATCCTATGGAGACTCTTGGCAAGGACACACCAGGGATGAGAAGATGAACCCAACTGTGGAGGAGATAAGGGAAAGCAGTGAGGGAAGTGGAGGTGGTCCAGACTCCAGGACGAGTGGAGACGTGGAAAGAGGTGGCCGGGGTTACAGCACTGGTCATGGGGAAGGGCGAGGAGGGCATGGATGGGGAGGCAATACAGACATGAAGTCTGGGAGGGGCGGAAGGGGAGGTGGTGCCAGACGTCGAGGTTCAACAGGAAGAGGTGGCAGCTGGGGGTCCGCTGAGAGAGGATGGCGAAACCCTGAAAGGCAAGGCAGCACTGGTGGTTCTTGGGAGGGGGGCCAGCATAGGGACAGCGATGGTTTAGCAGCTTGCTCGCCGGCTGAGGGTCAAGAGTGGCACCAGACGCCACCAGGAGGGGAAGAACCGCCCCCTCCTCCTAGTTGGCCAAACCAGGAAGGTGATGGTGTTTGGGGGTCTGATTTCCGTGCTACTCAAGGAGGAGGAGGAGGAGGAGGAGGAGGAGGAGGACGAGGAGGAGGAGGGGGAGAAAGGGGGTTGACAATGGAGCATGACTGGAATGCAAAAGGTGGACATCAGTTAACCGAAGGCGTGCAGAAAGAGGGATGGGGAGGGAAAGCTAGCGTGGATGAGAGACCAGGTGAATTGCAATCCAAAAATACTGCTGATGAAGGATGGGGTTCCAAAGGTAGTGCTGATGAAGGAAGGGGGTCCAAAGATAGCGCTGACGGTGGATGGGGTACCAGAACTAGTGCTGAAGAAGGCCCTACGAGTACAGGAGATGGTGATGGGTGGGGGACTAAAACAAGTGCAGATGAAGGGGGGCCAGCTGGAGGAGAGAGTTGGGGGAGGGGAGAGGGTGGATCATGGCCTACAGCACACCAAGGCATGGTGAACAGAGAAGGCGAAGGTGGTTGGGGAACAGAGAGTAGTGCTGGCCCAGGCAGTGGATGGGGTGAAGGTGGTGGGCAAGGCTTGGGCTGGTCCAGCAATCCAGGTGGTGGTAGAGGGTGGGGCTCTGACGCCTCAGGTTGGGGTAGAAGCAGCGGAGTAGGTGGGCGTGGCTACCCAGGGAACAGAATGTCATGGAGAGGAGGGAGGTGGAACTCCCGAGGCAAGGGTGGGCGCGGACGAGGGCGACAGTTAAGTTAGTGAATCTCCTCCGTTGATTTTCACCTCACTCATTCTGTGCAATCACAGTCGTCTGGACACAAAGGGACCAGGTGGACAAGCTGAGCTCACAACAGTATTATTTGTTTTATCACGGGGGTAGCCTCTAATATCCAATCTGACTCAGAAGAGTTCGAACTCGTGATAAGTTTATTTATAGTCCATGTGTGTGTAGTTTTCATTCCCATGGGCTAAGTAGAGCACACACGAGCTTGAATCTTTCCTGTGAGCCTCCTTCAGAACTTTCTCCCATTGTACATCTCCTGATAGGAAATTGGGGAATGACGCCTGTCTTCGCTAGGCTCACCGTGTTTGTGTGTGTGTGTGTGTGTGTGTGTGAGAGAGAGAGAGAGAGAGAGAGAGAGAGAGAGCCCAACTTCGGCCTCCACCCACCTCCGCTCGGACTCCGCCCACTTCCCGTTTCGCATCCGCCCACCTCCCCTCCGTCTCCGCCCACCTCCCCCCGCCATCTCCTCTCTCTCTTTCCTCCCCGCCTCCACCACTTCTTCTCCGCCTCCGCCATGCTGTTAGCCAGAAGTGTTTCAGAGCTCGATCAAGATAGAAATACCATCCGGACCCCCCCTCATTAGTAAAGCCTGGCTCAGACAGGGTCAGGTCTAAATACACCGCTTGTCTCAGCCATCTCCTTCACCCAGGATCCTGGGGCCGTGACCCACTAGCGGGGGTTTAGTTTATGTTTCGTGTATTTTCCAACGTGGTCACACTAGGGCCGTGAGATTTTCAGATCGGATGGCAAGGAGCCATGTACACTCGAATCCAGAACAAAACCTCGAGAAGTGCGACATGGCCCCTGTTCTCTCAGAGTCTCTCTGTGAGCTCTGGAGCACTTTGGACCTCTGGGACTCACAGAGGTTGTTCCTATTCCACGAAGTGTTCCCTGTGGGCTCCCGACCCCAATAAAGTATCAAAGATAGAAAAAAATACCTACTATTTTTCTCAGATAATCATGCCACATCTCTTTTCCTTTTTGAAAGTGTTGTCCTTTTCAGTATTGCACCATTTACTCTTACTCACTCAGCGCCCGTGGTGCTACGGGTGTGGGTGGTGCAGGCTATGCCTGCGCACCCGAAAAGAAAAGGAAAGAAAAAAGGTTAATCATTCATGTACGCGGTTCGTCTTTCATGGCAATTTTTGTTTTTCTTTTCCCATAAATTTTGAGCAGATCAAATGACCTTTCCCTTTTTTTTTTCCCTGGCTCCACTACTCTAGACATGCACAAGACAAAAATCATGGCGGTGTATCTTTCCATGTTGGAGTGGAAGATTTACTCTCGTTTTGCACATTTCGAGAGTAATGGAGCAAAGCCCTATGTAAGTAAATATGGTTTCCGTAATCCTTATATAAAATTTTAAATACCTTCCCTAATTTTTATTATTAATTTATTAGTATTATTTATTTTTCTTTTTGTGATTTTTTTTTTCTTTCTTTCGGTCTTCTCCTCATCGGGGCACAGCTATATATATTTTCTCCCACCTCACATATTTTTTAACTGACGTTCTGCCATGTCATGGAACATATCTTTTTTTCCTTTCACGACCTACCACTACTCCTAAAAGCTTTCTACAGGGGAGCCATGCAAGCTTTAAAAGCTTTCTACCTCTCTTCTGTGAAGGGAGGTTACCTCTCTCGGTGGAGAGTGGAGAGAGGTAGCGACATGTTTGCCCCTTTGCCCGAGCGTTTAGGGTGGTGCAGGTGGGCCCGAGCGTTTAGGGTGGTGCAGGGTTGGGGCCACCGGTGGGGGCCCGGCTAACACAAGAACGGAGCAATTTTGCCAGTAAAAGTAACTGTGCCTCCCTTATCATCTTTTCCCCACCCCCATCAGATAACAGTTTCGTCATGATGACATTAGGGTACACTCACACTACCGGTAGGCTGTCAAAATCACAAATTGAGCGGCCAGATCGAGTCACTCATTTACAAGGACTCAATCTGGCCGTTCATTTTGCGATTTCGAGGGCCTAGTGTGAGTATGCCGTAAGTAGTTGTTGTTGTTGTTTTTTTCCTATATTCTTCTCTCAACTTCTGTTTTTGCCTTTCACAACCTACTCCTAAGGCTATCTAGAGGGGATCCCTGCAAGCATAGTTTCCTCTCACTGTGAAGGGGAGATTTCATGTTGCCCCTTGCCCCTAATGTTTAGGGTATAGGGTTGGGGCCGCCAGTGGGGGTCTGGCTAACACAAAGACCGAGACCTGCCAGTAGCTGCGCCTCCCTTTTTCATTGTCCCCCACCCCTCATCGAGTAGCAGCAGTGGCTATGGCCAACACTCTCCCACACACCACACACAACCCACTGGCGCTCGCACTCACACCCATGTTGGTCATAGATTCCACTAATACCGATCAGGAGTATCCAGAGGACTATCCCAGTTCGTTGGCACTAGGTGCACCGCAGGCGGTCATGGGGTTTGAACCCACAACCTCCTGAATGCCACTTGCATGCCTAACCAACTGAGCTAGGCCGCTGGATTAGTGGCATTCAGGAGGTTGTGGGTTCAAGCCCCATGACCGCCTGCGCCGCACCTAGTGCCAACGAACTGGGATAGTCCTCTGGATACTCCTAATCGGTATTAGTGGAATCTATGACCAACATGGGTGTGAGTGCGAGCGCGAGTGGGTTGTGTGTGGTGTGTGGGAGAGTATTGGCCATAGCCACTGCTGCTACTCGATGAGGGGTGGGGGACGATGAAAAAGGGAGGAGCAGCTACTGGCAGGTCTCGGTCTTTGTGTTAGCCAGCCGCTGCTGCTGCTTCAAACGAGAAAAAAAAAAAAAAAAAATCATTCCAAATGTTGGTAGTAAGTAGTACGTACCTATTTCGAAGCCCCTGTCTACTGAGAGGCCTCTCTTACCTGGATTGGTCGAATTTCTGGCAGTGATTAGCTTTTGTCCCTTATCTACTCGGACAGCGAGAGGAGGAGAAGGGCATCCTCGCTCTCTTCAAGTTGAACTTTTTTTTTGAATTTGAACTTAACTGATGGCAGATACATCCGAGAAAGTCAATGGTGGTCTTCCCCCGGAGCCTTGGCGGAAGCTCTCTCTCTCTCTCTCTCTCTCTCTCTCTCTCTCTCTCTCTCTCTCTCTCTCTCCCCGTAAGGGGAATGTACAGACGTCAGTCGGAGAGAAAACATATCTCAAACCACGGGGGTCTGCAGTGGCCACCATCTTTGGAACTCGCTCGTTGGTCGATAGTGGACGCTGGGCCCAGTTCCAGCTGCTGTCGCTCCTTCCCGTTTTCATTTTTCGACAGCGGGTGTAGACCTTGTTTTCGAGATCTATAGACCTGCTCCTGCAGAACACACGCCATTATGGTTGTGTTACCGTGCGTTTTATTCGGGTGAAGGCGGGTCCTAGGCAAGTGAGGCCCCCGCCTCCTTTCCCGTCCATCGTTCAGCTACTGGACCACAGGCGCAGGCGCGCCCGTACATCTCCAACGTGGCGTCCGTACGAAAAGGATACGGTAGTTGCCCCGCTCGCCATCCGCCAAGGTTTTGAATGCATCTCGGTAGCGTGCTCGTCCAGATTCGTTCAAGAACGTTGGAGCATGGCGATTGGTGCAACTAGAGGCCTCGACAGGCCGTTTCCGTCGGTACTCCAGGTGGCTATAAATAGCTCAATGGAGTTGGCATCTCCCCTCGGTGTTTTCGTCTACCTGACATTCGAGGTCGAGCTGATGCCGTCCGTGCAACTCCCCCAGTTCCTCTTTCCGCCCATCTTTCCGCGGCTGCACTGGCGGAGTTGAGGATCTTCCAAGCTATGGCAGGGGTAGGAGAAGTGAGCACTGTGGCCAGATGTCGCACGGACGACGTGGAGAGCTGTGATTGCCACATTAACGGGAATAAGAGCGGGGCTGAAGAACCACTCCCAGTAGCGGAACGTGAACGTGGTCCGAATTGCGTTCTCTGCGCGGAGACGGCAGCAATCGTGTGCGCGACCAAGTTCACGCGAGTGCTGTGGGGCGTCGGGACGAGCGGTGCGAGCAGCAAGGTCGCACACGTCACCGTTTTACCGAAGCGCCACGTGGCATCGGTCTCCGACTGCCACGTGGACGAGTTGCTGGAACTGATGAGGGTGGCCCATTTGGCGGGCCTAGCACTGTACGAAGGGTTCTTGAAGGGCTCCACGTGGGCTCGGCATGCGGGCCCCTCCCCTAGTTTCAACATGGGATTCAATCATGGCCCTTGGTCGGACGATGCCTTGGTGCAATCGGAGGGCGGGATGGACCACCTCCACATCCACGTGGTCAATCGCAGCGATGGAGAAACGAACTTCATGTGGTGGACGGCGCGCAGCACCATTCTGCACATCCAGGAGTCGAGGGTTCGAGACTGCGTGCAAGCGGTCCTTAGCGAAATGTTGACGTCATCAGGAATAACGGCCAAGGTCGCGGGATCGAACCCTTTGTCGGCGGCGGCTCCTCCTCGCTCTCTTTATCCTCCAGCCGGATCGTCCGCCGACGGAGAGAAAGAGAGAGCGATTGCAATCCTCGGCGTGCCGTCGAGAGAGGAGGGGGAAACGGAGGAAAAAGTGGCGTGCAGGCTCGACACGTGGCAGCACGAGGAGGGAGGGAAAGGACAGGGCGACACGCAGAGGGAGGAGGACGAGGACGAGGAGGGGGAAAGGAGTACCAGTAGTACGACTTGTCCTTTGTGTAGGGAGCGCGACGAGCTGGCAAGCAGCAACCACGGTCGCGTTCTCTTCTCCACAAAACCTTATCGCTTTGGCCACGTCATGGTCATCCCACGACGCCACGTGGCATCCATCGGCAGGTGCTCTGACGACGAGGTGATCAATCTGATCCAGTTAGTTGGGTACGCATCCAAGATAGTTACAGAGGCAGTCGGAGCTGACAGCTTTAATGTCGGAATCAACATAGGGGAACGGTCGGGGGCTTCGATCCCAGAGCACCTACACATCCACATCGTGCCACGTGGACCACAGGATGCGACGACGGATTACTGGCCGAGAACGGCCGAAAGATTCGGCAGTCTCTTCGCACCAGAATGTGTGAGAGGTGCCTTCCTTCGTCGTCCTTGGAATGTCAACGACGAAGGAAGACAGTCTCGTTCAATCTGTGGAGATGACGAAAAGAGAGGTAGGTAGGGGACATCATTGCAGAACATCCGCATCGCTGGGCACAGAGATGCAGTAATGGGTGCAGTGACGTGGATGTGACGAGGACGCACGAATGAGGAGGAGGCGGAGGAGTGGGCAGAAGAAAACGAAGGAAACGAGAAAGACGAGGAAAAGGCAGAACCCACAGCACACACACAGAGGTGATAACGGTGATGATTCCATGGTAATAATTCCAAATGCGGTGATCATAGGGGGGGAGGGGAAGAGAGACAGAAAGAGAGAGAGAGAGAGGGAGATGAAAACAGATCATGAGGGAGAAAAGGAAACGTAAGGGGGAGATGGGGGAAGAGGAGGGGGGAGAGAGAGGTGGCGATGAACACATTAATGAGTAGAGAAGTTAAGGGACAGTGAGAGAAGGGGGGGATCATGGGGCGGGGGAGAGAGAGAGAGAGAGGAACACACCACGGGGTAGAAAAAATCAGGAACGTAAGGTAGAGAGAGAGACAGGGAGGGCGAGAGACAGAGAGGGATCAAGGGGGTGATGAGAACAAATACGGGGGAGAAAAGGAAAGAATGGTAGAGAGAGAGAGAGAGAGAGGTGGCGATGTACACAGATCATGGGGTAGAAAGAGTAAGAGGGGTAGAAAGAGTAAGAAAGGTATGTATAGAGAGACTGAGTGAGAGAGAGAGAGGGAGGTGGGGGGCAATTATAAGAAGAAATCATGGGGAAGAAGCAAGAGAAAGAGAGAGAAAGAGAAAGACTGCAGGTCGCCTCCTCTGGTGCTCACTTGCTGTGTGCCCTCCACCGCACCGTTTGATAAGGAAGCAACGCAGTGCCCGTCTGCACGGGGCGAGGATCATTTGTTTATCATGGGGCTCTGTTTCACTGTTTGTTTGATCCTTCTGTTTTTGCAACTTTTTCGGTTCTCATGACGCCGTTGGTCATTTCATCACGTTTTCACATTCATTGCAACCACTTGTTGGATTCCATCGATTTTTTGTTTTTTTTTGTTTTTTCGTCCATCTTCAAATAACGGTCAACAAAAAGAGGCGTCTTCTTTTCATTTTCTTTTTATTTCGGTGACCAATCAGAGGCATTTGCATACTTCGCCAATGCTTCCTCAACAGGAGCAATTTTTTCATTATCGTCATTGTAATCATCATTATCATCATCATTATCGTCATTAACATTCATTATCGTCATAATCAGCAGCAGCAGCAGCATCCTTGTCATCATCATTATCATCGTCGTCGGTATATTCCATCACCAATCATCCGTCATCATCCCCATCCACAGCTCCATAAATAGTCGTCCCATCCACCTTCATACTAGCCTCAGTTGATATGATCATCATCACCGTGGATTATCATCATGTGCATCTCCATGTTCATCATCACCGTGGCATCATTCTTTCGCCTGCACTACGTGAGCGCAATCTTCCTCCTTCCCCACCGACTCGTCATTCCCATGGCATTCCAAGCAAAATGCTACAACGAGCCCTCGCACGCCCTTCACGATAGGTGGAGAAGACAGAGGAGGAGAAATGAGGAGAGAGGAGAGGAGAGGAAGGGAAATGAGGAGAGAGGTGGACGCGAGGAAGAGAGAGGAGGAGAGAGGACGAGGGAGCGGCGGGAAAGAAGGCGGCGGAGGCGGGGAGGTGTGAGAGAGAGAGTGGGAGGAACGAAAGCCAAAGGCATGACAATGAAGATAACTTCCAACACTGCAAAGAGATTCAATCACCGCATCGGCAAGAACGAGGAGGAAGGTAAGAGATTCAGGTAACGAAAAAATAGGCAAGGAGTATCGAATTGCTCATGGAATCCAGATCTCATCTGTCATTAGGTAATGAGAATTCGCCTCTCATTCATACACGATGATTGTTAGACACGATCCATTTTACGATTATATACCACCACCGTCTGCAAGAGATCCCACTCAAGGGAACCTGACATCCTCGATATTCTGAAACGGCCCCTCTTTTCTAGTCCGCAAAAAAAATAAATGTCTCACATCTGGCCGCTCAGAAGCAGAGCTCGCCGTATAAAAGCCAACTACACCATCTTCTGCAAAAGTAGACACAGTGCACACCTCCACCAAACTTAACGACGCTGTTACAATAACTGTTCCTCCTCATCTCCGAAACCCTAACTACCGTCTCTTCCCCTACACGTACAAAAAACATAATTTTAGATCAATCTTTATCTGCTGAAATACAGGATGCTTACGGTAGTAGCAATACCGTTGGAGTGTGTGCGTGCAAAAGCGCGGGCCGGTCGCTCTGCGCGTGTGCGTGAACGCGTGTTGTTTGTCTGTTCACGTCGGTGCTTAGTGCCTCTGTACAGGGGCAATGAACACCTTAGAGATGTGTAGCTTCTTGGGAGCCCTCCGACTCCACCTTGTAGACCACGTCCATGCCACTGATTACCTTACCGAACACCACGTGACAAACGCACGCGTGTCTTTGTCTATTCACGTCGGTGCTCAGTGCCTCCTGGTGCTCAGTGCCTCATAGAGCGGGAATAAACACCTTAGAGAGGGAGTTCCCCGCTGTCGGAGATGAGCACCTTGCGCTTGGGAGTGCCTTCTTGGGAGCCCTCCGACTCCAACTTGTAGACCACGTCCATGCCGCTGATGACCTTACCGAACACCACGTGTCGGCCATCGAGCCAACTTGTCGTGACTGTGCAGATGAAGAACTGAGAGCCGTTTGTGTGCCTTCCCGCGTTCGCCATCGACAGGATGCCCGCTCCTGTGTGCTTCAGCTTGAAGTTCTCGTCCTTGAACTTTTCGCCGTAGATCGACTCCCCTCCCATTCCGTTGCCCATCGTAATATCACCGCCCTGAATCATAAACCCTGGAATGATGCGGTGGAAAGGCGAGCCCTTGTAGTGTAACGGCTTGCCCGACTTGCCCACTCCCTTCTCTCCTGTGCAAAGCGCGCGAAAGTTTTCCACTGTCTTCGGCACTGTCTTACCGAACAGGCCGAAAACTATTCTTCCCGCGTCTTTCCCGCCAATTGTCACGTCGAAGTACACCTTGTGCGTGACCTCGTCCAAGGGGGCCTTCGGCGCTGCATCGATGGAGACGATGGCGATGGCCGCGAAAACGGCAACGGCCAACAGCACACATAAGCCCAGTCTGTTTCGTCTTCGCGTCGCCATAGCTTCCCTCCAGTGCTGACTTCTCCTCCTCGTCGTCCTCGTCGGCGCCGAAGCCGGGGCGGTGAGAAAGAGAAAGCACCGGGGGATCGCGATCACACGTTCGCTCTGCCGCCACGCCAGTGGAAGCGACTCGAAAGGGGCCGAACCTTTCCACAAAGAAATAGCTGTCTGGGGGATGGCGACCTGGCCGCCCGAAATCTGGAGATGTCCTAAAATTTTGAAGGAACGATTTTTATTTTTTTTTCCTCTCAATTTTTCCCCGCAGCAAGGAACTGGCTTTTCGTGTAACATCAATGGTTCGACTAGCAGGAGCCAGACTCGGAGGGTAGTGGGCCGCAACTCGACACAAGCGGCAAGGGGGACTAAGGGCCTCGCCACACCACTCCCGACTTGGGAAAATTTTCGGGACCGCTCCCGCGGAAGTGAAAACCCAATCGGGTTAAAAAAAAAAAAAAAAAAAAAAAAAAAAAAAAAAAAAAAAGGGGAAAACCCCCTTTTTTTTTTTTTTTTTTTTCCCCAATTTATTACCAAGGTCAAATCGAGGCCGGGGACGTCACAATTCAACCCGGAATTATCCTGGCAGCCTCAGCCAGTTTAGCTTACGAGCAATTGCTCATTGAATACAACATCACAAGTGAGAGTCTGAGGATACTCTAGGAACAGAGGGTCTCGCTCCACTACTCTAGAAATAGGCCATTTCTTGAGCGCGGCAGCGCTCCACTAACTCTAGACGCAAGGTCTGGAATTCGCTTTCTTGAGCTGTCAGTATCTACTCACGAAAATGCGAGAATACTTCGTCGCTCCACTACCTCATGAAACACACTCACGAAAACGATTTTAGTGAGTTGTCAGAACCTCCTCTCCCGTGGCACTCTTGGCTTTCGAGACCGCCCGCCTTCAGCGGCGGGAATTTCAAGGGAGGCATAGAGGACCTTCGAAAGTTGAGCATTTTTATGGAGTGCACCTGGAGTCTGGGCGGACAATAACGTGCTGGCCGTGTCGTGTAGCTCTCTCAAAGAGCGGTCTGACATCCGAGAGGCCTTCTCAAGTTTGACCTTCTAGAGTAAGTGGAGCGAAGTTCTCTTATTCAGTCGTTTCTAGAGTCTGACAGCTCCAGACTCACTCTCGAAAATCTTAGAGAGTCTAGAGTAGTGGAGCGAGACCCAGAATTTGACCAAAGAAGCCTCAGGCCTAAAGCCTAACAAAACAAAAGAAATAAAGAAAAAATGAAAAACAGAGAAAAACTTCCTACCCTACCTATATCTAACTAGTCCAAATCATCCGTCTAATACTATGGGTGGACCGAAATGGACCACAGAGTCAGTGTGTACTCCCTCCTTTCCACTATCCAACTGCCGTCCTACTGTGGATCAACAGAACCGAGTACCGCGTTCGTAGTCCCAATTCATTCCCAAAACCACTTGTCGAAAATCAGTTTCCCTTCCACTGATTTCACCAGTTCCCCGCCTAACCCCCAAGTTTCACCAAACCAGGATCCTTGGCACTTTCTTCTCCAATCCGCCTGGATAATCCTCCTCGGTGAGGATATGAATAAGGCATTGATTTCCTTATTGGTCATTTCCCAATCCTCAAAAATCCGTAGATTCCTCTCTTTCCAAATAACATTACAGCCCACCGCTCTGGCTGCTTGGGCCATGTAGCCCCAGCCCTTTTTTGGATCCATGTGTTCTGGAATTCCCCCCAAGAGTACCTAAACTTTATCCCATACCAAGTTTCCTTCTGCCGTGCAAGCCCAAAGGGATTCCCACCAATCCCATATCCTCTTTGATGCAGGACAATCATACCACAGGTGAATGGTTCACTCATAGGCCCAGTTACATCGTTTGCACGTCAAATCGATCTTCATTCCTTTTTGGAACGGGTTTACCGCAGATGGAGTGGCCAGGAGAGAGAGCAACCAAAGATTTGCAGACAGTCTGGGGTAAGGGGCAATCGTCAATTGGCCCCAACAACGGACCGATTTCTTTTCAATCTGCTCATTGACATCTAAGACTTGCGTCCATTTAGCCACTGCAAAAGATCTAGGTGTCTGTGGGGAAGCCTGTGCCAAATACCCTTGTGAAACCGAGTAACATACCAGTGACTTATCGTGCATGCCCATCCCTTCTCCTCTCCAACCCCACATTTTTGGGTCCAGTTTAAGGTCAGAGATTGCCATTCCTCCTGCGAAGAGTTTACATTGCCAGTTGCCTTCTTCACCGCAATCTTCCCAAACTCGAACTTGAGTTAGTTCGGTTGTTAGCGGTGGGTGTGACTCAGAGGGTCCATCCTGCTGTACTAAAGTGGATGAGTCGACATCGCTACCTTTCCAACACTGGAAGGACCTTTTACCGTGGGCATCAATGCTCGCGAGTTTCCAGCAAATTGGAGTAGGTTACAGTGCCCGACTGATGTACCAGGTGCCTGGGGGGTCCACACTCTCCGGACTGAGAATATGTTTTCATTGCTCTGGGATCGCTTATGTGAGGTCACTTAGTTTTTCCTCAATATACCAAACCGAGCCAAGCATTTCCCTCAAGGCAACGGGAGACAGCCATTGGTTTTCCTACGGGATCACGAGGAAATAACAATTGGGAGGATTGTGAAGGCCCACCTCCCAGAAGCTGACGAGACCGATCCAAAATTGGTCAACCTGAGGTTCGACATCGCCTCAAGCAGGAAGGAGTTTATGAAGGACAAGATTTGGGTCAAAACCTATCAGGGAAACTTAATGGAAGTGAAGTTGGCATGTCCAGACAGTGAATGGTGCAGAAGATGCCGCACCTTCTTCCATACGGAAGATACCTGTAGGAGACCTGCAAGGAGAAATCAAGGGGAGCGAGCTCCCAACAACCCACAGACGTCTACAGCTTCTGGAGGAGGAGCACCTCGACCATCGTATCAAGGTTCGCTCCGAGCACCAGGAGCAACCACTCAATAGGCTTCGGGAGCGGGACCCAACAGTACGGCGCCACCTGGAGTTCCAGCGGAAACCGTACTTCAGGTCAACCCTACCTTTTCCCCTTCCCCTCGACAACCGAGTGGAGGTGGAGGTATTCAACAACCGACTCCGATGAATTCGACTGCAAATCTTGCGTGGGCATCGTACCTGCAAGGAATCTCGCCGCATTCGTATCTTCATCAACAACAAGGTTTTTCCGCTGCAGATCCACTTTTGAATGCAAGTCCATCTGTCGTCAACCTCCATACCTTTGCCCCTTGGCCCTATGGGCAGGGGGGAGCGCTTCGCGACATGAACCAAGGTATGGGAATGAACCCCCAATACCAACAGCCAGCGGCCCCTGTAGGAGGCTCAACCTCTCAAGTTGGCAGCCGTGTCCGGGGAGAATCTCCTGGGAAAGCACGAAGGCTAAGCGAGGGTACGGGAGTTGATATTTAAATCGATGGACTGATGGTTGAAGCCTCGCGTAGCTCAAATGGCCCCCTCCGATCTGCGTCCCAAACCCCCTCGGGGACCTCAGGTAAACGGAAGTCCTCTCGCGCCCGAATGGAAATCCTTTCGAAGGGCCAGAGTAGTGTAGAAGCAAGACTCCTTCCGATTGTTATTTTTGCGGTTAGAGATTCCTTCTGGGTGGTTGTTTGGATAGGATTGGATGGGAACCCTCTGATGTTTAACATGTCATGTCCTGAGTCCCCGATACCCTGTGTTACTAAAAATCTAGCTCAAACATTGTTCTAGGGCAAACTCACTCCTCGACTCATCGTAGAAGTATCCATGCCTCGTTTTCTTGTTGATATTGTCGATAGTCGAGTGAAATTTTTTGCGCCTTTTTTTCATACTCGCTTCACTATAGGTCAGTTAGAATCCCTGGAGAGAAAAGGCCTTCGCCTAATTCCTCTAGCTTGGTGCCTAGATGCAAGGAAGCCGGAACTTCGACGGATCAAAGTGGCTGCCAACGTGACTGCCGGATTTCTCCACGAATTGAACTCCAAATTGGGTAAGGACAAAAAACTCGACTCGTCGTTCCTGAATCGAGCGTTGCTCGAGCCCTGGCCCCAACTTGGGGCAGTCTCGACTAGTTCAGTCCAGATCCAACCGACTGGCTCGTTGCCCATGAATGGGCAGTGGAACATCCGTGGGTTAGGAGATTCAAACGGCAGGAATAAACGAGGCCGCTTAAATAGCTGGATTCACGATAAAAAAGGGGATATCATTTGTCTCCAAAAGACAAAGCTTTCAGAATCAAAGATTGTGGAGCTAGGAGCATGGTGGGGTGGGCCACAAATTTGGTCCCCAACTTGTGGTTCGAGGGGAGGTGTTGCTATCTTGATCCACAAGAACCTTAAATTTGAGATTGTGGACTTTTGTGCAAATTTATGAGGCCGCTAGTCCTGGGTAAAATTATGGATGGGAAAGCAGGAGTGGGTGATTGTCTCGATATATGCGCCAACCAACTGCAAAGAACGTGAACTCTTTTTCAGTAATCTTCCTTTGGTTATTCCGGACTGTGGGAATTTAATTATCATAGGTGATTGAAACACCTCCTTGCATAAGAACGAAATAACTAGGGGTAACAAAAATATTAAGGAGCTAACTGAATTAATGGTTGACTTGGATGCGTCCGAACCTTACAGCCTACTGCACCCCGGCAATCCAGGTTTCACCTGGACTTTGAACTACAGGGAGGGTAGAGCTACAATGAACAGAAGACTAGATTTCTACCTAGTCTCGCCTACAGTTTGGAATACCACGATTGATATTTTTGAACAGTCAAATACTCTCTCATACCATAAACCGGTCCTGCTCTTGCTCGACTGTATTATAACTGAAAGAAGCCCTGGTTATTTTAGGGTCAATACAGAGATCCTAAAAGATCTGGGGGTCAATGACTGGATGCACAGATTTTGGGTTGATTGAAAAAAAAATTGTGACTCCTTTGATTCAGTTGTTGGTTGGTGGGATGCAGGTTCAATGATTTTTTCGAAACATTTGAGTATATTTTCACGTATTTTGGCGACTGGTAGGAATAATCGAGAGATTGCTTTGACTAAAAAAGTGGAATACGTCAAATCTCGAATGAACCTGCACCCTGTCTCTAACCTTGTGTGGAGTCCTATTAGGGCAAAGTACATGGTGGAGTGGGATGCCTACTAACAAGAACAGTCGGAAGTTTGGGCTGAGCGGCTGAAAATCAAAGGAATTGCTGTTTACGACCGCATGACCAGAGAAACATTTCAAAAGCTGACACCCAAGCGAATGACTCAATCAATGAGCTTACTGACCCATCCCTTTGATCATGACCTTCAAGTTGCACAGGACCGAGACCAACTCTGTGAATATGTTGCTATGTATTATCAAGATATCTTAACCACGACGCGCCCAAACGAAGATATAACAGAGGATCTCTCAAAGGGATCAAAACATTGGTCTTCGTACACAGCTAGACTTTCTACACAGGAAAGGCTAGATATGGACCGACCAGTTACTGAGAAGAAGCTTGGGAAGCACTACACTTGATGGCACATGGTAAAGCCCCTGGGGACGATGGGCTCCCAGTAGTACTGTATGTAATCATCTAGGATGATATCAAGAAAGAATTAGTCGAGATCTACAATCAGGTTCTGATAGGTAAAAATCTGCCGAAAGGTATGAGGAATGGGGTCATTTCCCTTCTCTACAAAAAAGGTGACCGCTCTGAGATTCGGAATTGGCGTCCGATCTCAGTTTTTAATGTATCATATAAACTGTTAGCTAAGCTACTTGCGCGTCGTCTGGGTCGGTACTTGCCATCTTTAATTAAACAGGATCAAGCAGCCTTTATACAAGGCTGATCCATTTTTGACAATATTGCTACAGCAGTAGAAGCACTGGAAGTTGTGAAAAAAACAAAGGCCAATATCTCGGTATTAATGCTTGATTTAGAGAAAGCTTACGACCGAGTTAATTGGACATATGTGCTCACCACCCTGCGTCATGTAGGCTTTCGGGAGAACATGTGTAACTTGGTGCTTGTCCTCTACTCCCTATCTACTGTTGCAGTAATGGTCAATGGCAACCTTTAAGAAACCTTTCCACTGTCTAGATCTCTACGGCAGGGATGTCCCCTTGCCCCTCTCTTATTTGTGATACAAATGGAAAACCTATTATGCAACATCAGAAAGAACCCTCAGATCATTGGTCTCAAGATAGGCTATAGACATTGCAAAGTCAAGGCTCTAGCGGACAACTTATTTGCTATTTCTGAAAATTCGACTATCTCAATGACTGCATTGAAGGGATGCCTTAACGAATACTCAAAGTTGTCGGAAGCTTCGGTAAACTGGGCCAAATCAGTGTTCTTCCTCCCCGATCCCCACCTACCAAAGACGAAGTGGGAATGAAAAGAATTACCGTGGACAGCTCCGAACGCTTCTTAGGGGTTCAAGTAGCCTTGCTCTCCTGCACAGTAGATCAGGAAAGTATATGGGTGTGTCTTGGTCGTAAATGAGGCTATGTTCGCCCTACTTTGGCTTATAGCTGTGATCCGCCCTTTGGGGAAAAACTTGTGCTCCTTAATTCATCAATGAGCTGCTAAATTCATATGGAAACCCTTTGCTAGGGAGGATAAAGGCTTTCTATCCAAAGTCGCATGGGAGCTACTGTGTTGCCCTAAAGAAGAGGGAGGCATGGGCCTGATTGATCCATAACGAAAGAGTGTAGTAATGCTAGTTCGATGGATAGTCAGGGCAATAAGCGCTGAGGAAGAAGTACACTGGATTTCTCTGGCAGAAACTATTCTGTCATTGGAATGAAACTTACTCAGACCATCTGATATTTGGACTTGTCTGCTTATTCCTTCCTTTTTGAACAAAAATGTGAAATCTGATTTCTGGGCAGCAATCATTTCTGCTTGAAAAAAAATGATGCTTAATGCAGGGCTTCATCCCACTACCAAAATGGACGTCCTGTTGCAACCACTGTTTGAAAATCCGCATATCCGCCGCCCTGATGGTACGTGGTTTGCTGCAGATCTCTCTCAAGGGAGCTTTGGTAGAAAATGGATAGAAAGGGGCATTCTGAGAATAGGGGATTTGTGGAATGAATGGGAGTGCCTTTCGGCACACTACGTTTTTTTTTTTTTTTTTTTTTTTCCACACTACACTCTCGACCCGGCCGCGCTAAAAGTTTGAAAATGTCATTTGCCACATATGGACACGATCAGCGTGAAGGAGGTATCTTGAAAAAAAAAACTTTGCAGGGGGTGAGTTCGGGAGTGCATCCAGCGGCCTAGCTCAGTTGGTAAGGCGCGCAAGTGGCATTCAGGAGGTCTTGGGTTCGATCCCCATTGGCCTCATGCACCTTCCTGGGCAAGCTTGGCGCCCGCCGCCTAGAGATATGTCGTTGGTCCCCTCGAGTGGCATTGAGGAGAGTCTGTTGATGTTCATAGGAGGAGGGGACCGGAGGGGAGGCACTGTGACTGGGCCATCGAAGAAGCTCGGTCCTGATGCTACCGGCTAGCCCCTGGCTGGTATCGCCCACCTACTGTAGCAGGTATCGCACCTGTTGGTGGGTGCAGCTCCCGCATGTTCCCTCGTTGGAGGCTTCAGCACAGATATGGCTGCTACGGGTTTTCCCGTAATACTATAATGACAATAAAAAAGGCCCAAAAGGCCGTCCTGTTCAAATTCGACAAGTAATTGAATTAGTTGGGCTTAAAGAATTAGCCTTTTTTTAAAAAAAAGGGTTTGGGAGCGCTCTCGGGAGCCACATTAAAAAAAAGGGTTTGGTGTGGCGATGCGACACTCTGGAAAATGGCCAAGTCGGGAGTAGTGTGGTGAGGCACTAAGATGCACCCAAGATTTCAACGACCAGTTTTTCGTCATCAATTTGGCCCCTGTTGCGTTAAGATACAGCCAGAGAATTTTGAGAGAGTACGGTTTCGCCGGCTCAACGACCAGTTTTTTTACATCAATTTGGACCCCGTTGCGCTAAGATATACCCAGAGAATTCTGGGAGAGTATGGTTTCGAACCGCCAACCGCGGCCCCAAGAGTCAGGTCTACATGGTGTCCAACAGAACCATGCCAGATGGAATGGAGGACTCCGAGTGAAATGAAATGTAAATAGACGTCCGCAGCGTTGATTGTGAGAGAGTATGCTTAAATATGGCTTTGCGACCTCGGCCCCAAGAGCGAGCTCTGCATGGTGTCCAACATAACAATGTTGGATGAAATGGATAATTCCAAGTGAAATGAAATGTAAATAGACGTGCACAACGTTGACTGTTATCACCGTGGTGCGGCGGCCATTCTTGCTTGGTTTTTAAACCACCAGTACCCCGCCCAGTCAAACTTTTTGCTTTTCCTGAATTCATGGAAGACCTAGGCAGGGTTGGTAGTGATTGGGTAGAGCCCCGACAGAGGTGCGGACGTTGTTCGTTTCAAAAACGAGAAGGAACGACCGGCCAACACTATCATTTATCACGAGAGAAAAAAAGAAAAAAGAAAAAAAAACAGAAAACCAGAAAGAAAAGAAAAAACGATGAAAAGGTATTTTCTATGTGCCTATGGTATCTCGTATTTGAAACGAAAATGAAAAAAAGTTGTTGTATCACGTGTTTCAAACGACAATGGATCTTCCTCGAAAACCTCGACAAATACAGTGTAGATGGTATGACCCTGCGCAAGGAAAACAAGCATAAATTGAGAAATATCAGGGAAAAAATAAAGTAAAAAAAAACATTCACCATCATTCTCGTATTTTCTGCACATACCTTTGCTTTGACAAGGCGCACTATCCGCACGTCTTCAAAAATATAGCAGGACAACTTCCCATGATGGTTGTATGAGACCAAAGATACCGTTTGTGTACAGTGAGGAACGAAATACTTCCAATGAGATGTCGGGAAGACCTGCCTAAGGGCATATACACATCAGAGCTTTCCAAAATGTATCTGTCCACAAAATCGGTCAAATTTTTTCTATTTTTTATTTTTTGTTGTGCCCTCACCAACAAGGCAGCATGCATTCCACGTGCACAGGAAAGGCTCTCACCAAGGTTATACTTTCACTGGTACTTCCAAGAACGTACCTGACTGCTATCACGGCCAAATTATTATTTTTTTTTGTTCCTTTTGTTTATTTTTCCTCCTATTGCACATGCTCGGGGATGTCATCACTCGGGGCGAAAAAGAAGGGAGGGCAGGGGGAAAGAAAAAAAAAAAAAAAACAAGAAGAAGGGAAGGGAAGGAAAAAAAAATAAAAGGAAATCCTTAGTGAACATACTGGTCACCCAATGTTGAAGGACCGGTCGCCTGCTGTTTATCTACTTTTCACCAGGTGCCTCCTACCGAAACAAAGAGGTTTGGTAGCTCGAAAAAAATAAGGTTCGGCGGAGTGCTTCGGGAGGTACTCGTGGCTTAAGTGCTTACTCATAAGCAGTAAAAATTGTACAAACCATATTCGATCAGCAAGAAACCACAAACGACCATTTCCCTACCCAGCAATCGCCAAACTGTTGGGGATCCTCCGCCAATTTCTTTGACTACCAGATTCAAAAAACTATGGTCGCTCATCCTATAATATTCTCAATTGGCTATGAAAAAGTTTCAGGTTTTTTTAAAGATTCATAGGAAGGAAAATTATATGACCTCTTATTTATGAAAACGCAATTACGGATAACAGGAATCGAAACCATGTCCCCTACTTGGAAAGCCAGAAAGACTGGTTATACCGGCTAAACCCACCAGTACCTACCGCATTCTTAGGCACCCTCTAACTTGAATGAATACAATGTTATCGGCCTACGAACGTTAAAGGATTGGTGGTTTAAAGGTGGGTAGACCGTTTACCTGGTTCCAGCACCTACTTCCACTAGTATTTATAACAAACATTTATGAAAAAAATGGTTAAAACATTGTTATCAAATATGGGGTTTTTTTTTTTTTTTTACCAGCGGTCAGTCGAACCCCATGCCATCAGTCGCGGCAAGGCAAGTGTTATTCGGAATGACAATGCATATTGAAAGTTTTTTGAAAAAACCTATGTGGGGAACCTTTTGGGTTTGCAATGCTCAAAATACTTATATGAAAAGTGGAAAAGAGAAATGGTTGAAAACCTCAATATGTCGTATACCATTAAAAATAGATAACTTAATCGCTTATAATTTTGTGAAAATTCACCGGCCACGCTAAGGTCCTAAAGCAATCACTTAGTGGGAAAGGAAGTGATCGAGAAATTACAGCTAGAAGGTGGGTTCCACACATAACAATTTTCCATCATACAAAATCATGACGAAATATATTTTTGTAATGAAAACGAATGTTATTTTACATGTTTCAGAATCTGACTTTTTATTGAATTTAAATTGTCATATGCTAAGAAATGTAATCCTTCTCCCGAAGTGACTATGTGAGTTTGTTGAGGCACAAAGTGGAGGCGCATGGGTTGGAGTCATTGTGATAAAAACCCTTGAACGCCCAGAACAACTCTTCGAGTTTTATGAAGGATAACTATTGGCGTATTTTACTATGATAACGTAGTTTTCGGCCGCCTGTGAAGGTTCTCCGGCCAAAAGTCGTGGGTTCAGATCTCGTTTTTCTCGGGAGATATGGTTGAGTGGCTGAAAGCAAAATATATGTCATAAAGTTTTCAAGTTTTAACTTTGTATTTGTTAGGCATAAACAATATAAATACAATTGTACTCAATTTTGTTGGTAATAGTGAAATGTAATCATTATCTACAACTAAGAAAATTTCAAGCAAAAAGATAAGTCCAAGAATATCACTTACATGCAAGGAATGTAATACATTTTTGTGAATTTTTGTTATCTTTATATTTAGTATTTTATTACTAAAAAATTAGGAACAATTGATATGACATATTTTGCACATAGATTGTTATTTTTCACACACCATAAGGATATAGATACATTATAGATAATCTTTGGTGCAATTGTTGAGATCTCTTGCCAGAGAGAGTTTGTGAAAATGAGTATACAATATATCAGTGAGCAAGTGTAATCGCCATCCTCTTCGTCTGAGGGGAAATTACGCATGTGCAACTCGGAAGGGGGAAAAACACAACTCTAAGCGAATGTCATACATATTGACAAGTAGGTTATCAGCAGAAAACCACAAAAAAGTATGGTCACCCGCCCTAGGCAGCGACCGCCGAGTTGTTTGGGATCTTAAGAAACTTTACGAGAGAATTATCTCAATCAAACAAAAGAGCACTCTTGTGCCTTCGGCCTTCCATACTCGAGCTTTAAATCAATGTCCTCAAAACCACAAGTAGATGACCCCAACCAAATTGAGAATGCAATTGAACCTATCCTAAAATTTTGGAGGCTCGAGGTAAGTCGTCCAAAGGGTTTGTAGAAATAAAAAAAGTGTCTCATGCCGAGGGTTGGCAATAGGCCCAACCCTGAACTTAATGAAAATAATTTCGTCTGCGCCCAGTCGAGCCTTATCATGAGTCTCCTCACTTTTTGGAAGGTTCATTCATATTTTTCAGATGTATTAGTGGTATAAGTGCAAACCCTATTGAGGTATATCCTTATATTGTTTTCGACTATGTGCCCATTTGATCGCGTCGAACATGCATTCGCGTGCAAACTGTGTTCGCGCACTTCCAAATGCACCACGTTGTGGACAGGGGGATAAAGTTGAACGCACAACCTTGGACAGTCTACACGCATTCGAACTCTACCGCGGGCGCACAGAGTTAGAAAAAATAAAAGCACGTATCGAAAGTCTATCCCGTGTCTGTCAGTGTGTTGTCATATTTGATATACACTTGGAAAAAAAAATTATTTGTGTTTAACTGTTTTGTTAGATTCTCACTGACTCATCAGGAGGTTATGCGTGTATGCGTGCACATATGAAATCATGACGATTCTTTGAAGAATAAGCATCGACTAACTTTGTACCAGCCACCACGGGAAGATGAAAAATACTAGCGTTATCTTTAACGTTTGAGTGTAAAGAGTTTGTAGGTAGCCTTTTTGCTATTAAAAACTAGGGTTGAACCCTACACAAGCATCAAAACTACTAAGTTGGAATCTGCTAGAGGCGAAAGGAATTTCCGGTGGAGTGGTGAAATATATGGATATCATAAATAATGCCCAAGGCATTTCCAATGGAGCGATGAAATGCATAGATATCTGAAATAATGCCCAAGGTGAAAATACTTTGTTGAGCCGATATCGAAACTCTAAGAGCGGAAAGGTAGGGGAGCGAACGGGATTAGACACCCCATTTGTCCAGGTTGTAAACGATGAACACTAAGTATTGGAATATTTGATCCGTTCAGTGTTGAAGTTAACGCGTTAAGTGTCCTGCCTTGGGAGTACACTCGTCAGAGGGAAGCCTAAACAGATTGTCGGGAGTCCACACAAGTGATGAACCATGTGCGTTAGCTCCAACACTAAACGGATCAAATCGTCCAACACGTAGAGTCCATCGGTTATAACTAGGATATCTTATCTCATTCACTCCCCTAGCTCAAGTCTCTTAGTGTCAATATCCCCCTTTGCATAGTGCTTTCATCTTATTTTCGATATCTCTGCATTTCATAACTCCATCGGAAAATCCGTTTGCCTTTATCGAACTCCAACTCGGTAGTTTATGCTGCCTATGTAAGGTTAAGCCTTAGTTTTCCACAAGAGACAGAAAAAACAACCGTCAAATGCTTTATGCCCAATCATTATGGATAATTTTTGCATCCTCTGTCTTACGACATGTGTTGACGTGCAAGCGCAAGTTAATCGAATCAACAGAAGTGATCCAATCGATTTGATTGGATCGACAATTCGATCGTGCACATGCGTGAATTTGTGTGAGTGTATACACGCACACACATACATATACATACGTACACATAAACACACATGTATACAGACACATATTCGACATAATCAATCAAGCGCTTCGATCAAATCAATTCGGTGGATTCGATTGAATGGAACAAAGCAAGCAAATCGATTCAATCGTATTTAATTGAATCGATGGAAATCGGTTTAATTGCATGTTAGTGTGTGTGTGTGTGTATTCGATCCGAGCGATCCAATCGAATCAATGAAATTGATTTAACAGTTTGGTAGTGTATGTGTATGTGTGTGTACACACGAGTCACACACTCACACACACTTACCGAGGTAAGTTTTTATTTTTTTATATTTTTTTTATAGAGGGATGCGGGGGGTGCCGCACCCGTTCCCCACCCCCCACAGACCCCTCTGCGGAATCCCTCCCCCGAACGTGTTTCAAGCCACAGGTTTTCGGAATCCACCGTATGATATATTCTAACAGTCAGATTTCCTAACATGGACCAAGACGAATATCATTGGGTCGAGTCCCTTACAAAGTACGAACCTGCCCATGTTTAAAACTAGTTGCATGCTCTTTGAGCACAAACATAGTGTCAGTGGGGTTATACCCTAAGATCTATGACCGGAAATGAACAATCCAGGTAAGTGAGTCCTAGCCTAAGTGCCAATACCCGTACCTTGCCCCCCCCCTCTCACGTCCTCTGCCACTCCCTTTCGAAGCAAATATATCAACTGCAACACGCAACTGAGCTTGCCAAGACACTTTTAAACCTGACATTGGGCCTCACTCTATTACACATCACTCTATTTGTATTTGGAGCTCGGGATAGTCTTGATATATGGTGAAAATGATGAAGTCATGTATCCACTTATTCCATGAAGTGTCTAAATGCATGTAGAATGTTGAATAGTAGAGCAAAGTCGCCATCATGACAACACCGAACCAGAAAGATAGCTTGTAAAAATCCATATGCACCGTTACGTTTGGAAAAAGATCGTAGAAGCTAGATAGATTGTAGTCTCGAACATTTGTCCACTCGGTCACAGTATGACCAATGATGAAATTAAAAAAACCCGGACAACCTGAAATTTGAAAACTGCATGTCGACCGGGTTACAACCATAGTTGAGCAACCTGCTAAAAGTTTTTATTTTTTTTGTAACAAACGGTGCAATTCATATTCCAAAACACTGAGTTTGAGGCGAAGACCTCACAACTACTCGAAAATATCATAGGAGAATGACCTAATTTAGTAATTTCGCTTTGCTTCAGATAAGCAAATAATTAATCTTTAAAACAAATCTCTCACATATTATGTTTCATATCTATAACTATCTCTTGTCCACCACCAACTTCCTATCAACTAATTACATGACCTACAATAGCCTTGAGACTAGCAATCCCTGTGGAGCAAAGCAATTAATCCTATCAACACTAACAATCCATTGCAGATATAATAAACTGATTGCCCTGGTTTATAAACACAGATGCTATTTTCCCACGATATAACTTGATTATTAATTATATTTATGGTGAGAGTTTACGTCACTTGCCAAATGTGAAAGAAAAAAAAAATAACAACAACATATTTTCCCTTTCTAACTTAAAATGCATTTGACATTTTACACTTATTTTATACGTGGTGCAGTAAGGTGCGCATGAAGAAGACAACTGCGTGAGAACATCGGTAGATACGACATGCACTCATCAAACTACTTTCTTATATGCTTTGTTTTCTTTTTTCAATAGGATAGTTTCGGGCTTGAAGTTTGCTTAGAAAGGTGATATGAGCAACCCCTAAACATTAATTTGTTAGTGGAGAGAAACTTAATCTAAAAGGCGGCAACCATTAGGGTAGTCTGATGCACCATTGATGATCCTCCAAAGGACCGGGATTGACTGTATTCCACTCTTTTTGCAAACCAAGTTATATACTCATCCCACTTTTCAAGTTACGCTAAACGTGGGACCATTAACATTATTGGGATGATTTTATGGCAACTTATTTCATTTGGCTCTACAGTCGAGTTCTCTTTGAAAATTTCAAGCCATATTTTATTCATAAATTATATGATTTAAGCCTAGGTTGTTTTATCGGACGTTCGGGACCCCCCTCACCGTCCGGGACGTCCGACCGGACGTGTGGTCGGACGTCAGACCGGATGGGGGATGTCCGAGTTAGCGCAAAAATAAATAAATAAATAAATAAATTGGCTTGTACTTTGCATCATGTGGCTTCTACCTTGCATAAGGTGTATGCCACCAAAATTTTGGCTTATTTGAGTCAGTAGAAAAAAAAATAAAAATCTTCAAAGATTCAAATCCCCACCTATACCCCTCCTATCCCCACCAAAACCCCTCGTACCCCCCCTTCCCACCCCAAATAGCACCCTATCACCAAATGCTAAAAAACTTTTGAATTTTTTTATGGGGGGTCTCTATGGCATGCGCAACACTGTCATAATTTTTTATTTTATTTTTTTTATTTTTTTTTTAGTGTCAAAAAGTCGTCGTCCGGAAATCCGGACGACGGGGGTACCCTACGTCCGGGGAGACGTCCGGGGGAGAGGTCCGATCTCCGGACCATTGATAACATAGATTTAAGCATAAGAGTTTGCACTTTTTAACGACCACTTCATGCCCCAACTAAAACTTTAGATGAGCAAAGATATTTACCATTACGCACCGGGTTCAAAGCTACTTAACTAAAATGATTGACGCTACTACCTTTAAAAAATAGCATTGTGCGGATGCGAATTCACAATGTTTTGGCATGCAACATGATTCAGATAAAAAAAACTAAAAGTTAAAAAGTTACTTATTCCTATGAAAACAAACTGGAAAGAGTTAGTTTTTATTTTTTGTTCATATATCTAAAAAACAATACAAAATAGTCACATCAAAATAAAAATTATCAAACTTTGAACAAATTGTTGTGGCCAACGAGCGGTACACGGTTGGTAAACAAATACATACCAAGTGGTTTGATAACATGAGTATATGCAAAGCACATACCAAGTTATATGAACCATTTATCTTTTACTCTTGTTTTCTCATTTCCTTTTCACATTTTTGACTACTCGTACACAACGGTAAATTTCCCACAGTTAAAAACTATTAAATCGAATCCAATTACAAAAGCAAAATTTGCAACATTTTGATTAAGAATTTGAGCAATACAACAAATATATGAGCACAGTGACTTTGTGCAAGCATGAAACACGTAGATTGAGCAATACTCTATATGGTAGATGTGACCACTGTCACTTATTCCAAATGCTATTTCAAGTTATTTATTTGAATATTTCCTTCATACTGGAGAGGTCTAAGAATCATTCGACCTAACTCAATTGGTTAGGCACGCAAACGTCATTCGAGAGGTTGTGGGTTCGATCCCTATGGCCGCCTGTGGAATGCATAGTGCCAACTAATTGGGATAGTCATGTAGATCCTTCCCAATCGGTATTGGTAAGGTCCTCAGTCAACACGGTGTGAGTACGCGTGTGAGTGGGTTACGTGTAGTGTGTGCGAGAGTGTTGGCTTTAATCATTACTGTTAGTGCGGGAAGGCGAAAAGGAAGGCAAAATTATTGGCAAATACTCGGTTATGTGTTAGCCGATCCCCACCGGTGGCCCCTACCTTACACCTTAACCGCTAAGGCAAAGGGGCAAACACGCCGTTACCTTCCTCCACCGAAGAGAGGTAGATATAGATTTAGTAGTGAGGATTGTTCGGTTCAAACTCATGCGGTTACAAGACTCTTTTGATATTTGTCCATGTGGAAAAAGACTTACCATATGCAAGGGAAATGATTTTTTGTTTTTTAATGTGGCCCGATGGACCACTGACCAGATAGTAAAATGATCAAGTCCGTCAGACCAAAGTTTTTTTTTTTTTTCCCCTTCTTTTTTATTGCTCTCTCAGTACTTGTACTACTACTAATCATAATATTATGAGAGATTTTGTAGTAGTGACAACTATGTTCAACCATGTTCACGATAGAACATGCGAGAGTTGCAGGGACCTGCAGGTGCGAGATACCGGCCAAGGGACGACCGGTAGCATCAGGGATCATGCCAACAAGACTAATCCCTGCACCTCCCCTCTTGTCCCCTCCCCTATGCTTAATGTCGATCGGGGGATTCATTTTAACTCGCAAAAAAATTATGAAAACATTAACTTTTCAAGATGGAATAATATGTTAAACGACCAGCATGTTCAAGCCTCTTTTCCCAACGCTGCCTTCTGCGACGCGCTTATCGTTATCGAACTCAATGGCATCAAGTCGAATTACTTTCCCTGTTGGACTAGCCTTTTCTGTTCAATATGAAGGACGCTGCTTGCTAACCACCGCATTCGAGCAAAGGAATGGGGAATTGTACTGCTGTTAAAGAAGGAGCTGCAAAAGGCTTCAGAATGCCTAGTGGGAAAAGGCAGGTGGCAAGTCGCATGCCACAATAGTATGAACATCTTTGGGAATCAGATAAAAAGACACATCCTGCTCGAACAGGCTAGCGCTCTAAAAATTAGAGGTTGAATGTTGAAGAGAGGATTAGCATGACCTCTTCGTCCTTCGGGACATCCGTTAGAATTGGAACGATACAGAAAGAAGATTAACATGGCCCTGCGCAAGGATGATAGACATACGTTGAGAAATCGTCCAAATATAAAAAGCGGGGGTTAATAAAAAACGAAAAAGGACAATGACCTCGCATACTGACTAAACGGTCCCAAAAAATAACAAAAATTTGAAACAAAACCCTACTTTTCTCGTAATTGTATGTAAGTTTAGAAAAAGAACGCATTTTCCTTCTAATGTGTAGAATTTGTGCGAATGTCCACACCAGTCCACAAAGGGTTTCTTTCTCATAAAAATATTTTTTTTATTATTATTTTTTCATATTATATTTTCTTCAAACTGCATAGAACCTAATGCATATTTTTTCTCATGCTGAAACGGAACATTGCTTACTTCGTGTACAACATTTATGTAAAATATTGCGGGGCTTTGACTAAGATTTATTCCCGAACATGTTTTTCAACAAAACGTCAATAACTTATTAAGGAGGTTTGACCCCAAAAGAGGTTGAAGCACATCTTTGAAGTCCTATAGATTACAGCCACTCACGGGGTCTAGCACCACACTATTCGTCAATTGGACAACATAAAAAATATTGCAGTGTATCTTTTAATTTTCTAGCGGCAGATTCATTCCTTTGTTGCACATTTGGTGAGCAGTGAGCAAGGCCCATAGTAGTAGGAACTCTTTAAAAACTTTGAACTTCATCACTCGACCTTGCCGCCTCACAAGGTCAAATCATTTTATTTGATACCATCCCCCCGCCCTCCCCCGCCCCCAAAAGAGAAGAAGGAAAAAACACTGCAGCAACAGTACGATGAGAGAAGGAACCCTGAAAAATGCGCTTGTATTATAAGAATGTCGTTCTAATCACGAACTTTGTAAACTTTCGCAAGAACGATGTGAAAACCATTTTTTATTTATTTATTTTTTCAAAAGAGTGTTGTCATAACTTATATAATGTTGGTAACAACCCCCAGTGTCCCTCACATCTTATGCTGCAGTCATTTGGGAAAAGATTTGTAGGGCTGGTATAAAATTTTAAGAAAACCTCAATCGCCATTCGTTCCAAATTCTCTAGGATCCTCACGATAGTCCTTGGAACTCTATAGTTCAATTATAGTCCTTGAAAATACTAAGGGCATACCTCATGGAGAAATAAAAAACCGAATCGGTAATTTTATACCACCTTTGGAGGTGGTCTAAAAAGAGGTCCTCTCGCAGCCCTGTAGGCTGCTAACAAAAGGTTCAGCAAAGAAGTACATTTCATTTGGGTAGTGATCCTATCCAATGTGCCCTGAAAACTGCCTCAAATTTAAGTATTTAAGGTCATCAGGTCCCTGTGTGAGTATGCCCTAAGTTTGTGTTTAGTTTGAAATCAAGCTCACTTGGTAAAAATGGTAAACACAACAGACTCAATATCACAACACCATCAGCAATACTCATGCACCTCCGTCTAATCGACCGCCTCCGCCTGCGTGTGTGCGCAATGCGTATCATAACGAGCAGCACACACAACTTGACTATGTCTATACTGTCTACGTGCCTGCTCACCTTTATATGCGTTAATTTCACAAAACTACCTGTTAAGCACTACTTTACACAACGACCAATTGAGGTTATCCTGAAGCTACGGTCTTCTTCACTGAAACACAACGCTTGATGATTATAGTCGTATCTGGACTGACAATTGCACCTAATACAACCATACTGACGCTCTAAGGTGACGACGATAGTCGCAAACCCACTCCCTAACCTCATTCTAAATTGAACTCGCAGTCCATTTCCCAAGAAACTTGGTCTCAAAGCTTATCACAAGGTCAGTTCCTAATCTCTACCTTTTTTGCCCTAATAAAACGTACGATCATTATACCTATACTTGGGGTTCTTTGCGTCTAGATGCAGCAATACTGCCCGTACGTTGTATTCGTGTCAAGACCGTAGTCCAGGATCTGGTCCCAAACCCGCATTTGAACCTCCTTCTGATCTCATCTCCTCTATGCTGTTAGTCTCACGTGGTCCATCATCAACCTGCATCTATTTATGAGCCTACCGTGGTGGGGACCCAATCCCTACTAGCCCGACTCTCAATGTGATCCTACCCTAGCCTTACTTACAAGATTGGTCACAAGCATGAACGTGAACCTTCATACCGATCCCCATGCTAGTTTAAGACCCCTCATCCATACCACGCCCCAAAGCTACCTAGTTATGAACCTGGTCCCAATCTCGATTTTAGAAGTGGTTCCCAACCTACTCCAAACCTGTACGCACTGCTTCCGATCTAATATTTGTATCACAATCTAATTATGAACCTGGTCCCAATCTCAGTTTTTAAAGTGGTTCCTAAAAAGGACATCTTTTGTTTCTCTATAAATCCCCTACCAATGCTACCTTATCGTCGCCAAATGTTTGACTCCTGTCGACTTGTTAGAAACATGGCATGACATATGGCAAAACTCCTACCCATACGACCTGCCTCCTCGCCACAACACTGTTGAAACGCGAAAACAGCGAACGCATCTTCCCCCAAAACTGGTCTGGATGCATTCCTTGTTATTCACAACAGTACTGTATGCATCTTGCCATTCTCTGCGGGAAGATACGCTCTTATACTTCTTTCCTTTCGACAGTGGTGTGGCGAGGTCCAACGTTAAACATGGTTAGTTGTGACACACTTCTGGTCTGATGTAGAGTCCGATTCCCCCGCAGCCCCTCACCACCGCCGCAAATTCTAAGACTATTATGCATACATCATATTATAGCATGTACATGATATACATTTACTTCATTTGATTCATTTCTTAAATCATAAATCTTGCAAAAACTCGGAGCATGTACTTCAAATTATAGCGTACAACACGTTACATTCAAATACAACTTCCATTATAGCACATTACATTCGAATACAACTTCCATTATAGCACGTTGCGTTCGAATACAACTTCTATAATAACTGTACATTATACATCGTATCCATACCTGATCTAGAGCCCGGTCCCAATACTAGAGTTTGACAACCACCGTCTTCCCACGAACATACGCCACACCCTGATAATCATTGTATACGACCTATATTTCAGCTTAGATACATCCTCAATGAGGACGCTTCGTGTTCGGGGGAATACGCGAAGTACCTTTTGAGAATTCGAATGAGCCCATAGGAGATGTTACCAGCCTCGCGACATGGGCCATCATGGCTCCTTTGGACGCCCCGTTCCAAGCCTCCGAAATTTTGGAAACGGCACGATCGCATTCTCGACTTGACAGATAAAAGGCTGCCATGCACTGGTGGAGTATGCAACAAATTTGAACCAAAAACATCATTATGTCAAATCTGTACATTTACTTTCCAACAAATTGAAAAATGCAATTATGTGAAAGGAAATCACACTAGTTCAGGTCGAAACAATGTGGCGGAGATTGCTAAAAGACTGATGCAGAGAACATGGTCAAAACATATAAAGTGTGTCCTCAGAAAAAAAAAGATTATGTTCAGGCACAAACATCTATATTCTTTTGAGATTCCCGGGAAAAACGAGAAATGAAACCGCGACTTCTGGCGTGACAGACCAGCACTCTAACCAACTAAGCTATTTTCCCATCTGGGTAAGACAAGGCACTCTACCAACTAACCTAATTACCCACATGTGGTATTCCCGATCTAAACTTTTAGGTTAGTCGTCCTAATGGACATGTAGGTTATACCTCGTCACTGGTTTTTCATGCTGACCTATCGAAGGTTTATAGTCTTTGCTAGGTGTTTTTATTTATGTACTACTGACCATCAATGTATTTGGAGTCGTTTTAGCTGTACACAAAAGTCGTTTAAAATACATAGCGGATGTGGCCCCGTCAGCATGTCCGATTCCTATTTTAGCTATTTCAATGTCTATTACCAAGTCTTCATTCAGCTTTAAGTCTAATCACAACAGTGCTACAGCTGCAGATTGGCAAAAAAAAAAACACGAGAAATGCAAAAAAAAAAAAAGGCAGATTGGAGACGGAAAAGTGGAAGAGGCAGCAGCATGCAGGTGCGTCGGTGGTTTGAAAAGACATGGGGCCGAGGCAACAAGCTCGCAAAGATTGGCCTAACCAACAAGCCGATCCTAACTCCGTGACTCAGCAAGTACGGCAGGGAGGCAATTGTCCAGCAACATGATTAAGAACGGAGAGGAGGTAGAAGATAAGGGATGGGAGCAGCTAGAGGGAGGTCGTCTTAGCTCCGGCCCCCCCAGGATTCTTGTACTACGCCACCGTAGGCCAACAAGGGGTGGAAGGTGGGTGGGGGTTGGTGGAGGGTGAGTTCCGGTCGGAGGGAGAACAAAGGTTAACGGAGACGCTAATTTTCAGACCACTTGTCATGCCATTTATAAGAAAACCAAAGGGTCATTTTATTCAACTTGCCACCAAGACCATACTAACTGCAAAAACAAATCCAAAAAAAAAAAACAAAACGGAGGGAAGGTCCCACCAGCCGTGCAGGCTGGGTTCCAGACCGTAATTGCTGTAGGTCTGTGTAATAGAATAGAAGAGTGGCTCGTCTAGGAAGCCCGCCCCAGGCATTCCGCACGGGTGAGGCTGTACTCTAAACTGGCGGATACAGTTGGTAATTAAAAAAAAAAAAGCTTGCCCTTCATATGAAGAAGATCCATGTGTATAGTGTGCTTATCACTTTGCTGCAACATCAACCAAACCGCAATTAGGTGAGCAATTTACTGCAGCATACGCTCAACCCTTTTATCTTCTTTGAAAGTCCAATTACGTGTCTGCTTTGGAGTTCGACATTTTGTTTATAGCTCTGAGTAACGTTTATGCCTTCTGCATGCTGCATGGTCGAAGAATAAATCTTAGTCAAAACCCTTGGACGCAGCAAATGCAGGTCTCGAGTACCCCGTTCCTGTTGCACAACACTAAAAAAATGTGCAACCGTCTGAATAATTGCTGGGCTGGATTCATTTATTTGGTAAAGTGTTTGTAGCCACTATGGATTTTGACGAGTCTGGGACCATCTAACGCCCGATTTTTGAGAAAGTAAACAACTCTCGAGTGTTGCTAGTATCTGGGGCGTTTGATAGTACTCTCAAAATTTGGAGAGCACATAGCCTGTAAAATTCGTCGTTGGCTCATCCTCTGTGATGAATTCAGTTTTTGGAAGAGGTTGGCTCATCCTCTGTGATGAATTATGTTGGGGCTGACCTCTTTATTCACTTCATTTAGTTGTCTGCTAGCAATTACTGGCAGTCTCTCTCTAAGAGTGACCTGTCTAAGAGTGAGCAACAAATGCCAACAAAATGGCCGACACTCAATCGGTGACAACCCTCTGTCCATTCCCAATGTCACCACCACTCGTTATTTTTTCCCCTCCATCTCTCCTTTTTCGTTTCTTCGTCTCCTCATCCCCCTACTGTACGTATACCACTGGGAAACAACCACCAGCATGTATCTCCGCTTAACCCAAGGGGCGGGTTTACACCATAGAGCACGCACGAAGCAAAACTTTCGTTGCATCTCAGCATACTGGTGTGTGGCTGGTAAGGCGTTGCTGGCAGGGGAATATCATCAGTACTAGTGCTGAGCATTGTAGGCAATCACTGCACCTCCCATTCCTTCCCCTCCCCCCCCCCCCCCCCCCCCCCCCCCCCCCCTAAACCTACATTAGCTTTGAAAAATAGGCAACAACGTTCAGTTGACCAACGAGCTTAGCTCAATTAGGACACCCCCAAACATCTCACAGGCCGCCGTTCGTGTTTTTTTTTTTTCCAGCTGCACCCAATATGTTGGAACTACTAGAGAAATGGTCGTTTTTTCGCGTTAGCCGCCCTCCCCCACCGGAGGCGCCATCCTACTCCCCGACCACCACCGATAAAGGTGGTGTTGGCGTGAATACCCTCACAAGGGTATTTGCGCGTCTTGGGCCTTAAATTCGTGTTGAGCACAGTGGTTCCAACGAGGTTGAAAAACTGCAGCAAATTTCGAACGAGTTTAGTAATCGACTTTGGGACTAGGTTCATACATAGATTTAGGAACAGGAATCGGGACGATATCGGATAGGAATCGGGACGACGTTGAGACTGGTGTTCAATCAAAAAATTGAAACCAAGGTAAGAGCTAGGTTAGCATTTAGGTTAAGTTTTTTAACATTCTCAAGAACCACGTTTGCGATTACGTTTTGGACGCATTATAAAACCAACCAACCTTGCCATCGGAGTTGTTCCTACCGTCTTCACCCGAATAGAACGCCCGGTCGTTATCGCTGTATTTGGCGCGATTTTCAATCCATGCAACGATAATCACCGGGCGGTGTAATCATGTGAAGACGGCAGCTTCGGCACTTCGAGTAGGCTCTATGATTGGGTCTGCAGCAATCTGCTTGACGTCAGATTGTAACCTGGAAATGGGATAAAGTATCACTAAGGATATATGGGACCACACTTGGGATCGGATTGGGGTTGGATTTGGACTCGACCGCGAGGATCTTCACGGTCAGCTCTGGAAACAAGGAAAGAGGTGCGTTAGGGATAATCCTCACGGTCAGCGTATATAATTACCGTCTTCTCCCGATCTCAACGCGCCCTGAAAAACCCTGTATAGAAGCTGTCTTTCCGGTCTGGTGCAGCCAAAATGAGTGTGCGTTCTGTTTGGTGTCAGGCGTAGTTAGTTCCTGGAATGGTCTTATATTTAGCTAAATCCCCGTAGTAAACTTTTAAAGCCAGACGGAACTGCGAACCTGGGTCGTGAACTTCGAAACTACCGTTTTCACTCGAATAGAACGCACCGTCATTATCGCTGCATGATGACCGAAAGTAATGCCAAATACAGACATGATTACAGGGCGTTAGCCTCAGAACTCGGTTCTTAAGTATGCCCTACGACATGGATCCAGTCATAATCGTGAACCGTCACGATTCTGAGGCTTCTGCCTGTTAGCTTATAATTTCATACACTCCATCTGATTTTTTATCTCATGAATTTTTTTCCAGACTACTAGTAGGTGCATGCATCAAATACCGAGATTCGCATCAAATACCCCATCTGTTTCCCGAGATTCGCATCAAATACCCCGCTCATTCCAAACAACTAGTACGTGCAAATCTTTTCTACCTGTTGGCTTATAATTCAGTACGTGCAAATCTTATCTTCTACCTGCTGGCTTATAATTCATACACTCCATCTGTTTTTCTATCTCATGAATTTTTTCCTTAAACTCTGCAGTATAATTTTATCATATTTATGTCGTCGGAACATGTCATTGTCATTGGATGAATTCTCTTCTTCCTCTCGATCTTTCTTTTTGAGGGACTCCAAACTAGGGAAAGATCAATGCATGGGGGCTCGTTCCACTACTGTCGAAATGTGCAAAACGAGAGCGAATCTTTCGCTAGAACATGGAAACATACACCGTCACGATTTTCGTCTTTCGTGCATGGTTGACATAGAGGAGCGACACTCATGTTCGTGGTATTTCTGACGATGTACGCTAACTACCCAATTCTGCTTTTTTTTCTCATTGTTCGGACAAAATCCATTAAGCAATCGCACCAAGTTACTTTGTTTGTTGTGTGCATATTATACTTCTCGACTTTTATCAGTACGTTGATAAAACACTGGCCGAATCATTAACTAGCAAACATCTCTTTACCCTTCGCTTACTTATGGAGTGGTGCAAGCATTTTCGATGCAAGGTCCACACCATATTTTCAGCATGTTACGTCTGCATGCGCGTGTCACGTGCACAACTAACATCCTACGAGCACGACTCGGAGGTCACCCTTAGATCATCGTCGCCATCGTCACCAGACTGACTTATCATCAAATCCATTCGATTCACAATCGCCGTTTGATTCGTGATCATCACCACTCGACTTGTGTGATCATCACTCAATTTGTGTGGTCATCATCGTCGTTTCCATTCACCAACATCATCATCGGAACTGTGACCGAGTAAGGATGAAATAGCCAGTACGTTGAGATGAAACGAAGGACAGCCCTTTCAGAAACTCAATTTTACGAATTCAATTAAGAACAGGCCCAAGTGCCGTTGACTGGTGACACAGCCCACAGGTCTTTCTCTCTCTCATCTCTCTCTCCCTCTCTCTCTCCGACTGCGTTCTCCGGTACCGGTTATGGACAGCAACTATACTTCATCACTTCACCGCCGCAAAAGTCCACGCAGGGAACGAATGCAAAAAACGCCAATTTAAAACTCGCCCGCAGGGGGAGCCCCAGGAGCGGGAGGAGCGCCACCGCCGAACCCACCACCACCACCACCGCGGCCAAATCCGCGCCCACGGAAGTCAGGCCTGTACTCTCCTGGAGCACCACCCTTCTCGCCGAAACCACCAGGACCCCTGGGGGGACCAGATGCACGGTAGCCCTCTCTATCTCCGAAGGACGGGCGATCTCCTCCGCCAAATCTGGGAGGGCCTCTTGGAGGGCGGTCTCCACCGGGACCGCCGCCGAGAGGACGTGTCGGCGGCCTTGCAGACTTCTTCAATGTAGCGGGAACAATCTCTGATGGCAGATTCAAGTACGTCCGAAGGAACTCGATTCCATCGTTTGTCAAGTACCTGCGACGACAAAAACAAATAAGAACGAAATAGAGAAAGAGCAAATATTAGTATCGATCGCACTCCTTAACAGCGAAACCCCTTAAAAAAACAACCAACACTCACGTCTCAGAAACCGCACCCAGAACAACGACGGCAGACGTTGGCTTCGGAAAGGAGACGAAGATAATTACAGATGTCACGTGCCGCTAACATCGTACCCAATCACATAACACTCGCTATCACCTACAACCGAATAGAACTCCAGGGCATCATATCATGGCTTCACAATGACTAAAAGTTGCCCCGAATACGATGGCTGTATAATGACATGTCGTTCTGTTCAAGTGAAAAGGGTAGCAGCTATATCCTTAAGAGAAATATCCTTAAGAGGAAAGTGATAATTCGTCTTACAAAATGGTCAGAAATTAGATTTCATATTCGACCATCCCCGTCCGTGGACAGGCCCATATAATAACATCCCAACAGATCCCCAACCTTTCCGTCATTCAACATGGAACAGAGATTGCAATCGGAATAGAGTATAACACCTTGTTCGGCAATGGGGGTCTCTCACCAAGCGCGCCAGTCGAGCACGGCAAAACAATTTCACAGCAGAACAACGACGATTCAGCCCCTCCCGGGTTTCATAAAACCCTACCGAGCCCGAGCTCAACGCACATAAAAGGTAACAGTAAATGAGACCGAGAGAGATACATACGGAGCGACGTACATCCTATTCATGTGTGATCAAAAGGGATGCGAGGAAAGCACAACGTTTTTTTCTTCTCGACTTTGCTTCAGGACTACGATGGAAAACAAAAACATCCAAGGACGAAGATGTACGACTGCATATCAGCCCCATACGCCGATCTTTCTTTACTTTCAAATACAATCACATGTGCGACAAAGAAACGTCTACTGAAAACGTCATACACTACCCACACTGTCAGCATAGAATGCACCCCCACCGCTTCCCAGAGCAGTCCACATTGCAATACCCCTTACCCGGCTCTTACTTCGTCTCCTTCGACGGAGAAAATTTCGATTGTAACCCAGGTACTCTTTTCCCTAACCACACTCATAGCAGAGTACATATTACTTCTCGTTTTCCTCAGGTTTGGCATCGGGAGTTCTCAGACTGAGGCCTGTTGTGGGTAACTCACGTCATCCCAGACGAGTTTAGATTCTCAGATTAGATTCAACTATCCATCTTCGTCCCCAAAAAAAGGACCTGTAATTATTGCTCATAAGAAGTACTACAAAATGCAGCTATCATCACTGGGCGTTCCATTCGTGTTTAAGACGGGTAGCTAACGCCATCTGAGGCTCCTATTTCTAACTCAAGGCCACAAACACAGAATGCCACGGAATGCACCGGACTGGGCTAGGGGACGCCTGGCAGGGTGTCGCCGTTCACCAGAGCGACTATCATCAATCTCATAATCGGGTTAACCAAGACGACAGGCCAGACCAGGTTAACCAAGACAATCATAATCTGGATCCTTACCAGTAATAGTGGCGCCATGCAAAGCTCTCCTTCACGTACTCCTTCGACTTGAAGCTCTGCATCAGCTTAATGACCTGCGTCAGATGCAAACGCAAGAACAGTCAGCACCGTATGCCTGTGAACGAAAACGGTTAGCGATACGACAACGGGCCTGGCTCAGATAGTATCACTTTGCATCCCTATGAGATATCCGCGACAAAATACGATTTCAACGAGAGCTACAAGAACGATCAACGTCCCATAACCATGGGAAGGCTCCTAGAACATGGAGCAAAATAGCACGGCCAAACCCTAATCCTGCCGACGCCTCTGCACCAGCAGACCAGCTAATTACTCGTTCACTCGACAATAGCACAGTGCACTTCTATCATAAGTGCGCGAATTTCACACTTCAATAACTGCTCCAACAATTCGTCATTACCAAAAAAGCAAAAACAAACAACATTATCCGGATTTAACGACCATGCTCCTCACCTGCAGATTTGGGACATCGATTTCCGGGTGCTTCGGCGCATTGAAGTCTTTCTTGGCATAAAGTACCCCCTCTGCACAACCAGACAGCATAATGACCACAGTGACAAGCAGCTTCAATAACACTTTCCAGCACCGCTTTGAACCTGGGACCTGCCATATCCAATCAGGCTCGCCAGCTCACCAACTTCCACCAAACATAAAATCTTCGTGCCAGGCGGGCGGAATAAGCAACCAGCCGACGATGATAACACCCGTCATTACTCTTGAGTGGAGCTGTGCTAATCCGCTCAACCTACCCGCTGCAAACCGACCGCTCCAAGACAGACGACGTGGTTAACAATGGAAAGCAGCCACCTGGCTTCGTTGATACAGTGCGCCAGCTTGCTTCTCGACGAACATAAAACGTTCCATCGAACGCGCAAACGTTTGGCCAAAATTCGATTCTTCGGCCATCACATCTCTGCAATTCCCAGTTAATTATGGCGGACGAGGAAGTGCCTCACCAAATACGTGAGAGCGAAATCTACCGACCTCAACACGGTGAAAGCCATGCCCGGGAGATGATTGGTTCTCTCTCGAACAAACGGGGAGTATCGAATTCATCATCTACCACGGAACGAGACACGCCATAAGTTCACCCGTCGGCCAACTCCTTTCCATTCATAGATTGCAAAATAGCGACATTCTCTTGATAGATATCGTCATCTTTCCATTTCGGGAGTACTGTTCACGGACTCCCGCGTCGGCCTTGCCTTCCTGCGATCGTACTTTRGGGKTTCTCTACCRAAAAAGTGCGACCGCCGATCTAATTACATGAATGGCCTTTCGATCTAATGGAGCAGGATCTACAAGTGCAACGAATCAAGGGTTAACCGCTCAATCTGTATCGATAGCAATACCATAGTCGTCGCCGCTATGCAATAACAAAGCATCTCCGTACCCACCTAGCCACAGCTCTAACAAAGCCCCCGTTAAGCCAGCCCACCGCATGCATAAATGAACTCGCCACATCCTAATGCCAGAGCCAGCACCAGCAAAGCGAACCCACCTTCATGAGGCACTTAATCCATCCATCGGGAACCCTTTATAACTATGCTTAATCAATCTCAGGGACCAGCAACCCTTTAAAACGATGCTTCCACGCTTTCATTGACTAACAATACTCTGAACACATAGTACGGGTGACGGCATGAATCTGTCATCTCACCTTTGAAGAGGTACTTGTACACCTCCGTGCGGTTCTTCTTTGGAATCAACTGCAAAAAGAATCAGGAAAACAAAAATGACCAGTTAGAAGGGAGATTATTAGAGAACCACACTCTGCACGGACATTTAGAAACTACAACCTAAAAAAGCACGATTTAGCATTGATGCCGATGTATCGCATACGGAGGCACACGACCAAATGCAACGACACTTCCACAGCATGCACATACACACGACAGTCGAAATAGAAATTCCAGTTGAAGCACTGGCGTCAACCGTAGCCGAATGAAGAGATCTAGTCCCGTCAAGCCGGTGTACCGACTGCGTGGGCTACGGGTAACCCGATACGCCTTTTTAGATAGGAGGTTGGCACCGCCGGTTTGAATTACATTGCGCATTAGCTTCTCCAAGGGGCGAAATTTACTAACGCAAAAATTGTAGACGAAGGGAGCATAGCGAGCATAGCACAAGAAGCATACAAAGAAGGAAAGATTACGGTCCACTCTGATCGAGGACAAGACACAAGAGGAAATAATTCAGACAATTTACTGACAGGGGACCTGAAGGAGAAGAGGGAAGCATACCAGGAGCAGCCAAAGAAGGAGAGATTACGGTCGCCTGTGATCGAGCGAAAGAGAGAGACCCTAGATGAAGAGGAGTGGCTATAGAGAAGCAAACACCACTTCTACAAACGAGATACCCTAGAAAGGTCAATAAAACAAGATGTACAGGGAAGGCCAATACACACTCCCTGGGAAACCCTAAACAAGCAAAACTGAGTGACCGTCGAAGTGGCATGTTAGTCAAATGAAACTCCGCCAACGTGTGAAGGTACGCCCTTTTCAGCACATTGGTTAGCAATGCTCGCCTCCATCACTGGACCGTATCGACTTATCTTCCTACCTCCTCACAATCCTCTCCCAATACCTTCCCTTGCTTATTCTCCTCCATCCCAAGAGACCTCTCCCATCATCTTCCTCTCTATCCCCGATAGACTCAATTGCTGTCGTCAAAACTACTGTTGAAACATACTTTGGACTCCCTGACCACTGCTTCTCTACCTCGTTTCTCCCGTGACAACGTCCTCTAGACCATCTCTTCTCAATACAAAATGTTCCGTCCTCCCTTTCTCTCCCCCCACCACCTACTGTCTGTCACGATTTCCTCTGTTATGACTTTTTAAGCGTGTCCTTACACACTCTTGCCCCATTACTCGATCGCAGAATTCAATACCATCTCTCACTCTTCTGGCCCCCACATCGTCACCTCCGTTAACCCTCCATCTCACACTCCACGTATCTGCCTCCCTTTACCTATTTACAGTCTAGCTGCCCCGTTTCTGAACTCCACACCCCTCTCCACAATCCACACCTCCCTCCGCTCTTCCTGCCTCTGCTACTGTCTTCTTGCCCATGTCTCGGTCCACTATTCACCTCTCGATACTCACGTCTTTTCGACTCCATACCCTCCTGTTCTTGACCCACCCTATCCGGGTCTAGAACCTCCAGCCCTAACATCGGCCTCTTGCACTCAATCGTCAAAATCCCCCCAGGTCACGACCTTCCCATCACCATACGACCCTGAACTCGCCCTTTCCGTAGCTCTCCCTGTCCCTGCCTTTCTCTGATTCATCAACTCCTCTCCTCATTAGCATGCTTCAATATCGGCCTTGGTCATCCCCCACTCTTTTGTCTTCATCGCATCCTTCCCTCTCTCTCTTCACAAAGAATTGTTCTTTTCATCTCCATCGCATCCTTCCCTATCTTCCTCTTCCCAAAGAATTGCTCTTTTCATCTCCGTCGGTTGCAATCACCTCCTTCAAATCGTCTTACTCCATTGGCGGGAACCCCTCACCGCCGAGCTGGCCATGTACCACGCACGACTCATCCGCTGTCGAACGAAGACAACATAGAGCGTCGATTGTTCGCCAAATAAACGCTCCAAAACCACAGAAATCGTAACGCCCATTCTGGACCACAAACGCACGAAGAGAGACGTCCAGGCACAAGATGACGGACCTCAGCTATTGTGTCCCGACGACGTCGACCTGGCTTGGTGTGCATGTGAATCGATCCGAATAGAGTTACGTGGACACGTGGCCCGACCTTGGGCTACACAACAAGACCTAATTGCAAGACGAGGCGATGGAGAGAGGGTAAAAAGACGGCCAGAGTCGAGCGCAATACCATGGTTGCTGTCTTCTTGATCCACAAAACGCTATTCACCGACGAGCGCGGTCTATGGCGACTAACCGTGATGGTGGGAAGAGGACATCGTCCAGTGACCGGACCCCTCTTGTAGGCCGGGGACTATCTCTGCTCTCCCCGTCGACGAGACTTTCTCTCGCTTTCACCTACACTCTGGGCATCAGACGAGGCCCAATTGGGAGAACCGGACGCACGCCCCACTTCGGAAAAAAATGGACCCCCTCAGCACCTCCCGCCTCAACCTCAAGCCCTGCGCGGTTGCCGCCCATAAGCGGCGGGGTGGGACCAGGCGCATTGCCCGAAGAAGTGCCTGCAAGGTTGAGCAACAGAGTCCCTTGCGGACGAAGTCTGGCAGTAGTGGTCAGATACGTCAAGGACAACGAAGTCCTGATGTATGGGGCAGACGCGACTCCCGTTATGTTTGTGCGTGGGAAACATGAACCTGGCCACAAACAAGGCGCTTCGTGATTTCCTACCATGAACATAGCACCAGCAGTGCCTGCCTCTGTGCCATCTACACCCCGAGAAACCGCGGTAAATAACAGACGGGTTACATTTCCTTCAGCTCTGTGCAGGAACGTATGGTAAAATAGGAACACCTGAAAAGGAAAAATTTGCAGGACATTTTCCCAGCCGAAGGCTGCGGTTGCCTTTTCTGTCGTCTAGTGCAGTTGCTTTTTTAGGAAGGTAGATGACGGTTAAGCGGGGTCTAAAGGGCGTCGACAGGTGTCGTGGAAGGGTGTGGTCGGGGAGGTGAGAACGACCAGCAGTCCTTAGAGTGGTCGCGGGAGTGCTTAGAGTAGCAAGACCGGTGCACGGAATGGAGGTCGCTCATGGCACAACGACTGTCGGCATCCTGCAGGTGTCGGCAGTTTCCTTTTGGGAGCAAGGGGGGGGAGAATAAGGGGCCAAAACAAAAAAAACAGGAAGGGGGGCGAGAATAGGGGCCAAAGAAAAAATTAAACCACCACCACTTGGCCCATACATGGGCCGCTGCCCTTCCCCGTTAACGCACCGACGCCTTAGGGGATCGGCCAAGGGAAGGCCCAGTATCGAGCGCATCAGTCCCGCGCCACGCAGGGCGGGACCCTCCCGGCCGCGTCACGCAGGAGTTGATTTATTCCTCATCGCGATACACATGGAGTTTCCACAAGCCGCTCCGGTCGAGTGTGTCAGTCATACCTCTCGCGAGACCCCTACGACAGGATAGGGTCAACACGAGGCACGACTTACCTCCACCTTACCGAAGTTGTCACCTCCCTTCGGTGGGCATATCCCTGTCGAGCTACTGGTCCAAAATACGAAAGTTAATCAGTTGCAATCGCAGAGGTGGATCAACCGAGGGTGTTTCTCGTTCGCTGTAGCATAGGGGGTACGCGCGGTTTCACACCTCTATCGGACCCGCACACGAACCGACGCACTGGGGGGATGAAGTCCCTAGCGCGACTCGTCGTCGGTCGACTAGGCCGCATCGCATTCATCACGTGTTACACCACAACACACACATATACAGAACGACACAAAACAAACAACGCGACAACCCTCCTAGTCTCTTTTGTATCCGTCCCATAACCTTCCGACGCGGAAATCGGATAGGCGACGCGCGCGAGACTTTGTATGAAAACCACGCGGACGCAGAACCTCTCCATATCGACTAACAATGCATGAATACGCAAGCAGTCGCAATGATAACATACTATGTAATGCCCACAATCGAGCGGTCCCTCGTGGATCCTAGTACCGCTTATGACATTCAAGTGTCAATCCCGAAGTATCGTGAGGGTCGAACTCTTCACGATATTGCACGGCTGAAAAAGTGGTCGTTTGACCCTCGCTGCACGTTCGACCCTTAGGCCGAGTGTCCCGGTGGGTAAGGCAAATAGGCTCAGCGCGAGGGGTGATCCCTTCCACGCGGAGTCTAGGACTTGGGCTGCTCTGGACAAGGACTTCGAATCCAGGCCCAGGACCAACGTCCAACTAAGAAATTTTTTAATAAGAAAACAATAGTAAAGGGATGAAGTTTTTCTTCCTTTCTCAATTTCGAACTCAATCAAACCCTTAAGTGAGGGCTCCTTAGGCAACGCGAACACCCAAACATAGGTATGTACTTATATATGTAGTGAAGAATAAGTATGACGATCACTTCTCACAATCACTGTGGGACTCTCCTCATCCATATATATGTATGTGATCGCAGACAGTTAAAATCAAAATCTGAATCACAAAGCATACCTGCAATCACATTAAAGAATTAATAGAGGTCTACGCACTACACGGGGTCAACTTTAACCACTCTCTATACTCATACCCCTTGCTTTAGCCACGCAAACCCCAACCTTTTTCCAACCTCTCAAAAATAAATATTCAGCACCTTCGATGAATGGTCATTCAATAAAAGTCTGGGTGAAAACCTTAACAAAACAATAGAAATCACCAGGGCTAAAGTCTTTTAGGTTGAGTATTGAGGATGGATTGGAGTCCAGTCGTAGACCGACGAATCGACAACCGACCTGTTATCAGTGATAACAGAGGATGATTCTTAAAGGATCAAGCTAAAAGTAGTTTGAATCTTGAATCCGAACTTGAACGATAAAAAAGACTTGTACCATAAGAAAGGTCAATGCCCAAGTTAAATTTTTAAGTCCATGGAGAATAATCCCCATATCACGATCTTGCTAAAAAATAATTATACTTAACTAAGCCTAAGTCTACCTCTAAGCAGATGCCTCAAAACAAGGTAGACCCTAACTGGATCTCCTCTATACTGAGTGGATCTCCATAATCGCCCCCTGTCAAAATATAATCTACCTCCTTTAAACTAAGAAAATTTTGGCAGTGCTTCCTGTAGAAAAAGTGTCCTTTCATAATTTATACTAACCCGAATATTAAAACTAAAATAATTTGTAACACTAAAAAGTCAAATTTTGTCTAACTCCCTGAATTAGTAAAAATTAGGGCAGCACTCCCTTTAGAAAAACAAACTTCCCAAATTTATACTAACTCAGATAAGAACTCAAAGTAAGACTTAAGCCCTGCTAAGACAAAATTTAACCAACTCCTTAGATTTGTAGCAATTTCGGCAGCGCTTCCGTAGAGAAAGTAGTTTTTCAAAACTTATACAAAACTAAGTTTAAATCTATAAATAAGTTTGACTTCACAAAGTTCAATTTTGTCTAACTCTTTGATTTAACAAAAATTTGGGTAACACTCCCTTTAGAAAATTAGACTTTCAAAATTTTTACTAAGCCATACATAAAAATTTAGACAAACTGAACTTTGAAAAGTCAAAATATGACTAACTACTTGGTTTTCTAGAAATTCCGGCAGCGCTTCCTGTAGAGAAAGTAACTTACCAAGATTTATACAAGCGAAGTATAAAAAATGATCCCAGAAAATGCGAGAATTGACCTAAGTAAAATAAACTTAACTAAGAAAATGCAATAATTGAACTAACTCCTATGACTCTAGCACGTGGCGAGCTTCTGAAGCAACTATCTATCAAACTGAAACTCAGACTAGGTAGTAATCTCACTCAACCACATGCAAGGTCAAACCACAAAGGTAAGTACTCTCACCAGCCCAAAGTTAATTTTGTCAAGCAATAGTTTGTAGTCTTTCAATGATTTATCTCTTTATACCCAGCTTACTTAAGGCATAAAGCTAGACCACCCAAACTTATGGAACAATGTGTAGCTCATCCATTGAGTATATACAAACACAGGGCACTACAACCTTTCTCTTTCTTGGGCACATGACTAGGTTAGCCAACCTAGTCGCCCTGAACTGTTTAAGTATCCAAATTATATATAATTGTCTGAACTTAGTCTTTTAAGGCAGCATATAACTGAACCGGTCATCTTAGCTCGAGGTTCACCCTGCCCCTTCGTACCACAAGTTTATTCTTAATTAATACTCTCTTAAGTTTGTGATAAGCTATAGTCAGACCACCCAAACTTATGGGACAGTGTCTGAGTAGTCTGTTCATAGGTAAAGTAGTAGTACAATATAGCCAAGTTATAACTTTTTGGTTTCAGTATATCTGTGGCATTTGGACCAAGACCACCCAAACTTATGAAACATGTCTGGTCTTCTACTTGATTTATTTTCTTAATGATAAAGCACGAAGAGGTTGAGTCACCCAAACTTATGGAACATGCCTAGACCTCCTCGTTAAAAACCAAAAGAAACTGAGAAAACTCAAAATAACCAAGGCAACCAAGCTACCCAAACTAATGGGACAGTGTTTGGTCCCCCAAAAGTCAACCACAACCAGCCCTCGCAAGTCAGAGCAACCAGACCACCCAAACTTATGGAACATGTTTGGTCCTCCAAGCAACTCAAGAATAAACATAGCACTGGACCTCCCCAAACTTATGGAGACTTGGCCAACCTTTTATGGACCCAGACAGACACAAGCAATACTGCATTTCTCCCATCCTTCCTCCAGATGCAATCCCACAATCTGCTTTAAATCAGACAATCAAACTGAAATTGACATTATGCATACATTCCTTTATTTAAGTCTGGTTTGTCATGAAAGTCAATCTGAAAGTCAAAGTAGGGATGCAAACAATATACTCAGTCAAACATAGCAAAAATTACAAATAGGGGTTATAACTGGGTTTATAAAAGGAAAACAACGCTTACCTCTCAGTTCCATGCCTCCAGAACTCCTCCTTAGTTCCAGCAGAGCTCCCACAATCGGTGGGCTGACTTCCCACATAGTCTTGTTGCGGTTCTACGGGTTGCAATCCCGCCTGCCTCCTTCCTCTCTGAACAAGATTAGACTTAAATCAAGAAAGGCGAAATGAGGGGTTTCAAACACTCGAGATACAGCAGGGGGACTGACTCAACTCTCAGAAGAGGGTCTTGCAATCATCAGTCACCTGAGGGCCCCACAATGATAGCCACGAAACACGTCGTCAAACGATCACTTTTAGTGGTCGGTATGCAACACACCCAAATCCAAATTCTCTTCAAGCTATAGTAACCGCACTTACGTAGAACCGAATCACTCCCCGAAGTTACAGTAATCATGCGCCATCATTATGCCCAAGCCAATCACACTACGTTCAGCAGCCGTGCACAGCATCGTGTACCCGTTGTACAACCTAGCAATACGTAGTAGCGCGCCCACACTAGTCACCTAGCAGTCATGTGCAGTAGCCAGGCGAAGGTAAACAAAAAGTAGTGGTACGCCAACCGTACACAGTCAGTCGTAAGAATACAACGCTTTCAGCCTCGACATCCAATTATACATAAGAGAAAATAAAATAGAGTTCACTATCAGCGGCATCCCAACCACTAGCAGCGTATGCTTGCGTAGTTCACCTCCTGCTGCAGTTCGAGCTCAATAACAGCAGCGTGCTTTCGTACAGTCCACCCCCTATAACCATCCGAACCGTGACTAACAACACGAGTAGTGCCCCGCCTCCAGACAGTAGTCCGGGCCGAGTCACCATTAGACCACGGCCTGATGCTTCTTCCCTTCTCAACCACTATATCCCTTCCTCAGTCCGAACTGTTGACCGTCAGTCAACGAAGTCTGTGCTTAAGTGCACACGTGTACCAACTTCGAATTGATCATTTGCTCACAGCAACACTTCGGTCCCTCCTGATTACACTGACACTAAACTCCCTCAGGCTCTAAAGCCAGTAGAGTGGCTACACCAACTGTCCCATGTTGCGTCAGTCGCAGCAGAACAGTAGCAGCTATAGCCTGCTATACTCACACTAACATACCCTTGAGCAGATCGCAATACAAACCATTCTTAGCTCGAGGCCAAATCCAGCATTCACAGGCTTAGCCGTTTACAACCGAGCAGAGCTGACCCTGACCGACAACCATCGTACTCGAATTGGATAATGGCTCATCAATCCTTCTACTCCCAAAAATTGAGTTCGGTGTTGAATAGCCTTGCCAACCACTATAGGCGAAGCCGTCGGCAATACCATGGCTTAGATCGAAGGAATAAAATCGTGGCATGCTTTCTATCAGAGCACAAAGACACTCATTGCCTCCTCACCATGTACGTTGGGATTCGAAATCGCTACCTTCCTTGAGCGACATCGGGACGAATCCCCTACTAGAGTGCGAAAAGATACACCCGAGTCTCATTACCCATTACGCAACACGACCAGACCTTAAGTGCAGCAGGTACGTTACCCTGACACCCTTTTCCACCCGTGTCCTGTTATTTTTCCTTCACTGTGTATCATAGGTGTACCTGGCCCTTTGCTTGGCCAGATTCGCACAACTTTATGGCCCAAAGCGGGCGGGCAAATAAGCTTCCCCTTGCCTTCATACCCTCTCTCTCTCCTTCTCACCAACTCTCTTTCTTTCTCTCTTTTATCGATGTCTCTGCGCGCTGATTTTTCTACTAACTCCCTAACTTACTAACCTTTCTGCAATTCCATCTTCAGAATCAGGGCCGCCCACCCCGAAAACCCTCGATTCATGTCTTTCCCCACTCGATTTCGTTCAGAAACGAGCGGGCTACTTACTTTTCTAGTTTTCTTTCTTCTTCAGTCTTCGCCATCTCCGCGCACATTTTTCTCTTCTAATCTCTTAACCTAGTAACTTTCGCCCAGATCTAATATTACTAATGAAATTGTCATTCCTTGAACCCTCAGAATTACCTCTTTCCACGCTCGATTCCAGTAAGAATCGAGCGAGTTAAGCTCCTTCTACTGCGCTTCCCCTTTTCTCCATAGCCCCTCTCTCCGAATGAATCCGGAGTGGAAACGTGCCCTAATTCATTTCGTCTGTTAATCCCGACTCCTTTCCGGTATTGCCCGTCGCTCCCTGCCTTGCCTCACCGCCCTAGCGCCTGTCGCTCGCTGCCTCTCTGCTCCTTTTGCTTTCCTCTCCCACAACCTCCACTGTTGCCTTCGACTGTAGCGGATCTGCTTATGATCGGCAGGATGTTCAACAACTTTAGCTATCTTAAGGGATGCCTCAGAGGGAACTGGCTATCAGATGGGTCGATTAATTTTTCGCCCTTATACCTTGTTCGACAGCGGTGTGCCCAATTGGTTTCGCTGCCAGTTTTCCTCCTCTGCCTACGGTCTGAAAGCATTCCGTAGGTAAAGTTAGTGTTCGTTATGTATAGATATGTCGTTGGTCCATGTCGGGTGGCATTGAGCAAAGACTGTTGATGTTCCTACGGGAAGGGGACCAGAGGCGAAGCACGGTGACCGGCCTTTCGAAGAAGTTTGGTCCTAATGCTACCGGGCGACCCCTGACCGGTATCGCCCACCTGTTGGTGATCATCGTGACCCTGACGCCGCGCAAAGTAGAAGAATACGGGCCCGCTGCGAAACCTGCAGCGTGAGCCTAGGTAATGCATTCCCCGGTACAAAACTTGGCAATAGTAACACATGCTCAAACGAGCACTTTGGAGGCCGAAGTGGGAGGAGGATTCCAGAAGACAGGTCGCGATGCCATGCCTGTGGATCCTGCTGCTGTCCCCTGGGCTGCTCTGCCCAGGCACAACTTGCCATTCTCGAGGTCCCAACGACGCACTCCCCGTCTAACCTCCCGCGGCAGTTTTCAAACAACACGCCGAGCATTTATTTTTAAGTTCACGGCCCCCCTGGTTCTCAGCCACCTGCTGACTTGCATGCACGTTGAATCATCGGCCCACTACGTGGAATAAAGAAATTTTGCCTGCATCCTATAGACGTAGAGGCCCACGAGGCAACCTACGAAGGTCTGTGCTCAAGGTCCTTGACCACCGCGATGGCCTCAAAATCAAGCCTTGCGAATGAGTCAAGGAACGTCGAACCAAAATAGTAATAGTACGACTATGAGTAACAAGAATATTTAGAACTTTTACCTGTCAGAATATAACGAACGAGGAAAAAGAATACGCAAGCACCGTTATGACGCAGCCAACAACAAAACCAATTGGCATAGCCCCGCGGACCCTCACCCCCTTGGTCTCTTCGCGTTACTTTGATATCTCCACGTCCTCGCCGCCCGACCTCGATCTCTAAATCTCTCTTATGAGAGTCCGACGCTATAACCAATAATGCTAGGCCCAAGTTTGAGTCTCGTTTTACCACACCTTAAATACGTGAACGCTGCACGACGCGCAGATTTTCACGAAGCTTTTTTCAAAGTTACTTTATCATCGATGTTTTCCTCCGTACGTACACGCAAATCACAGACTAGTGCACCAATCACAAGACGAGATCTTTTCAATCTTAGCTTAATCAGAAATAAAAGTCTGGTCGATGATCACGCCGGTTCTTCAATCATCAATAATTAAAATCACGCGCGCATCAAACTTGCGCGTCCACACACTCTCTACTCATGTCAACCAACCACTTCAACGTAAACTGCAGACACAGTCTTGCCTTCGTGCGATATACTTAAACTTTTAAACCAAACTTATTTTCTGTCGTTTGCAAAAACTAGGGCGGATACCCTTGTAAGGGTATTCGCACCGACAACTTACCGGACCATATTAAGCGACGTTCCTGTCGCTTCGCAAAATTGACATCTATCAACTTACCCATAATCCAACATGCCGACGAGAAAGGAACCAATCCGACTGGCCGACAAACTCTGGTTCGAGGCCTCCATTAATCCATGTCCAACACAACTATATGCTGCCAAGATTCCAACCTGGGTCTCCATTGCCCTGACATTAAGACGCTTGGATACTAGGATACATACTACATCATAAGTTTCAACGGTCCTCTCAACTATCCTCTCCCCATTGTCCTCGACAAACGCCGGCTTCTCGTTAAGTGTTCCAATGTTTCCACCTTGCAAGCAGGGTCATATCTAGGGACGATGGCCCTAACCGAGACCTTTGAAGGCATTCTTGCCTTCCTCCCAACAATTCTCACAATCAAAACATACATATATATATATATATAAATATTTTTTTTAACTTTTCCTATAGTCTAGTACAGGAAGGCCAAGTTTCCACCTTGGCCCACCATAGCCTGGGTGATCGAGCCAGATCTATGGTCCACCGAGTTGTTATTTCAGCGGTAGTGCCCTCACAGGTTGTGCCACGATAGACTTTTCTCCTGATAAGCATCCAATAATGACTCAAACTCAATTGACTGGACTCTTATCCCACTTCGTCCCGCAGGAAGTAAAACCCTTCGAGGTGGCCACACTCTTTAAGTTTTTACTCCTTTAGTAAGACGCAGACTCGTTGTCCAGGTTATGCCGATCAACAATCGATACTAGGAGTTGCGCCATGGTGATGCTAAACTTTACCGTTAACTTGGTCTTTCCTGCAAATGCCCTAAGATTAACACAAGTGGTTGAACGGTGTGTCGCAACAATACAGGCCTATTGTGGGACTACGCAAAGGTCTGTCACAGATAAAAAACATTTATCAGTCCTCTCTGGGACAACACAGAGAGCACGACATCCTCTCCACTTTCTCAAAACAGAATTATCGTCAAGTTCACAAAGCCGTGACTGCCCAACTTGATCAAAGTAAGAAAGCCACACATCTCAATAGCATCTCCCAAATAAATCACTCTTGGGACCTCCAAAATTTACACCAATGGCCAAACAAAAACTTGGTCCTTCTTGTAAGACTTTATCTTTCAAACCAGCTCTCCGTTCCATTAAATCTTTTAACCACCTTTTAGTCAAAAGATGTCTCACTCATTATGTCTCCCGGTAATCCATCTCTTCTCTAGGATGAACTTTCACACGACGTTTCTTTAAAACATCTTCCCTCTCTGAAGATGAGTCTCAAAATAAACAAAAACTACCTTCCCTCTTGGAAATGTCTCAATCATAAAACTACTCAAACTGAGAGACCAACTTATGGGTCCTCGTCACAATTCAACAATAAACATTTGATGTAGTAAGCAATCAAGTATTAGAGACTCATAAATCCCTTAGGATTCTCATATCCTTCACAAGAACAGTCTGCACTCCCTCTCCTTATACCCGACCCTATCAACCGCCCGTGGGCAGATCACACGAGTATACCGAAGATAAGGCAGTTCACATTCATGCATATCCACAAAATACATCGCACACGAGATGTTTTCCATATATTCCTCACACAAAATCATCATACATCAGGATAAAACCACACATGTGAGAGCGATTGTGATCGTCATATACAAGAAGATAGTCTCAAATAAGGTCTTAACTCAAGTACACTCAGGGATGAGATATCTCACCTAAAACACAAGTAATAACCCAAATCCATAATTTACTCGAATCAAATAAAATCTCTCTCGATATGGTACAAGACTAACCGCACTGTCAAAAACGCTCATAAAACAAGAACTGAACACGACTCTCAAGGGTCGGAGGAAAGGTAACCTCACTATACACATATCGTTTCACTGAATCTTGCTCCCTTATTCGTACAACTAAAGCGTAGGTACCCAAGATTCTAAAAAGATAAAAGACAAAAGCAATGGTAAAGACAAGTATCTGACTCTAAATATGCATACTCAACTCGATCTCAAATTGTCATAACGGCCACCAATGCACAGGCGAGTCAGTCCCTACTCACTCATTGCCTCCTGGTTCTGCCTGTACAACTGAGTCCTGCCTCCATTGGCAGATTGCTCCACTATTCTACCCCGTCTATCATACATCTTCCCATCTTCTTCTGTGACCTTTCCTGCTGCCTTGTCCTTGAGGAACTTTGAACACTACAGGGCTTGAAGTTGCCCTCTCTTGAAGAAAAAAACAGGTTGGGTCATACAACTTCCTGGACCTCTTCTTCTTCCTCTGAGACCCCGATGACGAAGGTGCCTCACTGGTCTTTCTGGTCATCTTATGGCTCTGGGGTATATCCATAGGCTCCTCATGTCTTACCTCCAACCCCTGAGTACTCGACTCTATCTGTATCCCAACTCCCTCAGGCCTGTACTCGGGAGTATCTAACCTCCGTGCTCTACCCCCAAAAACACCATCCATCGCAACCACCATCCTCACTGGCAGTTGTCCGTGGCTTGTCTCCTGCCTGTACTGGCACGGACTCTGCCGATGAACCAAAAGAAGGTACAGGCTGGGTGGCAAGCTCTATAGGTGCTTGGAACTCAAAGGCCTCCTTTTCTGTCTCCCGCTTTGCCTTTGTCTCCTCTGGCTCCAGGATAACATTTATAATGAATGGCTCAGGAGTTGGGTTTGCCGTAGATGGCTGCCCAAATAAACCCTGCACTGCCTCTCCTTGGATGCCATAGCGTCTACTCTTAGTCCAATCTACCACTCTGGTAGGCGCTTCTCTCTCCATCCATGCCGTCATATCCTAAATATGTGGTCTCATCTCCTGGATGGTAGCGGCCTGGCTGGCTGTCTGCGTCCTGAGCTCGTGGATCTCTGCCTCTGCTGCCTCCAAACGTACCCCCAGATTCTCAAACTTCACCTTCCTTCTAGCCAGCTCATCTCTCAACATTAAGTACCTCTGGAAATATGTCTTGGCCTGAAAGCGGAACTTGTGGTCCAGCTATCCGCCCGCTGCCCTCACCGTCCCGAGTCCTGCTCTCTCTGAAGCTGCCAACTCCTCGCTATACTGACCCCAAAATTCGTCCCACATCTCCGTGACCCCACGGGGCTTAGGTGGCACGTCAAGTGGTTGATCTGGTAGCGTTGTTGCCGCCTCTAATCTCTTCTCTCCTCCCATATCTCCTTCACTCGCTTTCCGACCCTGGCCCGTCTCTCCTCTGCTGTCTCTCCTGTTGGTGCTCTCCCCCGAGTGCGATGGACCCTTTTCTCTGGAATATCAGCCCTCACCTCTCTTTCTGCCTGGTGTGGCTCCCGTGGTGGCTCCATAGGCACAGGCCCCCCGATGTCAGGGTGCTCCTGGGCATGTGCCGCCAGATATCTATCGATCGTAGGAAGGACCTCTCTCCTTCAGCCAGTCCCCTCTCGCTTGATCTCTACCCTCACCCCTGGTGAAAGAGTCGTATTTACGGGAGGTGGTGGAACCTCTCCCTCCTGAAGCTCCTCCCTTGCCTCTCAAGAAACCTCCGACACTATCTCCGACCAGGACTCTGGAGCCGGTGTTCGAGGCGGAGTATCCTCTCCAACCTCTATCACATCCTCTGCAGCTTGCCCTCTTTGAGCGCCCTGCACCGTTGCTCGCTCTGGCTTATGGACCTCCTCCGACGGTACATCCCCAGCTGGCTCATCGCATCTCTCGTCAGCCTTATGCACTTCCCACTATGAAATATCCAAGTGCACCTCCATCTCCTGCAGTGATCCTCTGGACGGTGACACCTCCTCTCGCGTGTGCTGAGGGGATCCTCTCAATCCCCCTCCAGTAAAACGCTAAAAAACCATCGGGCCTAACCCGCACTCAGGATATGCTCCTTGCTCTTCCGCCTCATGTGCTGACTCCTCACCCCGCCTGACAAGTGCCTTACATCCTCTTCGAGATGAAATGGCCTCCAAGTCCTTGGGCTCAGGGCCCCTTTGCCTCTTGCTCCTTTGCCGCCTCTCGACCCTAGGTTGGGGAGGCTCTGACCGTCGAAAGGCTTCTCTCAGGTATGCCCTGGAGCTCTCCCAATCTCGAGCCATATCCCTAACTTAGTTGGCCAACTGTCTCTCCGCCTTCTTGGTCCATAGTGGTAACGTCCGTGCCCACTTACCCTTCAAAATGTTATGATCATGCATAAACTGCTCAAAAGCAGGGATGAACTCCGTTACATTCTCAATCTCTAGGTGAATCGGCACGCCGTCTGGTCCCACTGGTGATAACCTCAACTCCTGCATCCTCATCTCTACCTCTCGACCACGTCCTCGCCTCCCTACGGATCCGTGCGATGGGCTCCTCAAATCTGCCAACTCCCCTCAACCTCTCTATCATCTGGGTTATTGTCCATGTCCTGTACTTTGCATACCCTCGGAAATCGTCTAGAAGAGCTTTATGTCCCCGTCGTCATACATAGACGTGCGCTCCCTTCGGTAAGACTCATGCCGCTTGTACACCCTGATGCTCCCAACAGCCTCTGTGGTGGCCGTGTCTCCCTCCCTCCTCTTGGCATGGATGTCTTCGTAAAGTCAGATCGGCACAACATGTGAAGGAGACGACAAACACAAAAAGGGTGAACAAACAGGCTAGCAGGGTTTACTCAGATAAAAAACAAACACATATCCCATCCATACATTCTACCATCTGACTTTTTTAGAGGACCTAAATAAAATCCTGCCACAAAGGGTTAGATCGTCTATCTCACCTCTTTTCTTGCCATGATTTTTTTCAACCTCGTTCCTGACACCCAATCCTTTCACTCTGTTTCATCCAGCTCCTCAATCTGGTAGGAATCGAAATCTCTGCACCACACAATTCGATATGGTCTTAATCATCTTTTATCAAACTTCCTAGTCCACTTCTTTTGTATGGATGAATCGTACAGCAATACGATGTCCCCAATCTCCAATGATGCATTTCATACACGTGCCATCTAAGTTCCAACGAGCCTTATCGCCCATACGGCTCCTTTCCACTTCATTGGATGCCTCCTTAATTCTTTCCTCAATCGCACCCACCTGTTGCGCTCGAATATCAAGCAACTCCTCGAATGACAGGTTGATTTCAAGGTTCTGACGTTTCTAGTTTTCAAGAAGCTCTCAAATGGGAAAGTAACATGCCTTCCATACCATAGTGTGATTGACGTGTATTTAGTGGTCCTTTTCACCGTAATATTTTCGACAAAAAATGTCGCCCTCAGGTATCTTGGGCACTGATTAGGCCTACCTTCAGTCCACTTAGCCAGAAGGTTCGTGATGGTGTTATGCCCTTTCTCAACCGGAGTATTTGCTTGAGGGTGTGCAGCCGTGGTATAACACAAACGGTTAACGGGTAGCTAAAAATTCAATAATGAAAATTCAGAAGTGAGAGTTTTTGACAGTCTGAAAATCTCGAATGATCCTGAACTGGTGAAAGGTCCGAAGACCCTGAAAACCACCTATTTAGGCAAGCTGCATCCTGCAGTGGTGAAGTGAGAGTTTTTGGGAGTTTGAAAATCCTGAATGGTCCTGAAGTGGTGAAAGGTCCGAAGATCCTGAAAACCACCTGTTTAGGCAGGCTGCATCCTGAAGTGGTGAAGGGTGTCCTGAAGTGGTGCAAGGTCCGAAGACCCTGAAAACCACATGTTTAGGCAGGCTGCATCCTGAACTGATGATGAAAAATACGAATGTTGTTAACTCTGATCCCCTGTCCATCAAGAACTCCCTGACGAAGGGATAACGTAGGAAGTACTCTTCTATGCAACTCACTAGAACCGAGCCGGTCTTTGTGCGAATGGTGCGACCATCTACAAAGCCAGTAAGGTTATCTCACGCATCGAAGAAGCCGTGATCCCAAATCGGCATGAATAGTAAGTCGAGATGTACTACGGCATCCACTTCTCTCTCTAGCCTTGGATGCAGTGGTTAGCCATGCCTCTGAGGAGACCTTTCTTGACAGGGTACAGAGGATCGACAGAACTTGATGACCATCTCAATCATTCCATCCCAGTAGTATAACTTGCTTATCTTGACATATGTGACATTGACTCCTCGATGACCCCTTACAATGTCATAATGAAGTGCAACTATAAAATCGATTTGACGATTCCTTCCAAACACGACCTTTCTATGATTCCCCACTTGTTTTTTTACAAAGTGATGGTCAACTTACCATATAGAGATACCTCATCTTTTGTGCCCTCTCACTCGCATCCCTATCCTTTATCTCACATGATAGGAGGAGTCCCAGCTCCAGGTAAATCCCATCATACTTCTCTGTACGGAACGTTTCTTTGATCTCCCCTTCCGCAAACTCGTCGTCCCGACTCTCTGGTACAATACCTTCACTCTCAGCCGGATTCAACGAGCCTATTCAGTCAAAGTTCCCCTGCAGAAGCGTGTTGGTGAGTTGGTACATTCCTCCCATAAACTCCTCGTGCTTCTGTACCTGGTCCGACCCTTCTTCTATCGCTCTTACCTCCTCTACCAGACTATGCGTGCCTGCCAGTGCCAACTTCATCATCCATTCGATATCCTTGTCGCCCCTCGGGTTTTCTTCTTCTAAAGGCTTGAGTACTAGCTCTGCCTTTTGCTCATATCCCCTTGGTGCAAGCCAAATAGGACGACCGACGCAATTCTACACTCGCAAAGAACCACTTATTGATAATATGATGGCGAACATCTTCCTCCTGATCCAAGTAGCCATCGACTGGAGGCATGTTCTCTGCTGCTCCTTCCTCTGGTCTATCCCAATTGATGCGATTTAGTCCATCTGCCTCATTCTTGTTCCCTGGAATGCGTTCCAATTTAAAATTAAACATCCAGATGTATGTTAACCATCCGACGACAGTTGGATCCGATATAACGTAATTCCTTAGTGAGTAAGCGAGCGCAGTTTGGTCTACTCTCAATATGAATCTTTTGCCAAAGATATAATTTCGGAAAATCCGTAGGCAGTGAAGGACCGTGAGAGTCTCCCTCTTAAACTGAGAGTAATTTCTCTCAGTCGTACTAAGAGTTCGACTTTTAAACCTTAGCGGTCCCTCCTTTCCTTCGACATCTACCTGGATCAAGACTCCCCCTAAGGCAGTTGGTCCAGCGTCCGTCTCAACGAAGAATGACCTTACCTCATTGACCTCATAGTCTGATGCTCCCAATACTAAACCCCCTTCCCGATGTCGTTGCGAATACCCTGACAAGGGCATCCGCCCTGGTTTTTGCGAATAGTAAAAAATAAAGGTGGGTCAAAATAAGCCGTGCGAGGCACGACCATGTGAAAATTCATCCTAGAGAAAAAAAGGATGATTGAGAGACCTGATGTGAGAGACACCTTTGATGATTAAAGCTGGGTGATAGATTTAATGGCATAGTAGGCTGGTTTGAATGATAAATTCTGACGAGAAGGACGAGGTTTTTGCTTGGCCATTGTTGGAATTTTTAAGAAAGTCGCAGAAAGCTTCGTTAGGAGATGTCACTAAGAAGTGACCTTCTTTCTCTGATCAAGTAAGGGGATCACGACCTTGTGAACCTGACGGTGATTTTATTTTGTGAAAGTGAAGAGGTTGCCGTATTTCTCTGTGTTGTCCCACATAGGACTGGTAAATACCTTATATGTGTGACAGACCTCTGCGTAGTCCCGCAGTACCCCTACATTGTTGCGACACGCCGTCCAACCACTTGTGCTAATCTTGGGGCATTTATGAGAGACCCAACTAGGGGTATAACTGACATCACTAGGGCGCAACCTCTAGTGTTGACTGCTGATCGACACAACCTGACAGCGGGCCCACGTCTCGCCAGAAGGGGTAAAGACTTAAAGGGGTATGGCCACCCTGGAGGGTTTTACCTGCCGCGGGATGGCGTGGGATAAAAGTCGAGTCTTTTGGAGTCCTGATTGAATGCTTATCAGGAGAAAAAACCTATCGTGGCGCAACCTGCGAGGGCACTACCGTTAAAATAACAAGTGCGGTGGGCCGTATATCTGGCACGATCACCCAGACTGCGGTGGGCCAAAATGAAGACCTAACCTTCCTGTACTAAACTGCAGGAGGTGTATTGAGATGAGATTTATATATATATGTTTGATTGTGAGAATTATTGGAGGGAGGCGAGAGTGCCTTCTAAGGTATCTGTTAGGGCCTGCATCCTTAGTTATGGCCCTGCTCGCAGGGTAGAGGCTAAGGACACCTAACGAGAAGTCGGCGTTTGTCTAGAACGAAGGGGAGAGGACAATTGAGAGGGGCGGCTAAGACTTATGCTGTAGTACAAATGTCCAATACACCTGCGTCCTAGTATCAGGATAATGGAGACCCAGGTTGAAACCCTGGCGACATATAGTTATAAGGGCTTGAAGTGTTGGAGGCCTCAACCCTGAGTCTGTCGGCTAATCGGATTGGATGGATTTATAGCTTTCTGATTTGGCGAAGCGACGGGGACGTCGCTTAATATGGTCCAGTAAGTTGTCGGTGCGAATACCCTGACAAGGGTATCCGCCCTGGTTTTTGGAAATGATAGAAAATAAGAGTGGGTCAAAATAAGTCGTGCGAGGCACGATCGCATTGGTGACTTACCCTAGCTAAGATAGAGGGTATACGGGCGCGCAATCTTAAGGCACGCATGTGATTCTCTCTTTGGTTTGATCTGATTCTGTGGTTATTATAATTTGCCTTAAGTTTGACATGCCTGCCATTAACGGTCGGGATGGTATGTTGCATGATACACATAGTGACCATGGTGTAGTCCGAACAAGCCTGCGCGGTGTTCATTGGTCGCACGCTTGATTGTAGGTGGGAGTGAGGCCCAGACCGCTTGGTTGACCACTGAGCGTTGTGCGACACCATTTTATATAGGGTTCCGCGCGCACTAGTCTCAGGCTTGGGCTTAGCCCTATAGGTTACAACACTGGACTGTTGCTGCGAGGATACGAGGATCGAGGCCAGCGGGCGGCGACCTAGGAGTGTTGGAGCATTGAAGGGCTGAGGGGTTGAGGGTCCCGTGGGACTATCCTCCTTAGTTTTGTTGGGGGAGTTCGGTGTTGGGTCCACTAGGCGGGACCGAGGGAGTGTCTATAGCGCATGCGTTCTTTCCCCAACCGCGTTAGTTTTTTTTTTTTTTTATTCGCTACTTTTGTTTTGCCTATTTATTAGTTGGCAGATCTGTGACCTGTGTCGTAGGTCGCAGCGGCGACAACCTCAAAGGTCACGATCATAGTTGCAACAGTCCTCGAAGCTCAAAATCATAGGTGCCGCAATACCGAAAGGCCGAAATAGGTTGTCGGAGACCACCCGGAGCCCACAACTGGGCTAAGGTGAGTGGGCCAGCAGTCAAATCAGCTCGTGCGAGAGTCGGGGGTGTCCAGTCCCGGTCCCTCAAGTCCAATTAACAAGTATTGGGCACACTGAGGCTTGAGCACGAGGACAAACCAGCAAGTTGCAGAAGTATAAATCAAGAGGCAGCAAGCAGTCATTCACTCATACCTGCATAAGCCATGTGGGAGCGTCTGGCTAAGCGACGAAGCAGCAGGGGGAGATGTGTCCAGTGGAGTGAATCCGGATGGGAGGTTGTGTGGGGTGCGTGCAGAATACTAGCGGGGACGCTGGCCGGAGACGCAAGGAGGGGCGCCACAGAACGAAGCGGAGCAGCGAGCTAAGGAGAGTAGCGGGGCTCAACGCTAATACTGAGCGAGCAGAGCGTGAGGTGACAAGGGAGGCAGGCCGTAGTGTGGCCAGGCGCTAGGACCGTGCGGACAAGCGAGGCACGGCAGGTGACGGGCGCTGAGATGGTCAGGCGGGGGAATGAGCTGATGGAATGAACCGGGGCGTGTTTCCTCGTTGGATTTAGGTGGAGATGGCAGCAGTGAGGAGGATGAGGAAGAAGGTCGTTTTTGCTCATTCCTCAACAAAATTGGGAGAAGTAAAGATCGAGATGGGGGTTTTCGGGAAGGGCGAACCACATGACGAAGTCAGATTTGGACAAAAGTTAGTGAGATAAGTGTTAGTTGAAGAAGGGGGTGTGCGGACTCGGAGAGTGTCTGGAAGGAGGACAAGCGAGGGAGAAGACTAACTCATTCGGCCGTTTGCAGGCCGTTTTCGACGGACAAGGAGGCAGTCCCAGGGGTTTGACCCCGAACGAACAAGAATGTGAAGCTAGTTTTAGAAGAGAACCAATAGGAGGAGAGGTTAGTAAAGAAACTTAGCGCACGGATATGGCAGAGTGAGGAAAGGAGGAGGAAAAAACGAGTATATGTTGCTCATTTTTTTTAACGGATTTAGGCGAGGGAGGACTCGAAAACGAGATTTTCGGTGATAGCGAGCTGATTGGTAGAGTTAGTTTTGATGATAGGTTGATAGTTTAGAAGTTAGTAAGTGAATGGAGTGCGTGGAGGCATCATGTGGGAAGATACTATGAGGACATAAATGTATCTCGCCTTGTTTTAGTGAAAGATTCACTCGATTTTTGCTCGTCGCTTTTTCCTTTGAGAGGGGGTGTGACAGATGGGCAGCAGGGTATCGAAGTTACCTATTGGCAGAAGTGCAGTTCACCCTCAGGATGGGGTAGTTACTCCACATCTCTCAGCTCGCATGGCTGAGAATACAGTGTATCCGTCCATATGCTAGTGGACAACTCATCGAGTTGGACCTGGGCCTGGTGCCGTTAATCAGGTCTAAGGCCGCGGGCGCAACTGATGTACGTAGCACTCTAGAGAGAGAGAAAGAGAGGGTCGTATGGAAGAGAGAAGGGGAGGCCTACTGGTTGACTACGGGTTGTGTTCTTAGGCGAGCTCACGAGAAGAGTATTCGACTTGGGTTGTGTAATCGGAAGGGGGCAGAGTGGGGTTAGCCGAGAACCAGGGCACTTATCGGTGGATCATTACTTGCCCACCTCGCTGGGAGCGATGGAAACGGTAGACCGGTTAAGAAGGTCAAAGGGTTGCTGCGCGAGGTTGTCAAGTGCACGTGGGGAATCGGGTCCAGGCAGTCTGGCTCAGTTGGTAAGAAGATCGGAAGACAAATCGGGCAGTCTGGGGCTCGAAGGGGTTTGCTACTGGGCCTTGCTGTTTTGCTCTGGCACTGCTCGCGACTGCTGCATGTGCTACCTCTTTCACTGAGGTTCTGATACGCCTACGCCGTACTCCGAATATAGCACCACGGAGCGGGCGCTTGGCCGTGTCTCGTGAGTAGGGGAGTCGGGTGGATAGGCTTGGCCGGTAGCACAGGCAAACGCGACTGTTAGGATGAGCTTACTGGTGCCAGTTGCTGGATCATCTCTGGGGATTATCACTGAAGGTTGGTGCAAAGGGCGTGAATCGTCGAATTGTGCTGCAACTGTTCCGCGTGGTATTCCGATCGATTGATCTTTGGGCCGCGATTACTACGGATGGCTGGGTACTGATACGGCTGCCTCAGCCTGCCTCCGACTTGTTGCCCTACTACTGTGCGTTTCGCTGCTTGTTACAACTGCGTTTTCAGCCACAACAGGTATTGAGCTTACTGGGGGGGTGCTATGCTGATTTAAGAACGACTGTTTGGGGACCGTATGACTGTAGCTTCGGCTTGGGTTGCAAGGGGGCTGCTGCCGCAACTTGGAAGGAGTAGTGGCAAAAGGTGCGGTTGCTGCAATTTGGGAGTCCGTCAGGGGAAGCTGTTTCAGTAATTTGGCCTCAGCATTGACCTCGTGTTGGTGACTGTGCACGACTGTTTTTTCTGTTGACTGTGCGCGGCTGCTGCTTCTGTTGGGTGTGCACAAGTTGTGGCCAACTGCCGGCGACCGCTGCTGCCGCTGCCTGCTGTTGGTTGCCACATACTAATGCATACCGCCGCGGCTGTTGCTGACTGTTACAACCTACTGTGCAGCGGCGATTGGACTTAGAAAAATAACAAAGCTTGGGAAGGGAGGTTAGTGTTGTGATTTGGGAGGTCGGCAGAAGGTTGACTTTGACAGTTTGACTTCAGAAGTTGGCCAAGCTGCTACTATTTTACCATCATTGAGGGGCCCTCAGGCAATTCAAGGCAACAAGGCCCTCCCTTGAGAGTTGAGTCTGTCCCCCTCTTATATCTCGAGAGTCTCAGACCCCTTATCTTATATCCTTCTTACTCTAAGTCTAGTCCCGATCTGAGAGGAAGGCGGCAGGCGGGATTGCAACCCGTAGGACCGCAACAAGGCTTACGTGGGAGGTTACCCCTCCGATTGCGGGAGCTCTGCCGGGACTCAGGAGGGGTTCTGGAGGCAGGAAACTGTAAGGTAACTTTCCATCCCCCTCTATAAACCCAGACTATAGCCCCTATCTGTACTACCCATTGCATGTTTGACTGAGTATATGGCGTGCAACCCTACTTTGACTTGTTGTTTGACTTTCATGACATGAATCAGATAAAGTAAAGGAATGCATGCAAATCTCAGTTTCAGTTTTGTTGATTGATTGAAAGCAGATTGTAAAAAGAGATTGCATCTAAGAAATGGCAGGATGGGAAACAGTTTTGCGTGAGGTTTAACTGGGTTATCAAGGCTGGGAGGTCCCCATAAGTTTGGGGAGACCTAGTGCTTTGTTTATTTTGGATTGTGTGGAGCGTCAGACCATTTTATAAGTTTAGGTGGTTTGATTGCTCTGGAGGCTGGGAAGTCCCCATTAGTTTGGGGAGACCTAGTGCTGTGGAATTGCCTTGAGAACCAGACCATTCTATAAGTTTAGGTGATCTGGTTGCTCTGACTTGCAAGGGCTAATTGTGATTGTCTTTTTCAAGGACCAAGTGCATTCTGTAAGTTCATGTGTCTTTGTGACCTTGTTTATTTTGGGTTTTCCTCTGTTTATTTGGTTCTGAACGAGGAGGTCTGAGTCATTCTATAAGTTAGGTGGCTCAGCCTCTTCCTGTTTTATTCTGGGAAAAATAAACCTGACAGAGGGCAGACCATTCTATAAGTTTATGTGATCCAGCCGAATGTCACGCACAGATTGGATCAGAGAGAAACGAATCAGGCAGAGAGTCAGACTGTTCTATAAGTTCAGGTGGTCCGACTCAAAGCCTCGCACATGCTGGAACCCAAAGGTTATAATTTGGCTATATTTTATTGCTATCTTATTTAAGAACAGGTTAGTCAGACTATTCTATAAGCTTAGGTAGTCTGACTATAGCTTATCACAATACTGAAGAGAGTATAATCAAGAATATAATTGATAGTAAGATGAGACAGGTTGAACTTAAGTTAATCCAGTCTCATGCAGCCTTAGAAGATAAAGGGAAGATAGGTACATATAATCTGGATACTTTAAACAGTTCAGGGCGACTAGAATGGTCTAGTCATATGCCCAAAGAAGAGAGAAGTAGTTGTGCCCTCTGTTCTGTGTATACTCGTTGGCTAAGTTGGGCTCATTCCATAAGTTTGAGAGGCCTGACTTTATGCCCGGCTAATTAAGGCACATGCCATAAGTTTGGGTGTCCTAACATTATGTCTTATGTAAGCTGGGTATAAGAGGTTAAACCACTGAACGATCATGAACTATTGTTTGTTTAGATAAACTTGGGACGGTGAGAGTGCTTACCTTTGTGGTTTGACTTGCATGTGGCTGAGTGAGATGACTATCTGGTATGAGTTTCCGTTTGATAGGTAGTTGCTTTAGTTGCTTGCCACTTGCTAGAGTCATAGAAGTTAGTTTCAATTCCTGCATTTTATAAGCTAAGTTTATTTTTACTTAGGTCAATGTTTTCTGCATTTTCTGGGATCTGTTATTATACTTTGTCTTGTATAAATCTTGGTAAGCCACTTTCTCTACGGGAAGCGCTGCCGAAATTTCTACAAAACCAAGGAGTTAGTCAAACTTTGTCTTTTTATGATCCAACTCTTTTTTACTTCCTGGCTTAGCAAAAATCTGGAGAGCTTAATTTTCTAAAGGGAGTGATGCCCAAAGTTTTGCTAATTCAGGGAGTTGACAAAATTGCACTTTGGGAAGTCAAAGTCATTTCAGATTCTGAACATAGATCTGTATTCATCTTGGAAAAACACTTTATTTACGGGAAGTGCTGCCGAAATTTCTAAAAATTTAGGGAGTTTACTTATTCAGGGAGTCTACAAAATTGGACTTTGGGAAGTCAAACTTTGTCTTGGTTGAACTCATATGTTATGTTTGAGTTCATGTCCGTCCTAGTATAAATCTGGGAAGTCTCCCTTTCTAGAGGAAGTGCTGCCCAAATTTTTACTTATTCAGGGAGTCAGACAAAATTTTGACTTTCTATAATTAAAAGTTTGATTTTTGAGCTAGTATAAATTATGCAAGGGCATTTTTCCTACGGGAAGCGCTGCCGAAATTTTCTTAATTTAGAGGAGTTAGATTTTATTTTGACACGTGGTGATTTTAGAAAATTCACTGTGTATAGGGGAAATTTTGTAAGAGTCTACCTTTCCTTTGACACTTGCGTAGAGGTATACTTAGGCATTAGTTAATTAGGATGGTTTGAGAGAGATCGTGATAAGGAGATTATTATCCCTGGACTCATAGACTTAGCTTGGGGGATTGACCTGTAATGTGTTACAGGTCCTCTTAAACCACCACTACCTCCGAACCTGTTTTTGCCGACCCTGATTTTCACTGCGCACCGAGTTTGGCCGAGCCGGGGCAGTTTCATCGAAGAAAGAAGGGGAAAAAAAAGAAAAAGAAAAAGAAAAAAAAGAGACTTCCCGAACGCCTTGATAACCACCAGATACATTCTATGAGGTGCTTGTGTGACTGTGCCCTCAGTGAGGGCGTGTACGGGAAAAAACAGAGAAGCAACAAAAAAAAAAAAGAAGGAATCCCTTTTCCTGTGATTAAGGGCAGATACATGATGCTNACTTCCCGAACGCCTTGATAACCACCAGATACATTCTATGAGGTGTTTGTGTGATTGTGCCCTCAGTGAGGGCGTGTACGGGAAAAAACAGAGAAGCAACAAAAAAGAAAAGGAATCCCTTTTCCTGTGATTGAGAGCAGATACATGATGCTACAGTAGTGAGACAGTTACGTGCCACCCGTGAAACACGCCCTGCTTGGCTGGCATGGCACTACAAGGATTTCAAAACAAAAAGAACAAGAAAAACGATATGCAATCCCTTTTCCGACATAGTGACCAGATACATTCGTCCAAGCACTGGTATAACTTCCACCCTCGTGAGGGTCTTTCCCAACATCCCTGGAGTGGAGACTCTTAGGGTTTTTTTTTTTTTTTTTTTTTTTTTTTTTTTTTTTTTTTTTTTCGGCCTCCAACCCTACCCTGAGCCCCGTGTTTTCAGGAGTAGGCTACTAGATGGACTTTGTGTTTGCCTGAGAAAGGTAACGGTGGTTTAATTGATTGATTAAGAATTTGGGCTAGATTCAGCTTAATCCTGCGAGGATCATCTTCTGTTATCACTGATAACAGGTCGGTTGCCGATTCGTCGGTTTGCGACTCGACCCCAATTCACCCTCAATACTTAACCTAAAAAGGCTTTAGCCCTGATGATTTTATTGTTTTGTTAAGGTTTCACCCGGACTTTTATTGAATGACCATTTAATAAAGGTATTGAGTATTTAATTATGGTTGGTTGGTTGGAGGATGAGGCTTGCATTGCTAAAGCGAGGGGTATGAGTATAGAGATTGGTTGGAGTTGACTCCGTGTACTGCATTGACTTTTGTTTGACTCTTTGATGTAATTGCGGGTATGTTCTGTGGTTCGGATTTTGGATTGGACTGCCTTCGATCTCACATATATATATGGCTGTGAGGAGTCCCACTTTGATTGTGAGACGTGATCGTCACATTCTTATCCCTCTTATATATATGTGTGTGTGTGTGTGTGTGTGTGTGTGTGTGTGTGTGTGTGTGTGTGTGTGTGTGTGTGTGTGTGTGTGTACCTATGTTGGATATTCGCGCGGCATGAGGGGCCCGTGTACTAAGGGCTTAATTAGGGGTTGAGATTGAGAAAAGGGGGAAAAAACCCTCTATCTTGTTTGTATGCTTCTTGAAGAATTCTTAGTCGGACGTTGGTCCAGGGCCGGGATTCGAGGTCCTTGTCCATGACATCCCACGCCCTATCTGTCCTGCCCGTCGAGACTCCCAGCCCGGAGGGCAGGAATGTCGCGAGGGCTGAACGACATGTCCTTCATCCGTTCAATATCGTGAAGGGCAACTCCTCACGATATATTCCTTCAGCCATTCAATATCGCGAGGCCGGAATTGTGATTGCCGTGTATGACTAGCATCACCGGTTGATGAAGGAAGAGCCCGCAACCGCGCAACTTTATATTAAAGTCTTGCGTGCGACGTTTGTCCGTCCTAGTGTCTAGAGTTATGAGATCAAGTGATTCGTATGTATGCGTGCGTGTCCAGAGTCAGAATAGGTCATTGGAGCCAACCGACAAGGTTACCCAAGGCTGTGATTTTGGGATGTGGAGGTCCTTCGGCCTATTTTTTGCTTTTTAGAGTTATTATAGTTGAACGTTGTAATCCGTGGCAACCGTCAAAATCAAACCCCTTGACTCGCTTTCAGGCCCTAGGGGAAGAAGTTGGTCTCTAGGGCCATAAAAGACGATTGTCACCACATGTATGAACTTGTGTACCACCCACTCTCCGCAGGGTGAAGAAGAGGTTGTGGTTCTCAACCGCACTTGGCGGTTGTCCAGCGTCGAGAGATCAGTCCCTCAAGGCGCGTGCCAGTCGATGCTCGAGATTAACGAGGACCGTGGTACGCCATCATTACGACTGCTTGCATACGCTTGCATTGCAAATCGATATGAGTTAGCCCTGCACCGCGTGGTTTTATACTAAGTCTCGCGTGCGACGCCTATCCGATTTCCGCATTAAAAAGTTATGGGATGGTTAGTAAGGGACTAGGAGTATTGTCTTGTTGTTTGTTCAGTGTCGTTTTGTATATGTATATGTACGTGCGTATGTGTGTGTGTTTTATTATTATGTTCTTTATAGTGGTGTGCGCGTGGCGTGTAGGATGCGTCCTAGTCGACCGGCGACGAGTCGCGCTTGGGACCTCACCCCCCCAAGATGCCAGCTCGCGTACGGGTTCAATAGAGGCGTAATACCTCACGTACCCCCTATGCTAAGCCGAACGAGAAACACCCTCGGTTGGTCCACCTATGTGATTGTAGCTGATCAACTTTCGCACTGTGGACTGGTAGCTCGGCGGGGATACGCCCACCGAAGGGAGGTGACAACTCCTGTAAGGTGGAGGTAAGTTGTGCCTCGCGTAGGCCCTATCCTGTCGTAGGGGCTCGTAAGAGGTATGGCCGGCGCACTCGACTGGAGCGGCTTGCAGAAGCTCCATGTATAATCGCGACGAAGGATTTAGACCAACTCCTGCGTGACACGGCCGGGAGGGTCCCGCGCTGCCTTGTGAGGTGCCGGACCGATGCGCGCGACACCGAAATTCCTCTTTCATTCCCATCACAACCTTCTTCTGGTCCTCACCCCATACCCATTCCTGATCTTGACGTACCAACTTTCTTAGGTGCTCAGTCTTGGCAGGAAAGTTTTTGACGAAGGTTCTCCAAAACCCACACGTGCCGAGGAAGTTCCTAACATCTGTTATCGAACGGAATGATACTGGTCATTCGATAATTTTGTTCGTTTTTTCCACATCAGGCCGACGACCACTCTCGCTACAGACGAACCCCAAGACGGTAGCCCCCTTTATCCAGTGTTTGGATTTGGCTCCACTTACCGTAAGGTTATGTTCTTCAAACAAATTCAGGACTTTTCAAGATCCTGAATATGCTTCCAGACAAAACGCCTTACTCCCGACAAAACTTCGTCATCCTCTTTTTCCCTCAGTCCATTTACTGCCAAGTCATTGATGTATGGCTTAGTGATATGCGGGTTGACTGTATGCATGACTCGAATCATATGACGTTGAACCATTGCACCACATTAGTTCATCCTTGCGGAGCCACATTCATATGCATTAGCCCCCTGGGCGCATGCATTACTGTCACCGGTCTATCCGGCAGATAGACTGGGAATTGGTCGTATCAAGAGTAGAGGTCTATAAGCGAAATTATAGGCCTTCCTGCGCACAACTACGACAATGCGTCTGCATTCGGCAAGCCTCCCGCATCTCCCACAGTCACAATGTTCAAACACTGCAAGTCCTGCACCCATCGCAACGTCCCGTTAGGTTTGACAAAGCAAAACCATGTGGATGGGTACGACCCACTTGAGTAATCGGCGACTTCCATCGAGATAATCCACCACCTTATTCTCCTCGTCAGGATTAGGATATCGCGCCCCTCTTAAATTTCATGGCTCATGCGGTACGATATGGATCCGAATCATAGAAATTTTATCCACATCCAATTTCCCTCGTTGATCGTTATTGAGTGCATAGACACGGCGCATTTTTTTCATCGTCTTTATCATCAACACTCGTTTCTGGGGTGACAAGAATCCAGGCTCCCCCACTATCAACTTTTCCTCGTTCCCTTCATCGATACGACACGACCCCACCACCGCTTCTTCCCTCATTCGCCGTATCAATCCTCGTTCACGCTCATAATAAACCTCCTCATCTTCTGTGACGAGAACGGGAACTAGACGACACTTTTTATGTATGGTCTTGTACCGCCTTTGGGAATCCTGCTTGAGCAATCCCCTAAAAAAAGTCGTTTTACCGTTTGTGCCTGCATCATTGCAGGGTCTCTTCTTCCACCCGGATACTAATAGACCAACTCTACTTTCCCAGCTTGAGGACATTCTAGGACTTGCTTCCTTAGTGCCTGAATGACGTCTAGATCTGCCATCTCGTGGGTGGCCACTACGTCCATGACCTTATTCACATATGATAAACTAAGTGGAAATAATTTCTCCCTTGCCCCCTCCTCCGGTTCCTCAAGGAGCTTTTGACGCTCATTCTCAGACTCCTCGATCGTGAATGAACCAAGGTTGGGCCGTTCCTTATACTCCGTGGTCCCGTGTTCCAGCATGTAACTACCTCGTAGTTCCCACACGCCAGGTCGAACAGGATTAGAATCAGAGTTTCGTCGTGCTTGTTAAACATCAACATCTCTGTCCTGCACAGGAACGACCTCCCTAGGAGGATGGCATGGTCTACATCAGGCATGACGAAAAAGCAAGCCATAACCTTCACCCTTCCAATCTCGATAAGCTCATTCGATGTCGTTCCACATAACACCACCTTGCAGTTGACTCCACGCAGGATGCCGCAATCCGAGCGATCTATCTCTAGGCCAAATCTGAGTGCATCAGTCTCCTTGCTGATGTTCATTTCCTCCTCTGTACCCATGACAGAAGGTTAACAACAGTCGTATTTTTCATCACCACTTCATGACACCCTTCACTACTTCAGGATGCAGCCTGCCTAAACAGGTGGTTTTCAGGGTCTTCGGACTTTTCACCACTTCAGGACACCCTTCACCACTTCGGGATCCTACCTGCCTAAGCAGGTGTTTTTCAAGATCTTCAAACCTTTCACCACTTCAGGACCATTCAAGATTTTCAGACTGCCAAAAACTCTCACTTCACCACTTCAAAATGCAGCCTGCCTAAACAGGTGGTTTTCAAGGTCTTCGGACCTTTCACCATTTCAGGACCATTCAAGATTTTCGGACTGCCAAAAACTCTCACTTTAGAATTTTTATTCCTGAATTTTCAGCTACCCGTTAACCGCTTGTGGTATCCACCATCGCTGCGCACTTCAACCCTTTTACTACAGAATCTACCATCCCGCAGACCACATACTTTCATTCCATCTTTGTCCCAGTTTCCGCCTATTCTGCCTCCTTTGACAGAATCACGCTTGAGCCATTCTCCCTTGCCCTGTAGGGGGCTTAAAGGTCATTCCAGACCACGGGTCTGACCCCACATTGGTTATTTCGGGTTATCCTTGGCGTCCCGGTATTGACCCTGTGCCAGATTCATAAAGGAAGACTTTGGGGATGCTGGCTCTCCATTTCAACGAGGAGTTGGCTACCGATAATAACAGTGATGCAGCCTGTTGAGCGGCTGCCTACCAGCTGAGTGCGCTTTTTCACTAAACTTAACATTTTTTGGGCATATTTCCTTGGGGTTTTCTTGATCTGTACTAACCTCTGACAAGAAGGAAACAAGGTGGTCGACGCAAGGTCGTAAGCGGGGTCAGCGTGTCAAAGACCGGAGATTTCGACGTGATGATTGAGGAGATAAGGAAAGACAGCTAGCGTTGGGACTGAAGGGGGAAAATCTTGACGAAAGGGGGTGTTGGAAGGAATTCAGATGTCGAGCACCGACGGCTATGGTGCTCCCCTAAGTGGGCCATGCGGCTGTGACCGGGCCTGGGTGTGGGACTATGATACGAGGAGGTAGGAGATTCGGGGTACAGATGATCGTGGCACGATGACCAGTTTGAGTGATCGACCGCCAGTGTGGAGGTGAATCGGCTTCAGAGCAATCGGCTCGATTGCGTATAGTTTTTGGTACGACCATCGCAGTATGGCGCCTCAGGTGGCCCATTTCGGGATGGTCAAAATGAGATCGGTATGATCGGCTCGGCGTGATTGGCTCTGGGGTGGTCGATACCTGTACGATGGTGGACTCAGTATCGTCTGCTTTGAGGTCTGTCTTTGAGAACCGAGGTGAGTCCGAGTCCGCTTTGGGACGAGTCGTTGTTGCTCAGCTGGGGCAAAGCCGAAACTTTTTCGAAAGAGGGAAGGACGTCGAAACACCAACGGGCTAGTTGGGATAGGATCCTCACCGATACGAGAAAAAAGGGAGAGGGGAACAGACGAGGCTGCATGACGAGGTCGCATAGGGACCGATCGTATGATGGAGGGGCTACCTAGTCAAGTGTAGTCTTAACTGCTGAGGGACGAAAATGACATGTGAGAGGTTGACTGAAACGCCTGCTTGAACAGAAGGCGGGGGAGATCTGACAGGGCCAATCCAACTAAGGAGCGTGGGAAAGATGGGATTGGCGGATGGAAAGGTGGGAAGATCGACCAAGTAGAGGGAAGGAAAAGGAGGGAACAGGGGCCAACGGGATGGATAGACGTTGGCAAGAAAACTTGGGTGTCGCTAAGCGGTTGGTGGGAAATGCGGGCTCGAGCAGTTCTTGATAACTATCGACTAAGAGGACGGAGGCTCCGTGGGGATCGATCAGGTCCTGCCGCAAATCTGGCATGCACAGAGGTCAGAAAATGGGGCAAGTGCCGATGGTATATAGTTGAGACCGACGGGAGCACGGGGCATACCAAGAATCGGAAGGAGCCAACTCGCACTTGGACAAGAACGATGGCGGGAACATTGGTAGATCGGGCAGAAGGGGGAAGGATGCGCTCCGATTGGCCAAGACAAGGGGAACGGCAAATCACGAGGCAAGAAGGAAACGAGTGGAGGAATAGGCGGGAGATTGAAAAATTTATGATGATCAGCGAAAAATTGCGAGTTGGGAAGTGTCGTCGGGACCAGTAATGTGATTGGCGGGAATGATAGGGGAGAGGATCGATGAAGGGAGGAACCGAGGTAGAACAAAGAGTATAAAGAGAAGGGAGAGGGAGGCAAAAAGAGAGGAGAACGAGGGGGGTGACACGAGGGCTTTCGAGGCGCTCAAACAATAGGGAGCGCGCATACGTACAGCAGAGGGATAGGCAGTAGAGGGTCGCACACTTGAGAAGGCGCACGAGGCACTCGGGTGCGGGACGGACGGTGGCACGCTCAAGTGCGGCGACGAGCAGATAGCGGTGCACAAGCGAAGAGCGCGGGGAGGACAAGAGGAGAACGACATGTAACGGACGAGAAAGGAGAAAAGCAAAGTGGGCGTAGCCACCGTCGGGAAGCACGCGGTGGGTACACGTGGGTGAGACAAGGGGAAACGCACACACGACACAGGCGACGATAGAGAGGGGGGGTGGCGGCGTGGGAAAAGACCACGCGAATCAGTGAGCAAAACGAACGAGTGTGTGTGTGAGAGAGAGAGAGAGAGAGGGAGAGAGACAAGGAGAGAAAGAAAGAGAGAGCGAGAGAGGGAGAGAGAACGCCACAACTTACCACCGGGGGCATCCGACCGGGAACGTGGTTGGTTACGGGCGAAAATGGGGGGGAGCGGGCAGATAGGAGGACGATAGAAATCATGGAACGGGAGGTGACAGTGATCGCAGCGTGCGGTGGATTGCGCACTCGGGCAAAAAACAACGGACCAGAAGATTGGAGGAAAGCGAGCTCCTAAAAGAGAGAGAGAGAGAGAGAGAGAGAGAGAGAGAGAGAGAGAGAGAGAGAGAGAGAGCACTGCCGCTAACCACTGGGTGCGTTCGACCGGGGCCGATGTTGGTCACGTTCTAAAAACGAACGGAGGGGGGAGTACACAAGAAGGTAGCCCACACACGTACTAGAGTGCTAGCGCGCTGCAGTCCGGAGAGCGCTCAACCCGAGCAAACCCTCAGGGAGAGAGCGAGCAAGAGAGAGAGGAAGAGAGAGAGAGGATTTCAACCATGAACCGGGTCCATGCACGAGGAAGGGTGAGAGTACGAGAGGCGGAGACGACAATGTTCGGGGGAAGTGGGGGCACTGTCGAGCGCATCGGTCCGACACCGTGCGTGGCAGTGCGAGACCCTCTCGGCCGCGTCACGCAGGAGTTGGACCAACCTCGTCACGAACGCACAAAAGGAGCTTCCTTAGGCCGGTCCGGCCGAGTGCGCCAGCCATACCTCTCRCGAGCCCCTACGACAGGATAGGGCCTACGCGAGGCACAGCTTACCTCCACCTTACGAGAGTTGTCACCTTCCTTCGGTGGGCGTATCCCCGCCGAGCTACCAGTCCACAATACGAAAGCTACTCGGTTGCAATCGCAGAGGTGGACCAGCCGAGGGCGTTTCTCGTTCGCTGTAGCATAGGGGGTACATGCGGTAATACGCCTATCGGACCCGCACGCGAACCGGCATCTTGGGGGGCTGAAGTCCCAAGCGCGGCTCGGCGCCGGTCGACTAGGACGCATCCCACGCACCACGCGCACACCACTCTACGAACACCAAAATAAAACACACATACACATACGCACGAAACGACACCACACGAACAATACGACACAAACAACGCGACAACGCTCCTATCCCCTCAGTAGCCATCCCATAACTTTTCGATACGGAAATCAAATGGGCGTCGCGCGCGAGACTCGATAAAAAAATCGCGCGGAGGCAGGGCTAACTCATGTCGACTCGCAATGCGAGCGTACGCAAGCGGTCGCAGTGATGGCGTACTGTGTAGTACCCACACTCACGCGGTCCTCGTTAATCTCGAGGGTCGCATTCGACACCCAAGTGTCGGCTGACACGCGCCTTGAGGGTTAATCTCCCGACGCTGGACAACCGCCATGCGCGGTTGAGGACCACACACCCTCTTCTGCACCCTTATGCAGAGTGGGTGGCACACAGGCCCATGCCTGTGGTGGTAGTCGTCTCTCGCAGCCCTAGGGGTGAGTCCTCCCCGGGGCCTGGGCGAAAGTCAAGGGGTTTGACTTTGACGGCTGCCACGGACTACAACGGCCAACCATAAAAATCTCTAAGAAGCAACAAAACTCACACGAACCCAAGAAGAGGGGACAGGGCAAAGGTCTTCTGGCCTTTAAAACAAAAACCCATGGCCTTGGGACACACTTCCCCTCTATGGGCGGTGTCGGCGGCCTACAATAATCCCAAGCGCTGCGCCTACGCGCAAGCCTGGCGGTCCCATAACTTTTAGACACCGGGGCGGCGAGGTGTCGCGCGCAGGGCTCTGATATAAAACTGCGCGGCCGCAGGCCAACCCTATGCCAACCACTGATGCCAATCATATGTGGTAACCGCGACTTCGACCTCGCGATATTGAATGGCTGAAGGAACTCATCGCGAGGGGTTACCCCTCACGATATTGAACGGCTGAAGGACACGCCATTCTGCCCTCGCGACATTTCCGCCCTTCAGGCGGAGTGTCCCGCCGGCCAAAGTAAATAGGCCCTACGCGAGGGCAGACTCCTCCCCTTCAGGGCCTAGGGCTTGGGATGTCCTGGACAAGGACCTTGAATCTCGGCCCAGGACCAACGTCCGATTAAGAAAGCCCCAAGACGCAAGTAGGCAGAAGGGAGGGTCTTCCCTGTCCCTCAACCCCAACTTTTACGCGGTTATTAACACGGCCCTTTGGGCCCCTCGAATACCCATCGTACGTATACCAACGCATACATGCAAAAGGGGATAGAGTTATGACGATCACTTCTCACAGGCACAGTGGGACTCCTCACAACCATGCGTATGTATTATGGAATCGCAGGCAGTCCAAATCCAAAATCCGAGTCACAGGACATACCTGGAACCACACCAAAAAATCAAACGACAAAACACGCACTACACGGATTCAACCCCAACCATTCTCTATGCTCATACCCCTTTGCTTTAGCCATGCAAGCCCCAATCGCTGATCCAACCAACCTCAATTAAATACTCAGTACCTTTGTCAAATGACCATTTAATAAAATTCTGGGCGAAACCCTTAACAATCAGTAAAACCACCAGGGCTAAAACCTTTTAGGTTGAGTATGGAGGGAGAGCTGGAATTGAGTCGAAGACCGACGAATCGGCAACCGACCTGTTATCAGTGATAACAAAAGCCGACCCTCGTAGGATCGAGCTGAAACTGGTCCAAATCCTGAATTAACTCGATCAAGATGACCTGTAACACAGGACAGGTCAATCCCCAGGCTAAACCTATAAGTCCATGGAGAATAATCCCCATAACACGATTCCACTCAAATCACCTTAATTAACTAAGTCTGAATCTACTTATAAGTCGTGCCCAAGCAAAGGTAGACCCCTACATAATCTCCCCTATTCAGGGTGGATTGTTTGGATCGTCACCTGTCAAAATATAATCTAACTCCTCTAAATTAGAAAAATTTCGGCAGCGCTTCCCGTAGGAAAAGTGTCTTTCCAAAGTTTATATCAGCCCAAATATGAAAACAGAAATAATCTCAAACTCTGGAAAACCAAATTTTGTCTAACTCCCTGAATTAGTAAAAATTTGGACAGCACTCCCTTTAGAAAGGGAGACTTCTCCGATTTATACTAGGTCAGATATGAACTCACAAGGCAACTTGAGTTCGATTTAGATAAGATTTCACTAACTCCTTAGTTTTGCAGAAATTTCGGCAGCACTCCCTTTAGAAAAGTGTTACTCCGAAATTTATACAAGGCTAAGTTCAAAATCTGAAAATAACCYTGACTTCTCAAAGTCCAATTTTGTCTAACTCCCTGAATTAGCAAAAATTTGGGCAGCACTCCCTTTAGAAAAGGAGACTTTCCAAATTTTTACTAAGTCAGATATAAAGAATTGATAAGTTGAACTTTGACAAGTGAAAAGTTGACTAACTTCTTGGATTCGTAGAAATTTCGGCAATGCTTCCCGTAGAGAAAGTAGCTTGCCAAGATTTATACAAAGCCAAGTATAACAAAAGATCCCAGATAATGCAAGAATTGACCTAAGTAAAATAAAGTCAGCTCAGAAAATGCAGAAGTTGACCTAACTCCTATCGCTCTAGCACGTGGCGAGCTTCTAAAGCAACTACCTGTCAACCTGAATCCCAGACCAAGTAGCAATCTCCCTCAGCCACATGCAGGCCAAACCACAAAGGTAAGTACTCTCATCACTCCCAAGCCAATTTAAACAAACAATAGTTCATAATCTCTAAGTGAGTTATCCCCTCATACCCAACTTACATAAGGCATAGGTCAGGGCACCTGAACTTACAGAGCGCACCCAACTTAGCCAGGCCTAAGGTCAGAATACCTAAACTTATAGAGCGTTCTGACTCGGCCAAATATACACAAACAGAGGGCACAACTACCTCTCTCTTCTTTGGGCATATGACTAGACCACTCTAGTCGCCCTGAACTGTTTAAATAGCCAAACTATATATACCTCTCTGAACTTAGTCTTCGAAGGGACCTAAGGCTAGACCGCTCAACTTAAAACATTGTTCAGTCTGCCCATATTTACCTTCAGTTATTCCTCTTAGTTATACTCTCTTCAGTTATGATAAGCTGTAGTCAGGCTACCTAAACTTATAGAGCGGCCTGACCAGCCTGTTCGTAAATGCATAGTAATACAATATGACCAAGTTATATCCATTGGGTTCCAACATGTGCGAGGCATTGGGTCAGACTACCTAAACTTATAGAGCGGTCTGATCCTCAGCCAAGTTCGTTTCTCTCTGACCCAATCTGTGCGAGGCAATGCGACAGGCTACCTAAACTTATAGAGCGGTCTGTCCCCTGCCAAAATTATTCCCTCAGAACAAAACAGGAGAAGGGCTGAACCACCTAAACTTATAGAGCGGTTCAGACCTTCTCATTCAGAATCGAAGAAATTGAGAGACCCCCAAACAAAACGAGGCAACCCAAGGTACCTAAACTTATAGAGCGCCTTGGGTCCCTAAAAGTCACTCACAGTCAAACTCCCACATGTCAGAGCAGCCAGGACACTTAAACTTATAGAGCGTCCTCACCCTCCATGCAATTCACAGCACCAGGTCTCCCCAAACTTATGGGGACACCCCAACCTCCAGAGCTTCAGGCTACCTAAACTTATAGAGCGGCCTGAAACTCCATGCAAACCAAAAATAAACAAAGCGCTGGGCTTCCCCAAACTTAAGGGGACCTCCTAGCCTTAGTGACCGAGTCAGTCTGCACACAATACTGCCTTCCTCCCAACCTTCCCCCAGATGCAACTCATCTCATTCGCAATCTGCTTTCAGACAACCAATAAACTGAAACTGAGATTTGCTCATACATTCTTTTACTTCAGTCTGGCTTATATCCCGATAGCCAAACAAAATTCAGAGTACAGGAGTCACGCAGTACACCCATGAAATCATAAAGGGATTTACAGGTAGGGATTATAGTTGGGTTTATAGAGGGAGTCAAGGGCTTACCACTCAGTTCCCTGCCTCCAGGACTCCGCCTGAGTCTCAGCAGAGCTCCCGCAATCGGTGGGGCGACCTCCCACAAAGGCCTTGGCGCGGGTTACGGGCCACACGCCCGCCTGCCGCCTTCCTCTCAGAGCCAAGGGACCAGACTTGGAGTAAGAAGGACAGAGAGAGAAGGGTTAAGGCTCTCAGATAGAACGGTACACTCGCGCGAGAGGGTCTCGAAATCCTCACTCGCCTAAGGGACCTGCCACGGCGGCCGAAGACAGTAGCAGCCTGGTCACAACTTTGAGTCAACCGCAGATTAGATTACCGACCCTCCGACGATCTCTCAAACCGCAGCAATAGCCCCCTCCGCCACCTATTCCTTCAAACTACGTTGGCAGTCTCCCTCACTCCCCGTGGCAAAACCGCCGCCACACAGCCCCACTCATCCGTACTCAACTAGCACAGTAGTCTGCAGCAACCTCCCTAATGGAACTGCAGTCATGCGGATCTAACTGGTTGCGCTCACAGCACTAGTAACAACAATGGTTAACAGTACACCTTGCGGTCACCAGCTGGCCTCACAGAACCTTGCACCTGCAACGGTACAGTAATCAGTCGTACTATGCAGACCGTGTTAATAGTACAATAGCACTGGTTGCCCCAATAGACCGCTTTCTCAACGCACGCCGCCACCTGCATTGGGTGCTGCCTTCCTGCGAGCGTAAGCATGACCCAGCAGGGTCATCCCCAATCTTACGCAGACAGACTCGCCTAAACTGGCAACAACTCAGCCCTCCAAGTAGCGCAGGCTGAGCTCTAGGCCTCCCGGGGCTCTTCAAATCAATGTCGCTTCTACAGCGGTGTCGAGCGCATCGGTCTGGCACCGCACAAGGGCAACGCGGGACCCTTCCGGCCGCGTCACGCAGGAGTTGGATCTACCTGGTCGCGAACACATAAATGGAGTTTCCGCAAGCCGCTCCGGCCGAGTGCGCAAGCCATACCTCTCGAGAGCCCCTACGACAGGATAGGGCCTACGCGAGGCATGACTTACCTACACCTTACGGGAGCTGTAACCTCCCTTCGGTGGGCGTATCCCCACCGAGCTACCAGTCCACAGTACGAAAGCTAATCAGTTGCAATCGCAGAGGTGGACCAGCTGAGGGCGTTTCTCGTTCGCTGTAGCATAGGGGGTACACGCGGTAATACGCCTCTATCGGACCCGCACGTGAACCGTCATCTTGGGGGGCTGAAGTCCCAAGCGCGATTCGACGTCGGTCGACTAGGACACATCCCACACACCACGCGCACTCCACTTTACGAACACACACACATACAACACAACACAACACGAACAACGCGACAACGCTCTTAGCCCCTCGGTAGCCAACCCATAACTTTCCAATGCGGAATTCGGATAGGCGTCACGCGCGAGGCTTAATATAAAACCGCGCGGACGCAGGGCCTACTCATATCGACTCGTAATGCAAACGCACGCAAGCAGTCGCAATGATGGCGTACTATGTGGTGCCCATAATCAAGCGGTCCCTTGTGGATCCGAGTACCACTTATGACACTCAAGTGTCAGACTCGAAGTGTCGTGAGGGTCTAATCCCTCACGACATTACACGGCCGAAGGAATAGTCGTGCAGCCGCCGTGAGACCTCCGACCTTTGGTCCAAGCGTTTCAACAGGCCAGGCAAATAGGCTCTGCACGGGGGCAGATTCCTTCCCTGCAGAGTCTAGGATTTGGGATGTCCTGGACAAGGACCTTGCATCCCGGCCCAGGACGAACGTCCGATTATAAAAATCTCTAAAAAGCAAGGGATAACGGAGGGTCTTCCTTCTCTCTCAAGCAATAATCCGGTTAACCCTTATGCACAAATACAGTAGGTTTCTCAAATACTTAGGGTACTTATAGATATATGAGGGTTGATTATATAGGACGATCACTTCTCACAG
>BFEA01000091.1:2972981-2992931 GCA_003427395.1 Chara braunii
TTCGCCCATCTCCCCCTACGACCTTTTTTTATTTTTTCTTCTTCTACTTCTTCTTCTTCTTCTTCTTCTTTTTCTCCTTTTTCTTCCTCCCAAGGCCAGGTTTGGGCAGATGCCCCCCCCCCCCCCCTTTCCCTGTTTGCGCCTACCAATCCTTTGCGCAGGAGCCATACTAATCTTCCTTTTATCGCACCGAATCTAGCGACGCCCTAAATGACGTCACCCCAGATAAGAGCTCTCAGGGCCTTTTTGCCTTTCGCTCCCGCCCGGCCTGATTCACGTCCGGGCTCACCCCCGGATCTCCCTCACCCCACGCGCCTCTCCTTCGTGGCAACCCATGCGGGTCTCCCCGATATCATCCCGCCTTGCCAACAATTCCACCCCGATCCTGTACTGATCGGGCCACCTCCTCACGGCCTTGCCCCTCTGGCGCGGCCCTCCGGCCAGACTCATACAAAAACCCGCCAACCCCCTCTCCTAACCGAATAGACCCAGCGATCTCCCTCGTGTTTGGTCTCACCCCCTCGGCCCACTTCGCGCAATTCGCGGGGGTACCGCTGTGACTCCGCGCCCACATACGGTCGTGAAAAGCAAACACAAATTCGAAATAAAAGAAAAGAATGAAGTAAATAAAATAAAATAGAGAGGATTATGCATATATAACTATATAAGCCCACAAAACGGTCGTAGTCGGGTGAAAACCATAGCCCCCATAAGAGCAAAAGGCGAGGGGGATGGTCCTACCGGCCCATCGACCCCTCCAGCCTTTCCGCCGTGCTCCCCCGCTCCTTCAGTGCCTGCTGGTGACCTCGATCCCTGCGTCTGCTGCATACCAATCTGATGCTGTGACCAATAGGGCTAAGCCCAAGCCTGAGACCAGCAGGCGCGGCTTCTCATACAAGGTGGTACCTCACGGCGCTCCAGGCCAAGATACTGCTCCGGCCGCTCTTTCGGCCCACATTCGTACCCCCGGCCCCTAAGCGTGCGCCCCGGCCTACCACCCCGAGCCGTGGCTGTCCCGTACGCCTACCTGCATGCCAGCGCTACTGCTGAGCCGCTCGCGCCGATCAAAACGAACTTTCATCCCCTAACCAAAGCCGGAACACGGTCCGGGTCGGTCGGCTACCCCGGCCGCCCATTCCTTTAGAAAAAAAATCACACGCGCATCTTAAATATTGCGTCCACCTACTCCCTACCGGGACAAGGCAGACCTTGGCCCGCGCGCGGACGACCTTCACATTTTCCCGCACGGGCACTCAAAATCCAGGCTAACCGAGCCTTTCTGTCACTTGCAAAAAAACAGGGCGGATACCCTTGTAAGGGTATTCGCGCCGACAGCGCTCTCGCAGGATCGAAGGGGGAGATACACAGACCTGCAACACGGCCAAGGCTGCGGCCATCGAGATCGACACTAGTGTGTGCATTTGTGTGTGTGTGTGTGTGTGTGTGTGTGTGTGTGTGTGTGCGAGCGCGTGAAAGGGAGAGGGAGAGAGAGAGAAGAAGGAGGATAAAAAGAAAAAGAAGCGAGAGGTCAAAGATGCGCACGACCAAATACATTGTCTTTAGAGGTCGGTTTTGCCGGGGTAATCGGTAATGCCAGTAAGATAAGGAGGAAGAAGGGAAGGAAGAGAGAAGGAAAGGGGGAGGGCCAGGGGACGCACTCCGAGCCCGACGAGATTGGCCCCTCTATCACGAGGTCGCCAGTTATTAGACGCACCTCCCTCTTTTCTCGCTAGTGTACGTGACCGTAAGTGCGGCCAGACACACTCAACTTGGGCCGCGTGAAAGAAGGAGGGGCAGAAAGACAGAAGGAGGGAAAGAGACAGAGGGATGCACTTGCGGCTGGCACAGCAACCGGCTGCTCCCTCCTTTTTTTTGGAGCTGGGGGATGATAGTTTAAGTTGCAGTCTTGCAGATAACTGCTGGATCTGTGAAGAGGGAGGCGCAACCCAACTGGCGTGAAAACTGAAACCTTTTCTGTTTGAGGTCATGGTCTACACCCAGTGCATGTGGGAAATATGAAACGTCAACTTGTTTGTGCCACTCGGATCCGTCTGTTCGTGTCTGTTGCTGATAATTTGTAACATCGCGGGCAAAGAAAAAGAAAGAAAAGGGGGGGGGAAGGATACCTAATGAGACTTGGGCTGAGGTGGGGCTGATTCGTGGGCATAACAAGCAAAAGGGGACGCCGGACGAATCGGGATCGACGAACGGGAATTGAGCTGTGCAGGGAATATTCCGGGTTGGCGGAGGGACTCATTAAGGCCGTGTAGGGCCAGTCTCGGTAGCTGCCGAAGGCAATCTGCCACATCAAACTGGGGAGGAAGGCACCCTACACGACAAAATTGGCGCCGTTGTCGGAAATGGGCTTCCTCTAACAGCCTTGGCTGACCCAAAGGACGAAGGGGGAAGAGGAGGAGCTTGATAGCCAGTGCCAAGTACGGCGACCGACGACAGGTGTGGTAGGCAACATCAAGTACGACAAGCGGCGACTAGTGTAACGGGGATCAACAAGTGTGACCGACGTCGGTAGGTATGACGGTAGCCTCGAGGGTGGAGAGGGGGACGGTGACGAGGGTGACAGGCGGCTGCGAGGGGTGTCTTTAACTTTTGTAACCATTTGGGGCCTTTGTCTGCGGCAATCAGGTTTTAACCTCGAGTACAGATGGCACCTCCTTTTTTTTGTGGTTTTTGGGAACCTGAAGGGTGAACGGGGTTTGTTGTTTTGCAGGTCAAATCTCCCTGCGGTTTGGATTTTCATGTGTTTTGTTTTCAAAATAAGTGAGAATAAGAGGGAAAACGCTTTTTGCTTGCTGATTGTGTGGGTCGAATGAGGGTAAAAATTAATGAAAGAGGAGGGGCGGTTTCGCAGGAAAATCAAGTGAGTAGGTCAACATGTGGGGAGGAACCAAGGAGCCTCGGGGGAAGGGTCTTTTAGAGGGAGTCTGGGATATCTTTCGTGTGGGATCCAAGGGGTTTAATTCCAAGGGAGAGGGTCGTACCTATCATCCTCGACCCTCAGGGGCTAACGGCAAGACCCGTAGTAACAGGGAGAGAAGGAAGGGGTTCAGTAGGAAGGGTTGTCTACGGTCGGGAAGCGAGGGGTGCCGCCCAAAGGACCGACTCTATAATAGAAATACCCCCACCTCAAGTCGAGAGAAGAGAGGGAAGGCTATCAAGCCAAGACGAGGGTTCGCAAAGGGACAACGTTTGAGAAACTGATAGTGTGATGGGGGAGGGCTCGGAGGCCAGGTCCTGGGTGGACCGGTGCCTTGCCGACTTCTCGGACTCGGAGCTTGGGGACTACTGGGACCTCGATAAGGAGTATTGAAGGGGATCGAAGGCTTTGAGGTACGTACCCTAACAAGCCAAACCTGAGAGACTCTCTTGCTGAATCTATCCCCTCCCTCTTTTTGGAAACACCGAAAAGGAAAACTCTGATTCAAAAAGAGAAGACAGCAAAACGGTGGTGAGGAAAGCGGGAAGGAACGAAGGTAAAAGAGTTCGCGATTGGAGGCAAAGCATATGGGGGGAGTAGACAGGCTAGCGATTGATGATTGATAGGCGGATAAAAGTCATGGGACCAAGGTAATTCCATGCTCAAGGTGGGCTGAGTAGGGGCGTGGTACCAGATAGGATTAATTAGGACTAAGTGTCGGTTCGGTGGGAGACGTAAGGCACAGGTGTGTGACTTCGGTCCAACTCCGTGGGGGGGGTTGCCACCCCTCTTTGGGGATAACTTGTGCTTGCGGCTAGTCTCTACGCCTGGAAGTGGGATGACCTCTCAGCAGGGGAGGACAGGGGGGTAGCCGAGTGAGACGATGTTCCTTCACTGATTCATTTGATTCTGTTGGGCTTACATGCACCTTCTCCTTGCAGAATAGAGAAGTTTCATCATCAGGATGAAAAATTTGGGTACCAGAATGGAAAGTGGTACTGCGCGAAATCGGGTAGAGTACCTTCCTCATCAATGGTAATATCACCCCCCTGACAGGCCTCAAGGAAAGCATGGAAGAAGGAGGTACCTTCACTCTTCGCCAATTAAAAGGTGAAACTATTTCTAAACGAAATAAGATATAAAAGGGTAGTCTACATAAGCTATTGAAGAACCCATTGGCTAAGAAAATTTTCTATAAGCTATCACTCGAAGAACTGTTTGAGTTTTTCCTTGCGACCGATCTATTTTCAAAAATTATATGTCGAAGTAAGCTAAGAGATATATTAGGAGGAATACTATGAAAAAACTTTGATATAAATACCCGTAGAAAGCACTGCATACCAATAACTTATGATAATGGTCTTCGAAAGGGAGTGATTCGCATAGTAGTAACAGATCACCTACTTAATTATTTTCCTTTTGCTGAGGCTGCCTTCATGTCTTAGAAGCTTAGAACTGTCTTGCGAAAAAACACAACAGTTGCTGAAATTCTTCAAAACCACCAGACTGCTACTCAGATCCCGGTGGGTGTCTGTAATTATGTAGAATATAACCTCCCGACAAAGGAAGGACACGTGTTGTTCAGAGTAAGCGACATGGAAGAAATAAATGGGTTTGTAAAAAATGCTAAGAATATTATATTACCAGACCAAATGAAGAGAAAGAATAAGATCCTGATGGAAATAAATGATGTCTGGCTAAAAATGAGGGTAAACACTCCTCTCTGTGATAATGATATATTACCTTGCTATAAACCACCAACGGTCTCCAGTATTTACGACTCATATTCTTTAAATTATCTAAAAGAATTAAGAATGCATTTCGTACTATCGGCAGTTGATAAAAATCCTGCAGAAACTGTTATTATGTGTCCTGAAATTTACACAAGAGGAATAAAATATGTTTTTGGGGAAAGCAACAATTTCCGTACAGAATGGATAATAAAAGCATAAATTTTAGTAAAATGCGAAAAGACCTATAAAAAAACAAGTCTGGAGAGGATAGGGAAATGAGATGGATTGAGAAAATCTGGTCGAACTTATATAATTCCTAAGAATAAGGACTTATATAAGTTTCGACCCATAAGCCTGTCCTTCTCAGAACCTACGAGAACAGCAAGTAGCCGAGTGGCCCCCGCGTTGAACCACATTCTCTTTCTCCTACCAAGAAGTATGCAAATCAATCTGAAGTCAACAAACGTACTATTACGAAGGATCACGGAGATAAACAACTGAACAAAGAAGAAAAAGGAAGGTAGTTTGCTCAACGCCTCCTTTGATATAAAAGAGATGTTCAGTAAACTACCCCATAACTCGTTTATGAAGGCGCTTGATTGGATACTGCAATATTACGCAGGGAAAGGGAAAAACAGACTAGGAGTAAAGAGAAGAGGAAAAGGAACATATTTCTCCCAAAAGAATGAATCTGACAACTGGTTGTTCATAAGCTTTTAAGAAATCAGAGATATGATTAGATTCGAGCTAGATAATACATATGTTATGGCGTCAGATCGGCTTATTAGACAGAAAATTGGTCTTCCAATTGGGAAAAGTACGAGCCCGCCCTTGGCTTATATACTCTGCTCCTATAACGAATACAACTTTCTGTCGAGTCTGGGATTAAACAAAATTTTGGTGAAAGGAATACGACTGATGGATGATATCTCTCTTTTCGTCTGGGGCGATGAAAAAAAGGAAAATCATAAGGCACTGAAGATTATTAATCGTTTTTCAACGGCCTGCGACAAGGCACTGACACTGAAACGGACGGACAAAGGAGATGGAGAATGAGAATTTATAGGAACAAAGGTAAGAGTGGAGGAGGGAAGGGAAGTGACGACCCAGTTAATCCATCGAAATATGAAGAAAATCTGGAAAGATGGGGTACTCACCTTCAGAATGATCCAAAATTTCGATTCGTACTCGACCATCCCGCAAAAAAAAACGGTAATTACGTGCTGCCTGCACGTAATCTACCAAATGACGACCAAAGTACAACTGACTGGCATGGGACTGCTCACCCTTAAAAGACTCCTAAGATTGCAGAACTACCCAGGGAAATACTTCGACGACTGTTTGGGTAAGTTCATTCGGAGACGGGCGCCCTCATAAAACGTGTGGGGTAAGAAATACTACGGATGGTAGGATAAAAAAATAAAACCGAGGAATACAAATTCTACAAAAATCTGGAGGAAAAAAAACTGAGGATATTAGTACAGCAGGAAAAGACAAAGAGGACAGCAGACTGAAAGATACGAAATCCTGGACCGACACTGTATCGAAGGACTCGTATTTTTGCACCTTTTGGCAAACTCTATGAATTAGGGACTGCAGTTTTCTTAGGGCTCTGAGTTTTTTTTTTAAATAAAGATGTTGCACAAGAATAACTAGGTCAAGGAACCTACCGGAAAAATCTCGACGTGTTTCTCAAACGACGCTACAAATATTTCCGAAAGACAAATCTCAAAAGGTTTTTTTTAGTATTTCAGAAATTTAGACTGGTTGGGCTATCGGCACTTTCAGACGAAGCTACGAATAATTCCAAAGGACTTCTCTCAGAAGGAGTTTTAAAATTTCAAAAATTGTTTTGGTTGGGCTATCGGCACTTCCTTGGAGGTTTTTTGAAAAACGTGCTAAGACGAGGAACTCACCAGGTAGAAGTTCTTAAGAATTTTTTTGTATTTATTAGTATACTTGGATCCACTCAACACTATTGGCGTTGTTCCGTCCTAATGAGGCTGGAGTTGGCTCCAGCCGAAATCGGTAGAGGGTTAGCCAGACTGTCGTCCGCAAATAGCCATCCGCCAGCGGGCGCTAGATCCATAGCTTAGGTTCTACTCTTAGGCTTCTTCTTCCTACTTTGAGGAGTAAGCTTAGGCTATGGTGATACTCATGAGCTTCTTCTTCCTTTTTGAAGAGTATCGTCAAATCTGATTTTCTGTTTTGCACATATCTTACATGTTTGCTCTTACGCAATATGCTTGTGTTCTGTGTACCACCGACTTTGGCCCGTGCTGAAGCTGGTGACTTCGCTTCCTTTTCCAATCAACCAAAAGAAAATAACACCATCATGAAGATGAGAAACTTTGATTACAATTTCATTCATAAGCTTTAGTTATAGTTATAAGCATGCATACATGAATTCAAATATTGCTTTAAGCAGGGTTGCCGGCGTTCAGGGCTGGCCAAACGCCCGAACCCGAACGACCGAACGTTCAGCACCCCCTCTCGACGCATTCGATCGTTCGGCCGAATGCGAACCCAAAAAAGACAAAAAACAAAAGAATTTCAAAAAATATGAAACAAATATATGTTATGCGGATGACTAAACTAAACAATATTTGCCTCAATGTTACACCTAAATTCTTTCATTAATTTGAGATAAAAATCAAATACTAAATATAAATAATAATAATAGTGAAATTAAAAAAAATAAAACGATAATGAAATTATTGAGTGGACGAGCATATTTTTGACACCGCCATCTTTATTTTATTTTGTTTATTTATTTTTTTGTGACAAATGTCGTTAAAATTTATATATGTGTATCTTACATAATATGGAACTCTACAAATAAAGTTTGAAAAATAACATATTTTTCATTTCCCGAAATAAAGGAAAAAAAAAAAATGAAAAGAAAAAAAAAAAAAAATAGTGAATGGGCAAGCAAGTTTTGACACCACCATCTTTGCCGATTCTTAAAGTTTTGTTTGGCTCAACAGAATGACTTTAAAATTCAGAGGGAGATACCTTACATCACAAAGAGCTCACAGAAAAAAAAAATCAGAAAAACGTAATAATATTTAGGTGTCAAAATATTTTTTTGCGAGGTCCGAACCCCTTCAGGTTCGGGACCCGAACGCCTGAACGTTCGAGGGTCAGCTTAGGGGCCTCCGTACATTCAGCCTCACAACCATGACTGTGAGTATATTCCTTAATATAAGGGTCTGACTTTATGAAACTCACGATAATCACATTAAAAAAATTGATTGAAAATGTTGTAGAGTAAATGTGTCATAAATTTCACCAAAGTTACTATGGACGGGGGGGGGGGGAGAATGCGGGATAACTGAACATATGAGTGAATGAGTCTAAATCTATGTCTATTATATATTTTAATATTTTTTAAAACTATTTAATGGACGTACTTACGGTAGAACATTTATAAATATATCTCATTGTTTTTATGTCTTATGTCGATTTTTTTATAGATTAGCATAAAAGTTGTGGAGAATGCATAAAAAACGGACTTAAACTCATGTTTGTATTTAAACTTTGACTTATATCAACTATTCATTGCAATATCTCCGGAAGGTATGCTCGCATATTATGATTTCTCAAAATGGATTTGATTGCGGTTAGGGTCAGGTTTGGTGTCAAACAAATAATTGGTAGAATCATATACGGATTTTCGTAAATATATACGACTGCAGTTACAGTCGTGCTCCACCTCCATAAATCTAATTGACATCACGTGCAAATATTGGCAAAAAAAATCATACAACAAGTATGCCCTGATCATCGACAAAGCTAGGGGAGGAAAAGTGAGAAGGGGTCTCCCCTGTGTCTAGGCACTTATTCAAACTTGCATTTGTGATACTTATCCAACTTCGTGACGCGGATATGGCCTTGCGAGACGCAATAAAAAAAAAGTTGATAGGTAAACCACGCAGCACCTCCACTACGTATGGGGTCAAATGGATTATACCAACTGTTTAGCATGGAGTGCACCACAAACGGTTATGGGCCTCAAACTCATAACCTCTTAAACGTTGTTTGCATATCTTACCAACTAAGTTGGGTTGCTGGACAAATGCTGATGTCTTATAGTTATGATTTGTTTTTGTAAAGAAAAGGTACCGAAGTTAATTTTTTAAGTTATTTGTTTTGCTTTCTTTGACGCACCTGCTTTGTGATAAAAACGCCCTCCCTTTTGGTTGCGTCTTCATGCAGAGCATGATACATCAGTTAGTAGGAAATATAACCGCCCTTTAGAAGTGTTGAAAGACGGTCAACCAGAACAGGTCGAATTTACTCACTTGTCATACCGAACGAATTTTAAAATTTTTTACTCGATGTGAGATTCGTGTTTATCTTCAATAAAATTTACGTTAACAAAATGGTGTTTTATCTTACGTTGTCGACGAATCTTCGTCTTTATCATTTTCTACTTCGCATTTGAATTTTTGTCTGTCCTAACGTTTTTTTTTTCTATTCTTACTTTGATTGAACCAATGTCTCTCATTTTACGAGTAAATGTCACTAACAACGAAGTGTTGTCAACAACAACAAGAATGTGAGTGTGAGTGTGAGTGAGTCATATGTGGGAGAGTGTTAGTTATAGTCGTTTTTGCTGCTCGATGACAGTGAGGAAAATAGATAAACGACACGTGGACTAGCAAAATGCTGGCTCCTTGCATTAGTCACCCCTCCCATCAACAACTTTACCCTACTCGTTGCAGATAACTAAGTTTACAAGAGTCCGTTGTATAGGCTTCAGAATAGTGGTAGGTATATATTTTTTTACTCCCCCCCCTCAAAATTCAATTTCTATTAATACTGAAAAGTAGAAGGAGGCGACCTCGACACTACATCCAGACATAAGAAACCTCTGGAAGTATTATTGAATATAGCTTTCCAATTGAAAGCCTGCAAGTCTTTCATTAAAAACTCCACAAAACTTTTTGTCTATTGATATACCAACCACTACCTTATTGTACTCTGTTTGTAAAAATTATATACTCTTATCAAAATTTTATTGAGAACACACACAAAACAGTCAAAACACCTAAGACAAAGTATTGAGTATAGTACATATAGTACAACCGCTTCTTACCCATACACCTTCTTAAAATGAGGGCGTCGAACCTATGGTTCCAAGAGGCTAACAAAACAAAAAGAACGAGGAAAAAAACCTTCTACCACGGGGTTGGGACATTAATGTGGGTTAAGAGAAAATAAATTCTCTCTTCCATCATACATCCCCAACCGATTGTCGTCCTTCTGTGGACTGTGAACTGAGCATTGAGGTTTTCTCTTAGTGGTATAAAGCTACTTAAAAATTACAAACCGTCTTTGCCCTCACATCATCAAGTTTGTTCCTCCTGACCCACATATCGTTAAACCAGTGTAGGTCTTTGAACTTACTCCCCCGTTTTATCATTTTATGACAAATAGTATGTTATGTTTAAATTTTTATTTTATTGTCATGTATGAGAGAAAATTGTTCTCATAGATGACCCAAAGATAATGATTCTGATCGCAAAAGTCACATATCCCCACTTTTGTTTTTGTGTGTCTCCAAGCTATCACTCCGAACACGATCCAATCCTCGTCCCACAAGAAGTTTTATCGCAAATCTTAACCCACTAAAATCTCTACCATAACCAAATTCGCATGAAGAGTTAACAAAACAACCAAAGACGAAATATAGATTCAAAAGGTCACTTACACCTTTTGCAACTCAATTGGATTTCCTTCCATGTGCTCCTCCAAGTCAACCACACTGTTGAGGAGTTGTCGCCATAATGAGCATCCACAGTGGGGTTGGTAACCTTTGCGTTTGGATGGTTTGTATGCACTCACATAATTTTTATTAGTTTTACCACATTCTGTGAATCATTGCGAGTTACCTGAGTCTAGTTCTGAATGACTATCCACAGTGGTGGACCTGTTTTCTGTAGCTAAAAGTAACCTATCTTGATGGAGTACTCTGACAACCAGTTTTTCGAACGACTTCATCTCCACATTACATGATCGAACCTTAAATTATTAATTGGTATCCTGACTACAAAAATCATACAAGACCATTTGCCACTACTGTTGAAGTGTTTTTTTACCCTGATTTGTGACATTGTTCCTCTTGGTTATGTGAGAGAGGCTTCTTATGTGTCCATTATACTGATAGTACCATCATCGACAAACGACCATTCACAAAACACTTTATTACCAAACTCTTTTATTAAGGTCAACTTTCAACTACTCCCTGTTTCTTTTTGTCGGTATAACACGAACCGGATGTCTAGAGGGGTTTTTGCGACCAATGACAGAAGGTTATGTCAAGCAACTGGAACAAATGAGATCAGAGCATTCCTCTTCTTTTTCGTACCTGTCAGTCTAGGGAGTTTAATCTTGAGATATCCGACCGAGATTCAACAACCATAAATTTTGTTTCACAAGTCCTTGATTTTAAGCATACCACACTGTATCTATAATCGACCAAAGGAGGATCAATTTATATCCATTGAGAATGAATGACCCTAAGGATCGAGTATAGCAAAATTTTCAAACAATAATTGTTCCAACACTTTCATTTTCATAATTTACGCGATCGAAAGTTTTGGCTTAATTCTCTCTCACGCCTTTAAAAATTTAAATATGGACTTAATATGCCTTTGTATATCTTCGGGTCTAAGAAGTTGCCACTCGTTTGATAAAATACATTCGACCTGTAGCAGTCAGTGATCTTCCTCCTCAACCGTTACGATTTTCACCACTCAGTCAACAAACATTCCTTAATTTTGTTTTTGTAGGTTCAATACTAAGTATAAATCTCCTTCCAACCCCATTGAAAATAAAGTTTTTTTTCTTTTCTTTAAAGGTTTTTGAAGGTACTTTGTTGCTACCCTGCAGACCACATTGATTGACTGTTTAGGTATAAGTTTGAGTTTCCCTACATGTACGAGGAGAGGGGGGGAAAATCATATTCAGGATCATAGATCTTACAAACAAAGAGAGGTGTGAGGTAGGGCCCCAATATCGCTGTGAAGGTCATGCACCCCCAGAATGTCACATTTCTTGGTTGAGCCATCTGCAATTTTTTTTTAAGCTAAGCTTGACTGCTAGTCGGTACTAACGAGATAGGGAAAATTATTTTTTCCTCAATTAATTACTGTCACCGATAAATTGGAACACTATGTTAAACAACTTTTGAGTGCATTCAAAGAGTTATGGATGTTAACATTAATCATAAATAAATCGTCTAATAACACTTTCACCTTGCATACTTTATATTGAACCTGTAGTTCGGTGATTTTTTTATGTGCCCTGATGGTGCAAACCGGTACCTCAAATGGAGCACAAAGACAAATGACGGTAAATGACAACCTTGCCTTAGGGAGCGGGAGAGAAAAAAAACATTGAAGATCATGTCGTTTAACATGATTTAAGACAAAAAATTGTAATACAGACTTGCCACTGTTTTACATACTTAGGACAAAACCCCAGTAATTTAAGTGTCGTGATAGCATACACCTAGTTCATACATTCGTATACATTTTATAAATCAAGCAGTAAGACCGTCAAGTCTTGGTTACCATGCTTAATGATCTTAAAAAATTGAAGTGTTATAACTACGTTATCGAAAATAAACCTACCCTAAATGAAAGTCGTTGGTCCCTATTGACCAGGTAGAGGAGACGGACTGAAAGTATTTTGACTATAACTTTTACCATAATTTTGTATGAAACATTAAGGAGAGAGATTGATCTTCAATTTATTGTGTCTGCCTTATTGCCCTTTTGTTTCACACTAAGATAATCTCGTATGATATTTAGGGTATAACAGAAGATCCTAATATCATTGCGTTATAAATTTTCAATAGATGAGGAAGCGATATTTTCAGTGGTGTAGGTAAAATTTGTCAGGTAGGCCGTCTCTTCCATGAACTTTCTCTTTCGCCATACCACTGACTGCTTCCTTTAACTCTATCATTGATACAACTCGAGTCTCTATCTATGTGAGCTTTTAAGTTTTATTGTCGTTTATCCCAATGTTTAAAACATGGGACAAGTCCTGATCGATATCTTCATTTTAGCGTATAGTGGTTAGAATATTCAGTCTTAAAGTATATCATAGCGTAGTCGTACATGCCTTGAAGCGGGTTTGAAGGTTTGTTTTCCGAGATGAGCGAATGTTGGAGCGTGGTCATGGATTGAGTTGCAGACTTTGAGGTTAATTTATAGAACGAGCCTCTTGTCATTTTGTGGAAGACCATCATGCCCTTGATTCTCATTCTTTTTATCCTTTTTTTTTTATAAATATGTTGATTGTCCCATTCCGTGAGTAACTTTGTTTTTTTTCCCCACCTATACTGCTGCAGAAGTCGGATGGTGTGCCACTTTTTCCTCTATCTGACACAATTTTTTCCATATCCCTTGTTCCTCTTCATTCCACTTAGTTGTCATAATTTTGGAAAACACACTAAGTAGATTTTATGTCAAGGCAATCCCAGTATCCCACCAATCCCCAAATTATGAAATTGAAGTTTGTAAGATTTATAGACTCTCTAGAGTCTGAACACCCAGTCTGTTTTGTAACTTTCAAATTTCGTGTGTATCCTTTTTTTTTTAAAGGCTTCTCGATTGTTTGAAGAAAGCAAGGACAAGATTGTGATTAGAGAGTGGTTCTTGAGCAACTTTGACGTTCATGAGTGCCTTTTTTCACTTAGAACCAAGTAAAACGAATTCAGCCTTCTATGACATCCCGTTGAGCCGTTCTCATTGGCCGTAGAGAACCATGTGGTACCAATGTCTGATGGGTACATTAAATGAAAGGGATTTGACAACTCTAGTTCTATTATATAATCTAACAAAGTGGTTGTGTCTGGTGCTCTGGGAACAATGACATCTATATGATCGAATGCACAGTTCCAATCACTTGCAATAAGCAGATTATCAACATCTGGCATATGGGACATGAACTCACAAACAAAATGTTGCCGTTCCGTCCTCCTGGAAGGAGACAGTTATCACCCCCCACTCTACTCCACTCTTGAGGAGTTTAAGCCACCAGTACATGGCCCCAGGCAATTGGAGAACCTGTTTTGAGCCTCTCCGAAAATTTAGTAGGCCGAGCGCCCTACATAAAATGAATCGGCGGTGAGCAGTCTCCGAAAGGGGGCTGTGGCCGATAACTGGCATGTACTGGTGCCAAGCCCATCTACCCCATATATCTAGATCCCAACCCACCATCTCCATATCCCGGTTGTCTATGAGTTGGTAGTTGTAGTAGATAGTGAAATGTGAAAGAAGAAAAAGAAAAAAGCTATTTCAATTCGGCATCCCTCAAACACAACACATCCCTGGCTTTGGGACAGCGTTTGCGAAATCGTGACTAAAGCGCATTTTCAAACTAAAACCGTGACAGCGCCCTAGTTTTCCCAAAGAAAAAAGAACCAGCAAAGGCAGGCATTCGTCATGTGCATGTCAACCGACGGGAAATCGATGACATCGATGGAATATACTGGTCTTGTGAGTGCCTGTGTGGTTGGGTGGTCAGCTCCGTCCAGGTGGAGTGCTTTCGTTGGAGTTGGGGACACGCTCATCGGCTGTGTGCGCCCGTGGGAATCGGAATTCGGGGGGCTGTCCTCAATGCCCGAATCTGGACTTGTAGTTTCCTCAACCGCACATCTCCACAAACACGTCCAGATTCGGACGTTGAGGAAACTCAACGCCGCTAGTGGGACTTAGCCTCGGGTCGGAAAACCGCAGACTAGGTCGGGGAGTCGGGGCTCCGGGAGAGGGCGCGACGGAGAAGGGGAGAACGGCAGGTTACGGAGGGTGCGGCGAGCCAGGGCAGCGGGTGAGGGGTCCGGTGGGTGAGGCTGGGAGGGCGAGCACAGTCGTTCAGGTGGCGATGCGGAGCTCGATAGCCATCGTTGGTGCGAGCGCGTTGTGTCATTCTCCCTCCTCTCCCCGCCGGTGGTTGTAGTGGGAGTGGTAGTCTTTGGTGGTGGCGCCTTCTGCCTGGGCTCTTTCTGTCTGAAAATCTACTGTCGTTCCCGACAATTCTAGCTGCGCGTTGTTTCTATCGGCTTCGACACCTCGACTTCCGCTCTCGGATGTGCCCGTCTTCTACTCGGTGATTCCTCCATAGCCGTGGGAGTTGCAGAAAAGTAGGCTGACAACTTCGTAGCTGACGTCGTTACCCTCCTTCTTAAGGAGGGATAAGGATAGCAAATTTGGTCGAAAGGCGTTCGCCATGGGGGCCATCTCTGATTCCGAAGGTGAGCGAAGGGTTCGCTGCGCGGTTGAAAATACGCCCGCAGATTTCACACCGTGCTCGTCTCTCGTATGGCATGTTGTCTTCGCTCTTGTTGGCAATGCTCTCTCTCTCTCTCTCGCTCGTTTTCCTCGTTATTACGTCTTACTCTTTTCTGTTTTCCCTCCTCTCTCTCTCTCTCTCTCTTTTTTTCTCTCTTTCACCTATGTCAGCTTCATGTCCATGATCTATCTGCTCCTACTTTGCCGTGTTCTCCCATTACGCCTTCTCCTTTCTGCCTGCTCTCTCTCTCTCTCTCTCTCTCTCTTTTTCTGTTTTACCCCCCCCTTCCTCCTACATTTTCAAGCCTTCGGAGTCACGGCGGTAGATCTCCGTGGAAGAAAACGATCTCTGACCGATTTAGGACGAATATTATGCCTAAAAACGTTTACTGTGTGGAATAGCGATTTGGAAGAAGCATACTAGTGCCTCCCGATTGCCCACACGAGTGAGCGATGCTTTCGTTCTCTCTTTTTTTTGTCTCTCTTTCTCTTTTTCTAGGCCCTAAAGTATGGTAAGACTACTCGCTTTGTAAAAATCTCATTGATGATGCTGGAAAGGTCCTTGAAAAGAATGAATTGCCCTTGGGGATCTCGTGCGTCTATTGCTTTCTGCATCGTTTTTTGGGTCAAATCGGTGCGCTGAATGTATTGTCCTTGTTGGTTACCTCTTTTTCGTCTTGTTGTTCCCCTTCCCCTCCCCCTCCCCCCCCCCCCCCCAAAAAAAAAAAATCGTGACAAAATAAAAGAACGAATCGGCAGGCGGCCAAGACGAGAAACGAATTAAATGGGAAACGCACAGAAATCTCTGGATGGTTATCGATGATAGCAAGTTTTGGCTTGTGTTCAACAGGCTATATGAATTGCGTTTTTCGTTTCTCTGCCCCCCTACCCTCCCTCCCTCCCCTCTCCTCCCCTCTCCTCCCCTCTGGCTCTGCCTCTGGTGTTAAACGACAATCGAAGTAGGCTGTGTTTTCGTGAGGACGTTGAAGTCGATTTGTTTCAATTTTCGTTTTCGTCAGAGCTTCGAGAACCTCGTATTCCGTCGCACGTATTCCGTCGCAGTGCGGGCGGAAAAAAAAAAGTTCCATGTGATGTGTGGCAGTTGATGTCCGTGTGTGTTCTGTCATGAGGGATTTGAAAAAGCTGATTTTGATGATGACGAGTGATGATGGTGATCTGATGACTGGTTGCCCCGATCGCGCAGAGGAGTTTGAAGAGGAGAGAGAGGCAGCCGAAGAGGAAGACGAAGTGGATGGCGAAGCAGAAGCAGATGATGGAGAGGAGAGAGACGGAGAGGGAGACGAAGGAGAAGAAGATGGTGAGCAGCCGGAAGGAGAAGAAGGCGAGGAGCTAGAAGAAGCCGAAGAAGCAGAAGAGGATGAGGAGGGAGAAGGCGAAGAAGACGCCTCCGAAAGAGGAGGGCATGCTGGAATCGAGGAGGAGGCAGAGGATGAAGAAGAAGAACCAGCACGAGCCGACGAGCCCGACGACGAAGAAGACGAAGGTACCAAAACATCCAAATTCTTTCCTTATCGTACATCCTTTTTTTTTTTTTGACTGTCCCGACGTTTTGTATTCCTTTTTCTCGTCGGACTCTCTCGTCTTCTTCTCATTAAACGCACTTTCCCCCTGGACCCCCTCTATTCGGAATCTTTTCTCCTCCTGTCCACTTTGTTTTTCCTGCGTTCTGTACTGCTTTCTCTCGTCTCTCGTCTCGTCGTTTCCTCGGGTGGATGGGGACTTTCGACGCGGGGTTATCGATCGAAGCCGTTTGTTGAATTTTGTTTTTCGCAATGAAATGCAGAAAATTGCCGAAAGAAAAGATAATACGGTGTGGAAATCGAAAAAAAAATTTAAGGCGAAAAAGGAGTGAAACCGCTACAATATTTACTCTCTGAAAAAGATGAAAAAGACGAAAAAGGAGTGAAAAGTTGTGAAACCGCTACAGTCCCGAGTGCGGAAAGTGAGTTTTAGTTGTCAACAAATAGTCCCGTGTGTCAATATTGCCCTTGCTATTGTTTATTGTCAGAAATTCACAGTCGCTCAGTGTGTGTCGAGTGCCTTTATTACGTGGGTTTGACACCTAAGAGAAAGGAAAACGATGGCGTAGCTTTCTACGGTCGGCAGACTAGTGGTAGAGGAATGAATAAATGTACGGCTACGGCACTCTTCTTTGATATATTCTGCGAGTCCCATGGACTTGATTTTCCGCTCGGAATCAGGCGGGCTGGTCGGTGSRGGTGCGGGCGGGGGGYGGGGGGRGGRGGGGRGGGGGCGAGGGCGAGCGTTGGGTGCCGAACTCTGCCTACATCTTCCTGTTCTTCGAATGGTGTCTATGTGTGTGTGCGTGTGAGAGAGAGAGAGAGAGAGAGAGAGAGAGAGAGAGAGAGAGAGAGAGAGAGAGAGAGGATTTGATTTTTTTTTGTATGTTCGTCTCCTCAAAGGTCGATATAAGCCTATAAGCAACGATTACATGGAAAAAGGCAAGAGGTCGGAGTAGATGGGCTGCTGCCTTTGAACGATGGGAAAGAGGATGTCATATCTGTGTTCTCTGTGTCTTCCTATGCGGTCCCCGTATCTAGGCTGTCCCGTCGCCTGTTCCCTCTCCGTTTTGCAGTTATTCCAGTCTTAAATATGCGTGCATACTATGAGTGCCTGTCTACTATGCGGGCATTTGGTGCACGCAGCCCACGACTGCAACTGCCGAAACAGAGGGAAAAAACTCAGTTGGAAAAACTCTCACACTGACAGACCGAGTGAAGGACGGTTCGGTTGACGCTATCAATCCACCACGAACAGCAGCTTTCGCGGTTACGGTCTCGCTTTCGTGACATCACCGTCCCGCCTTCAGCGAATCTTCATGTGTTTCCCTCATCTCATTCTCTTACCCCTTCCCCGTCCCCTCCGCCCCCCTCCCCCCTCCCCCCCCCTTTCCCTCCCTTTTCCAAAATCCCATACTTACTCCGAGCTCGTATGTATCTAGTTGTAGGCTTGTAGCACTTTACCGGGTCTTTTTTTTTTTTTTTCAAAGGTCCGTCCTGGATCTTAAATCCTGAATGTCACGGCGGGATCTCGCATTTTCTCTTCCGTTCTCTGTTGTTTTCGTTTTCCGTCTTAATCCTGTTTTCCTCTGTTTTTCCTTTTTCTCACCCATTTCCAGAAATGAAATGGCTGTTTTCATCTGATTGCATCTGGATTCGAGCTTGGGTCTCTATTTCGTGAGAAGAAAGGAAACACAGACGAAATCCAGTGCATGGGTGTACCACCAACAGAGCTACCGTCTTCACCCGAATAGAACGCCCGGTCATGATAGCTGTATTTGGTGCAACTTTCAGTCTAGATACACTGAAAATGACCGGGCGTTCTGTTCGGGTGAAGACGGTAGGTTCCTCGTTTATCAGGACCGAGGTCAAGCTGTGGCCGTGGCAGGGGAGGGAGACGAATAATCTGAAGCAGGATTGTGCTGGCATCTTTTCAGATTGCCACGTCATTCTCCTGGTCTTCTCTCCTCTCCCCGTTCGCTGAGAAAGATGACGTCTTCCATTTTGAAAGGATGGCAGCCAAGTCCTGCTGCTGTGCTTCTTCCCTCTCTCCGCCCCGCAAATCGCTGCTTCTCCTCCTTTCACTTCCCCTGGCTGCTTTCTCCCGAAGAAAAGGGAAAACGACTTTCAAGTACTTGTGAGAATGATGATCTCTCCTGCGACGTCTTTTTGTGTTCCTGTTTTGCGCCCTTTTCTGTGCTGAACGACGTGATTCTCTATGTCAGCGAGTAATGGCTCCCTCCTCTTCCCTTCTCTTGCCTCATGATTCTCCTTAGGAGGATCACTGGATCTGTCGATGAACGAAACGGATGGGAGGCGGACCATTCATCCGTCGATCAGATCCCAGCGCTAGGTAATCGATGTCTCGCTGAACGATTTGTTCTCTTTTGTCATTTAGATGCTTACAGATGCTGTGTACAGAAAGATAGAGTACGGTTTGTTGGCGGGCATCCCTGGTGGACACCTCTCCTCTCCCCCCCTTCTCGACCGGTCCATTGAGCGACGAATCGCAAAAACAAAGACTGAGTGAAAGTGAATGATTGTCCGCTGCACAGGTTTCTGCCGAAGTTGACGCGGTTTGTGGATGGTTCTGCTTGTGTTTTCTCTGCCCGCGCGTATGTGTGCCCGTGTGCGTGCGTGTGCGTCTTCGTATGTCTCTGTGTGTGTGTGTGTGTGTGTGTGTGTGTGAGAGAGAGAGAGAGAGAGAGAGAGAGAGAGGCGGAAAGTGAAACCGAAGCAAATTGTTGATAACAAATGTGGATGGGGGAGTGAGTGTACTCCGCTTCCGTGTTCTCATCTTCCCGGCGCTCTTCTTCTTCTCTGCCTTGAGTCATTGGAGAACTTCAGTAAATACATTACATTCAGCCCTCCTACTTCCGACTCGTTTTTCTGGAGCATAATTTCCAACTACTGCTCGCGAGGCTTGTTTCATGACAGGCATGACAGGTTGCTCGCTCGATGTACTTGAAACTTCATGAACATTGTACGGTAGCAAAAGAGAAGTCTTCCGCCGTTTGTAACTATTTCCGATTTTTGTAGTCTGATGACGACGATGATGATAGTAAAAGGACGCGTTATGTACGGGGATGTTCCGAGGGGTGAAAGAACAGGGGCAGCATTCCTGTCGTTGATTCCGGCGGCCTGTGAGGTCTGCGAACGGCAGCACGACACCATACATTCGTCTCTGTGCTGTGCCTCTGTCCCGAATGATTATTGGAGAGGAGTTCCGCCGATAAAGAGAAGGCTTCCGCCGATAGAAAGAAGACTTGCGCCGATATATAGAGAGAGAATACTTCCGCCGATATATAGAGAAGGCCTGGATCGATAGAGAAAGAGAATGCTTGCACCGATAGAGAGAGAGAAGGCTTGCGCCGATAGAGAGAGAAGTCTTGCACCGATAGAGAGAGAAGGCTTGCTTCGATAGAGAGAGAGAA
>BFEA01000091.1:2998492-3009368 GCA_003427395.1 Chara braunii
GCCAACACTCTCCCACACACCACACACAACCCACTCGCGCTCACACTCACACCCGTGTTGGTCATAGACCCCGCTAATACCGATCAGGGGTATCCAGAGGACTATCACAGTCCGTTGGCACTAAGTGCGCCGCAGGCGGCCATGAGGGGAAAAGGGGAAAAAGAAAAGGGAAAAAAGATTGTCAACCCAGCCCGTGTGGCTGAATAGGTTTGATGTGTACACGAACTTTTAAACCACCAGTACTTGGCCCAGCTATCAAGTCCGAGCCTCCAGCGACCGGTATGTCGAGCCTGCCAAGCCTGGCAGTACCAGTAGCTGGACGGGCCGAGGCTGTGGGGACCACTTGGAAAACAAAAACTTAGAAAACAAAAACATAAAAGAAAAAAAAAGAATTTTGGGGACGAGAATGCAGTTGGATGCATTCTCCCGAGTGCTAGTATGAGCACATCGCAGTTTGGGTGTGTCAGCCCCGTGGCGTTTTTGTCGGAATCCAAAAAGAACAAAAGAAAAAAACGAAAAACAAAGAAACGAATCTCAAAGAAAAAAAAAAAAGGAACACGAATTTGGCCCTGAAATTATTTACATACGTTTGTCTGTGTGCAATTGTGAGTATGCCCTCAAAGAGGGCTGTTCAGTAGATCACGGGATATGCCCTCCCTCGCTGGAAGGGGAATCTAAAAAAACGGAAAAGAAACAAAAGCAGAAGAAAACGACATCCAGAATCTAACTGAAACAGTAGTTAGAAGCATTCCACCAAGACCCTATATGACCACGACCCCCGCCGAACTCAGGGCGTTGCGGCACGGCACACGAAACAAATGTATCTTCCCCCAGAAAATGGCCAGGTTCATTGGTTTGCTATAAATAGTAACGGGTGTATTTTGCCACCTTTGGTGGGCAGATGCACTCGTTTCGTTTTCGTTTCGTGTGCCGTGCGGCGAGACGCTCAGAAAAGTAGGTTTTTTTTTTTTGTTGGTTCTTGCGTTTCTACGGTGCAATTCTCACCAACCGGAGAATTGCACCGACCGGTCGTTCTCACCGAGCGGCCGTTCATGTGAACGACCCCCCCCCAAACGCGGCGCGTTAACGGGACACGCCGGCAGCCCATAGCTGGGCCAAGTACTGGTGGTTAAATAAGCCTCCTTGTTATTGCCAAAAAGAAGCCCGTGCGCATATTGAAAAAAAAACGGGGGAAAATTAAAAAAATGTCGTCAGTTCAAATTTTTAATGATGAATCAGATTGATTCTTTAATGTCAGAGGCTGCCCCCTTGTTATTGCCAAAAAGAAGCCCGTGCGCATAATGCCAACAAAAAAAAGGGAAAAGTCATAAAACCTCCCCGCAACGAGACCTTCGTGTCCATTTCCCTGCAAAAGAGATAAAAGTGCCACAGGTCCCAAAATCATTCCTGGTGTCATTTTTGCACCCTGGCAGGGGCGGTTACGGCCGCTGTGTAAAAATGGCGGGAAAGTGTTTTGCAGGGTGCAAAAATGATGCAGAAAGTGATTTTGGGGTCTGTGGCACCTTTTTCCCCTTTTGCGGGGAAATGGATACAAAGGTTTCGTCGCAGGGAGGTTTTATGACTTTTCTCAAAAAAAGAGGCGGAAAAAAATAAGCCTTCTGAGAGGGGAAAAAAAACATCCTCTGATATGATGGGAATGCGTTACGTATCCAGGAAGGCCAGCCAAGTTGATCCCAGGTGGTTGTCTATTGGCAGTAGGCGGCGTTTTCTATTATGTCTTGTTTCTATTCCCGCCTCCTCCCCCCCCTCCCTGGCAGTAGGCGGCGTTTTCTATTATGTCTTGTTTCTATTCCCGCCTCCTCCCCCCCCCTCCCCCTCCTCGCCCTCCTCTCCCTCCCCCTTGGATGACGGCGCTCTGTTGCTCTAGAACAAGTAGTGTGCCCAGGCATATTCCGACCGCAAAAGAGGCCACACTCACACTAAGGAATGCTTTGAATTTTCCATGGACGTAATTGCGGTCAGATGCATCACCGCCTGGCGGTAAAATTGGTGATATGCATTCAACAAAGTCTTAAGTGTGAGTATGGTGATATGCATTCAACAAAGTCCAAGTGTGAGTATGGTCGAACTGGAAAAAAACTTTTGACAGCAAGTCTTTTTTAGCGCAAAGGAGAGCCATGAAAGCATCATCATAGGGCAAACGAATGATGTTGAGAAAAAAAAGATATTGACGAGAGTTCCCGAAAGGACAGATGCCAAAGGGTAGCAGCTAGCGCGGAGGCAGTGAAGGAGTAGAAGAAGAAGAAGCAATGGCTGACACTTGCTCTCACATGTATAAGATATTTCACTAAGGAGTTCAACAAACTTAGCACGGGTGCAATCCTCGATGCGGTGTTTTGATCGCTTGCGGTACGGTCATCCTCTGGAGGCTCCCAACATACCCGCCGTGCGGCTTCCACCACATGCTACCACCGACTGAGTATAGAGGGCTGATAATCAAAGTTTTTTTTTTTTTTTTTTTGGAGAAACTGTGAGCGTTTCTGGAGAAAGTTTTGTGGCCGATTTTTCATTTGACAGGTAATGGCGAGCTTTCATAAATCAATTTCTTTCCCTTAAAGATTGGAAAGTGGATATGCATGATAACAGGATAACGTTTTTTGCTGACCTCTTAAGGCATACTCACGCTGGTAGCGCTTGATAGACATCATAACAGTATGGCGTTTGCTGAACTCTTACTAGGGCATACTCACACTAGCACTTCCTTGAATGTATCCGACTGCAATTACGTCCAAACGTGAATGCATCTGAATGCATCTGACTGCAGTCACGTCCGGAGCTGAGTCCATAAAATCCTCGTTCGAGTATGGCCTTAAACATGAAATCTTAGTCTTACGTAGTCTTATTCATATGTAATACTCATATCATATTTATCATGAAAGATGCAGGAATATTATTATTTAAGTATTTATATAATGAGCTTGCCTTTCAGTGCCTTTTTTCAAATCTCGAATGATAACAGGGAGGAGCGTGTCATATACTCATCTGAGGAGTTTATGAATGGATCTGGCTTTAACTGCGGTCACGTGCGTCTAGGAAAGTCCTGATTTGAGAGTGAAAGTCTTACTGAACTCTTGGTCCTTGTTCCGAAGAGGAATTGTGTTTGGGAGTTTATAACAATTTCCTTGCATGACCACTGCATCTGGAAAACGCGGGTACGGATGTGGTTGCGATTGCCAGGAGCTAGCATGACTGTATACATCATCAAACAGAACTGCCCGGTAAACGGCAGGCACAGAGGGAGAAGAGGAGGACAAACGAGAAGCTGTGACACACTGATTCGTTGGAGTTTCACCAACTCAGCAGGAGGATGAACCTTGACAAACGAGCTGCTGTGACATACTGTTTTGTTGGAGTTTCGCCGACTCATCGGGAGGATGAACGCTATATCAAATGCTCTCTCTTCTCCCTCTCTGCCTACGGTTTACCGGGCGGTTCTGTTTGACGATATACGATGATATACATATCTAAATATCTTTATATAAGACTGTAAGGTGGATTATCACTGACAGTGTAATCAGTTAGGGGATTATGCAGACTGTAGAGGGTTCATCCTCCTGATGAGTCGGTGAGACTAGGACGGAACAGTTTGGCACAGTCCCTTGATTGTTGTTCTCTTCTTCCTCTCTGCGTACGGTTTACTGGGCAGCTCTGTTTGACAATATATACGACTGTATAAATTATATGCGATGTTCCTGTCAATCCTCCCTTTCTTGTTCCTTCTCCTTTTCCTTTATTCTTCCCAGTTGCTGGGGTATTTCGTTTTGCGGGCCTACTTTTTTTTACTATGGATATGTTAGAGTTGTTGTGGTGATTTTGTCTGCATCCCGGTTGGTTTTGTTCCGTTATTCGGTCTATTTAGTCAGCAGGTAGCGGTGGTTCATGTGGGACCAGTCATCCGTTTTTTTTTTATTGTCTTGGCATCCTGGTTGGTTGTTTCCCGTTGTTCGGCCTTTTGAGCGTGGGGCGGTGCTTGTATGTGGGAATCGTCATCCGGGATTGTCTTTTATACCGGTCCTCCGGGTTCTTTTTGGTATCCTAGTTGGTTGTTTCCCGTTGTTCGGCCTATCAATGGGGGCGGTGCTTTTTTGTGGGAATCGTCATCTAGGATTGTTTTTTATGATGTCCCGGTACGAATTGCTTACGATGACGCCAAATAGGAATACGGACTTCTTGATGTCGAACAAGGCCATCTGCTGTGTATAGATATGTATCTGGGACTTTTTTTTATTTCTTTGCAGACAAGAATGTTTTGACGTCCTGGTTGGTCTTGTCCCGTCGTTTGGCCTGTGGGCAGGGGTGGTGCTTGCATGAGGGACGTGTCATCTGGGATCTGTTTTATTGCCCCCTGCTCTGTTTTATTTGGCTGTTCCCCTTCCTCTTTTCTTTGCCTCTTTGCCTTTTGGCTGTGTGCAAGTTGGTCGATATGACACACGGGGGTGGGGCCAGCCGCCACTCAACCTACATCCACTTGGGCGGCCCTGTACGCAAGAGGTTCTGAACAGGGGGAGTTGTAAGGAAGAAGATTAAAAATGAATTCAGTTTTTCTTGTTTTCCTTGTTTTCTTTGTTTTTCGCTTTGGCGCTCTGATATCATGTGACAATATATATGACGATATCATCTGTGTTTTTTAATCCTTTTGGAATCCTAGTTGGCTGTTTCCAGTTGTTCAGCCTGTGCATGGCGATGGGATGAGTGATGTTCAAGAAGGAGAAGAAGGCGGATTGAGGGGAGGGATAAGACTGAGGAGTGTGAGGGTATCTCTTTGAAGGAAGATGCCATCTGTAGGGACGAGGCGGTGGTGGATTGACAGGAGGGATATGATGGACGGAGTGTGATGGTCTCTCTCTTCAAAGGATAGGATGCATTTTGAGTGGTTGTGGTTTGTTGAGTGGAGGTCGGGAGATACTGGCGTATAGATGGGATGAGAAGCTTGGATGAGAATAGACTGAAGTGAGAGTGTGGTGGTATGTTACAGTGGGGGAGAGAAGAAACAGCAAATGGAGGGAAAAGACTGGAGCGATAGTGTGGTGATCTGTGACGATTGAGGAGAGAACAATGGTATAGTGAAGAAGAAGCAAATAGGACTTGGTATGTTGATGAGTATGTACGCGGACCTGCCCGCTCACCCCCCCCCAGGGGTGCCGAGCGATGTGGATAAGTGATAGGTGATGGAAGACTGTAGGTGTGCACATCAAAGGCAGACAGGGAGTCTTGGTGGAGACATGGGGGTGAGGGGAGGGGGAGGAGGGCACAGGTGTGCATATCAAAGGCAGACAGGGAGTCTGGGTGGAGGCATGGGGGTGAGGGGAGGGGGAGGAGGGCGCCTGGGGTTGTCAAAGTTATACATGTTACTAGTTACTATCTTCCAATAAAAAAAAATAAAAAATAATATTGGCAAGAAAAAAAAGAATGATTTTTACTTTAAAAGTAGGTGATTCGATTCCAGACAAAGAATACTCTGTAAATCATTGATCAAATCGATTTTATATTCTTTTGCTGGTCTAGCAAATAAGACAGAAGCATAGAAAAATTTTGGGCGTATATACAACGTGGAAGAGCACTCGATCCACAAAGCACGGGAAGGGGGAGCCTGGGGTTGAAGGATAGTACTTTTTTTGGTGAGTTTCTACAAAATAATGAGCACTTGTGACACGGTCGCGCGATATGATGTGTTATCAACCAGTCTGATGAAACCTGGGCACCTTCTTAAGATACTACTGTACGACATGTGAAGCCTTTCCCTTTTGTAAGGCCACAGCAACTTGTGGCATTTCTTTTCCTCCATCGTTTCCTCTGCTTTCTTAGTGGCAATCTGCTTGGAGTTGGTGAGTTGTGGGAGCTGGCCGCTTTGGCTTTACGTGCAGTAAAATTAACGAAGGGGATCTGAGATTGCCAATAACTTGGCTTTTGATCTTTGTATGTGACACGTGGAAGGGCAGGATGAGTACAAGTTAAATTAATGAAGGAAGCCAGCCCATGTGGCTGAATGGTATACCCATATAACTGCTGATGAATAAACCCGAGTTTGAATCGTAACGGAATATAATATAATGCTGGAGTAATCTGGGGTCGATCAGTTGATGATGGAAGGAGATCTGACATTGTCGACTGTTTATCTTTGTGTCTGATGTGCAGAGGGGCAGGATGAGTATGAGGAGGACGGATTCTTAGTAGATGGGGACGAGGAGGAAGAGGGAGGTGATGACGAGGAAGAAGAGAAAAGGAGCGATGAGGAGGAGGTTAGGCACAAGAAAAAGAAGCGTAAGAAGAGGTGACAACAGCTCCTTGAACCCAACTGTAATGTACACGTTCTTCCACCTCTTATCTGCTCTCTCTCTCTCTCTCTCCCATTTTTTCTGTTACTGCTTGAGAAGGTGCTTCTGTTGCTGCTTGAATGTCTTCGCCCACCTCTCCCTCACAGTCTCTCTGCCATGTTTCTTCATTGTTTTGCGGCCTTCTACTGACTGGCCAGGTGAAGAGATGGGTAGGAAAACTGTATTGGGCTGGGAATTGTTTTGGTGCCACTCCGTGGCCGTTGCATTTGAACACGTTTTCCTTTATTTATGAGCCGGACGGAAGGAGGCCTGAATGACTGCAGCGTTTCGTTTTGAAGCATTTGCATTCAAACACATCTTTTACAGAACGGAACTGTTTTTGTGTTGCAACTACCTCATCTATGATCAACTGGTCCGCCGGTCAGTGGGTCAATGGGTAGACTGGCAGCTGGTCAGTTGGTCCTGTGGTCGACTGGTCAACTTCACTCGCAAAGTTTGAAAAGACGGCATGAGGATGTGTTTGTATAGGGTTCAGCGTTGGTGAGTCAGTGAAGCTCCAACGAACAGTCTGTTGCAACCTCGGATTTCTTGTCTTTTTCTCCCTTTCTGCTTGTGTTTGATGGGTAGTTCTCTACGGCAATAAAGCTGTTCCTTCATATATTTTTCTTGTGCTATGGCGACAAATGTACAGATATACAAGTAGCACTTTCATCTGGTGTTCAATTGAACTGGTCAAAAATTGTCAACGATGTGGTCAATTGATCTTCAGGTGCTTTAGGCCAACGCTGGAAGTAGTTCTGTTCTTTATTTGGGTGATTGATGAGTCATTTTTATATGTTCAGCTGAGCGAGAGTGTAGCGGCTCAGTAGATGATCAGACACTGACTGAGCAAGCAGAAATGAAGATTCACACACCATCAACCACACTTAACGCAAAATGCAAAAATAGCACACCAAGTACAAGCTACGATGAGGAGAAAGGCCAACCAGTTGGATTTCGCAACTCAGAATCACTCGTCTCTTATCACACTACATAACAAATATTGTCAATCGAAAGAGTGAACCAAAGTGAAGCATCCCCGAGTGCATCCGTGTAGCACATGCATTTGTCCTTTCCCTCTCCCCTCTTCCTTCCTTTCCCCTTCCCCTGCACAATACTATCAACTCACCCCTTTCCCACTCTCCCAAGCCACCTTCTCCTCCCCCCCCCCCCCCAAAAAAAAAAAAAAAACCGTATCGGGTGCATTTTTCTGCACTTCCTCTTGAGAAGCCTCATAAGCTTCTTATTCCACTTCGCCCTTGTGGTTGCAGTTACGTATGCCGAAACACACCTCCCGAGCACGTGCCTTAATTATTTCCAACGAGGATCAAGTGAAGAACATTGTTTTATGATAGATTTATTTGTTGAGGTTCAAATTGTATGGAGTATTTGTCGCCTACAAGGTTCCAGGAGATGATGTGACGAAAAGGAAACCGTATCCAGTATTGCTGTAGCACAGCAATTGTGCATTCAATTTGGCGGTTTTGTCCTGTTTAGATCCATCGGACTGGCATATTGGGTCCAGAGGCCAAGCATACCAAGTCTGAAAGGTATTGTCCTGGAGTTTTTTTCGAATCCAAAGTGAACCTCAGGTTTGGTGGTTGTCATTCTTTGTGGAGTGTTTGGACCCGCTACAGCATGGCAGGCTCTTAACGTTTTATAACCGCTTGGGTCCATGATGGACCGCTTGGTCCGATCACTGTGTGAGGGGTTCTTAACATTTGGTAACCTGATGGGACTGTTTGGGCACGTTATGTTATGATGGGCTCTTAATGTTGGGCTATGACTGCTGTAATGGGCACAGGCGGTCCATACCAGTACCAAACCTTGAGAAGCCAGATTACCCGGCCTGGAGCCAGTGTGGTAGTTTTATGGACCTGTTGGGCCCGGTATATTGCTCGTTTGTTTTGAAGCCTTCAAATCTCACTGGTTTGCCAAGGAGCCCTGCTAGCTCCCTTGTTTCATTTGTTCTGTTTGGTGTTGTTCGCAGCCCTGTTCCGAGTCCCTGTATAGTGCGTTGTCTCTCTTGTCGTCCTTTCTGGTCCAAGAGTATTACCCCCCTCCTCTACCCCATCCACAACATCAACATTTCTGTCTCCACCTCCTCTTCGCCTGCTTCTTCCTTCCATTACTCCTCCTCGTGAAAGTATCAAGTGGATTCGATCTGGCGTTGCAAGTGAGAGTGGGATTATAGAAGGAATTCTACTAGTTGGATCGAGGGTCTGCTCACACACAGGTTATTGTGTCTTGGCAGCTTAACTCTATCATTAAATGGCAAATATTCTGATTTGGCGTTGCAAATTAGAGTGGAATTGTATGAGAATAGATAGAGATAGGCTCATAGGCTCGTGACGACACTGTTCATACAGGGTGTTGAACTCATGCCGTACTGAGGCCAACGTATCAGCCAGTTGATGTGAGCGTTGCATGACATTATGGACGAGGAAGGTTCTGGAAAGACAGCATGGGCAAGGATCCACAGCATATTGTGATGATCACGATGGTTGCTTACATTAATTATTAATGTGCTGATGGTTGTGGTTATGGCTAATGATTTGTTGGCTGAACTCGTTGTCTTGTGGTTCCATCAGGGAGCTGGAGTTGGATGAAGATGACTACGAACTCCTGCAGGAGAATGTTCATGGATTCCACAGGCCGCGGAAACCAGTACGGACATGAAAACTCTCAACCACCTAGTAGAATTTGAATGATGATCGAGATATGTGAACAGATAGCGGATCTGTGGGTCGGTACTTCCAAGTTCAAACATGCAAACAATGATCTCGGTGTGTCGATATAGAAGAAGGGTGTGTGGTGCTCAACGCTTAAAATACAAAAACATGGGAAGCCTTGCTCCTAACAACAAAAAAAAGGGAATGGAAACGAGATGTTCCTTTCTTTCCGCTATTTGTTCTATGTTTATTTCGTGAATGTGGACTTCCTATCTGGAGACTTGTCGGGCATGGGTTGTCTGCTTTAGTTTTAGGTTGTAACAGAGTATGGGAAAAATATTGGCAGGGCTCTGCAGATTGTGGAGGCTTCACCCTGCCAACATGTCTCCTCCAGTCTGACACAACAGTTTATCATTCTCTTGTTTTTTCACTTATCTACCTTCCCATCAGCGATTTTTGACCACGCTTTTCTTTTGACAATGTGCATCCATACATGGATGTACGTATGCATGCGTGTGTGTATGGAAGTCATGTGTGCCCTTTACCATCTATGGAAGACTGAGTCCTGCTAGGTGCTGCTCGGAGAAGGGCGCTTGAGTTTGGCGCCATACGTAGGCCACTTCACCATCGCAGCAGAAAGATCGAACATATGAGAGAGAATGCTGCTCCTAAGGCGATGCTGTTGCTTCCTGAATGTGCCCCCTCTTCTGAGCTAGTGTTGTCGTCACCATAATCTCGAGATCAACTGTGCCCCTCGTATAGCATGAGCTGTGGCAAGTGGGGGTTTGTATCCCCAAATCATGCAACCATCCTTAGTACATGTAGGCGTTCATAGTAAGAACAGATCTCACCCCTGACACTGAGACACAAGTACCTTCTTATTAGCCCTCGGTGCTGTGGAAAGGACCAAGATATTTAAAGGAGTGAACCAATGGGTCCAGATAGCCAATTGAGTGGCAGGTTTGCGTTAGTAATTGATCATGCCACTGAGTTGACAATGGTGCTCTTTGTTGTCGTTGGTTATATCGCCATTCGATTTATTCCTGCACCCACAGCACTGCACTTTCATTTCCCCTTTTACCAGTTTTTTTAACGACTTTTCTACTCCCTTCTCATAGGGCACACTTGCGATATTTCAGTCATGGGGGTTAGACCCACCAAACAATGTGCATTGTTATGATGTGTTGGATGGTGTTGTGACTGGTATTTTGGCTTCTGGTGGGGAATTGTATTATCTGTGATGTTCCGGTCAGGCCAAGGAGCAGAAGAGGTTGAAGAGGTTGAAGAAAGCTGGTAAGCCTCAGCGAGAGGAGAGGCGGCGTGCAGCGGAATTAGAAGACGAGGATGAAGAGGAACATGGAGGCATAGGCACTGGGCGTACGGCAGAAGAGGAATTGAAACGCTCTCTGTTCGGGGACGATGAAGGTATGGGTTTCTTGCATGTTCAGGGTACATGCATGCGGGTTGCGACCACTGCATGTAGGCTACAGTGCTGGAGGTTGCTGATGAGTTTGAGTCTATGTACTGATTCATTGATTGATTTATTCATTATGTAACTACTAATTATGCTTTGGATCTTAGTTGTCCCCTCCTGTTCAGATCCCTCTAAAGTGTAGGGTTCAACTTTTTCTGGTGTCTCACCATGCTGTGTGCTATTCTGCAATCAAACTCGTTTTCAAACACACTTTTCACACATGTAAACATTAACGCAGCATACTGGCGACATGCGCCCACTCAAAATTCAGAGATATGGTTTTCAGATACGAGTTCACTCCCAATTGGCTATGGCGACCTCAGCGCCCAAACATCTCACTGTTCACATACACTGGATCACCCTGGATATCCCACACGCATCACTCTAACACTCGA
>BFEA01000091.1:3033292-3052147 GCA_003427395.1 Chara braunii
CTCTCTCTCTCTCTCTCTCTCTTCTTGCTCCACCTCATTGCATTCCTACAGGCGCTGTGGGAAATCCACCATTGGGATAAGAAATGGAGGGTTCTGCAAAGGCGGAAGAGTTCGCTGCAGAAGATGTATGAGGCTAGGATGTATCAAGAAAGTGATTCAGACAAGGTGGAAGCACTGGAGAAGATTATGCAGGCTATGATGGATGCACAATCGGAGGTTGCTCTGGATGATGTTGACTGCAAATTCAAGTTACACTTCCCGATCGAAGAGACTGTTGAGCAGCCAGTGTCGAAGTACAAACAACCAAAGAGGAAATCTCGATATCAGATATGTGTGAGGGCAGGCCTGGGGGCTGTGGTCAAACATTTTGGACTCAGTGCCGAAGAACTGGGAGAGAATATGCAGGCTATGTACAAGGTGAGCCTCCCTGATGGACAAGTATGTGGCGTGTGTATGTTTGTGTCACAGCATCGTTGTGTATGTGATTTTGGGTTTCACGCCATCATAGCGGTAAAGTTACACCTGTTTTAGTGAAGAACACTAGTTACCATTTCTTTCTTTTTGTGTGGAAAGGGATATGGGTACATGTTCACATCTTTGTGGCATGCCTTACATTGCATATTTGTGGCCTTGGGCGTGTTGCGATCACTTCGTAGGTTTATAGAGAAGCAGTCAGTACATGTGTGTTCTTTGTCTTCGAAAAGCTAATAATGCTCTCCTTTCTCCCTTGCTCCATACGAACTTCCAAATTTGGAGGAGGGAGCGGACATGTTATTAGTCAACCACCATTTGAGAAAAGGGGATCAAAACGGTGTACAAGGGGTTTCAAACGATTTGGCGGAAGCTAATGGGGAGTGTTTTTTCTCACTGCAAATCATCTTAATCTAATACTCGGTCAGTCGGACGGATCGTGTTCGTATCTCAGTCAAGGAATCCATGAATGCATGCAACATCCCCCACAAGTTGTAGAATGCGTGTTTTGTAAGGATGAAGCAATCGGTCCAAGTCTGATAGTCTCCAAACAACTCTTTCCCCGTGAGCCCATGGGGCTCACAAGAGCGCTCTCCTTCAGCCTGGAAGCCTTAAGTAACTTCATAAACGTCCATCTCTTGTTCTCCCAGCGCAACCTTCATGGGAGCCTGGATTAGGCGCTAGCTTCTTATAGGCAGGAAAAAAAGTCAATTTTTATACCATATAGATTTAGATGTTTTGAATTTGAGGCAACCAAGCGTCCGGTGGCCGACAAGGCACTACCCCCACCCCTGCTTCCCCATGGACGCGGGGATGAGCGCATTCTCAGCTCTTGTTTTGTTGTGGCAGCTGCGTTGAGTTGCATTCTTAGCTCAGCTGGATAGAGCAACAACCTTGGTGGACCTGAAATAGGAGTGGAAAGTCTGACGCCACTGCATGTGCTCTGGCTCGCAACATCACATCAATTGCGAGCAAGTCGGTTGCTCCATTGCCAATGCTGCAGCCCTGAGCCATTTGTGTGCAGGATGACTTTACACCACAGTCCCGCATTTGCTGTTCATCTACGATCACTGATAAATAGAGATCCAACACAGTCATTTATGCTGCGTCTTAGAATTTTGATGTCATTGTGATGTAACTGATCGGTTGTAATACAGGTGAAAGTTTATGTCACTCTTTTATTTGGAACCGACATGTGTATGGTGTCGCCAGGCTTCCTTGCTGTTGGCGAACCCAACCCTTTTCAAAGATCTCATGTTCACAATCTTTGTGGGGAGGGAGTATGAGAAAGCCATTTTATAATCTTCCAACAGGATGAATGAGAAAAGAACCGAAGTATGTATTTCTGCACTGGTTGCTTCAAAGATGCAGATGTGTTTTTCACTCATGTATTTGTAGGACTATGTGACCGCTTCTGACGATTGTTCTGGACATTTTTGACAGCGAAACGAACCAGAAGACGACCAGCGTACACCCGAAGAGTTGGCAGCAGACTATCTCAGCACAGATTTCCCAGCTGCATCATCTGTATTAAGTGGTGCAAGGCTTATGGTGAGTGGACTACTATTTGATCCTGGTACTCCTTTTCCAGTTGATGTCTACATTGCTGCGACGGTAAAGTGTGCACGATGCTTGCAATGCCGGTGCCAGCACGACTTATATTTTGGGGGAAAGGGGAGTTGCACATGGTGCCGTAGCAGTTACTTCTGGAGAGTTTCAGGGAGCGATGTTGAGCAGGGGGTTATTCTGTGTTCCTGAGGAAAGCTTTCAATACTTTTGGTTCAACTACTTGTACCTCACCCGGGCAAACGTGAGATCGAACATGTGACATTCCGGGTTTTTCGGAGGAACAGTGCCACCGGGTCAGGCAAAAGAAAACCGTGAATGCCTCTGTGGTGGTTCGTTTCCTTTTTTGGCTAGTAGGGGGAATCTGCCAAAGAGAGGCTCGGAGGTACCGGAGTTTTAAACTGCCAGTACACACCCCCAGCCTTGCTGAAAAGAAAACTCATCGCCTGCGAAATTTTCAGAAGCCCAGCACTTTAGAAAAATGCAATTGGCGGCGGGCGGCCTGTGAAAAGGGCTCGCGGCAGGTAGCTGGATGTACTGGCGGTTTAAGGCTTTTGACTATAAATGCATTGGCACCAACTGGTGTAGGACATTTTCAGTGGGATATCCGAGTGCCATCCAACTCACGCACCTTGTATTGTATGTCAACTGTTCTGCATACACCAACAGTTCTATGATTATTCATCAGATTATTCATCAGGTGTAGGACATTTTCAGTGGGCTTTTGACTATAAATGCATTGGCACCAACAGTTCTATGATTATTCATCAGATGTATGTATGCATGCTGTATTACACCAACAGCAGAGGTGCAAAAGTTTGTCGAAGGCCTTGTATTGTATGTCAACTGTTCTGCATACAATCAGTGTACTGCTCTGGGCATCCAGGGTCGCTCTGACATCCCCTTCTCGACCAGGTAGCACGTCCTGGACTTGGCATGGCAGGATCCCAGGCAGCCCTAATAGAAGAAAAAAAAAAACTTTCAGAAAAAGATACTTAAAAAGTCTGGAACACAGCATTTAGACTTGGGGCATGTTCTTTGGCTGCAAGCGGAGGCCATTATTGAAGAAGGTAAACTCTCGTCCCATTATCTACCAGCAGGCTCGGTGGGGACGGTCGTGATATACAACGGAACAATGAGAACTTTTTTTTTTTTTTTTTTTTTTTTTACTGCAAGAATGATCCGGGACTCCTTGTGTTGGGTCCTAACATGCATATGGATAAAAAAGCCTTTTGTAGATATTGGTACTGTTACTGCCTTTTATAGATATTGGTACTGTTACTGCACAACGGGCTATGGATTGGGGATTTGGTGGTGTATTAGTTAAGAGGTTCAGGGGTTTCTTTGGATTTGACCTTCGTTAGGGTGTGTTGAATGGTTGTGATGCAGGCGGTCGTTGAAGTTAGTGCCGAGCCAGCTGTTCGGGAGTACTTCAGGAGTTTGTTTGCTGAAAAGGCGGTTGTCAGTACTAAGCCAACGGCAGTGGGAATGAGTGCCATTGACCAGAGTCATCGATATTACAGGGTTAAATACCTTTTGAACAAACCAGTGAATCTATTTGATGATGCACAATGGTGTCTCATTCAGCAAGCGGAAGCAGACAAACTGCTGGAAGTCACCGTCGGAATGCCCAAAGAGGCTGTGGACACATCAATCATTCAGGTCAGTGGATATTTCACTTTCATTGATGACGTGATAACCTGTGACTGTCTTTGAACAGTCCTCGGGGTGTGAACATCATGATCGTGTTTAAGGGTATGGACGCCATTTGAATGCGGTCTTTTCAAGTCTTTTGTCATCATGCATTTTTTGAGTGAGTGTTGCAGCTGGTGGATGAGTAAATGGATACTATCTGTTTGCTGCATGAGGAATGGTGAGGCTGCGATCTTGCACCGGTAGTCAGTTTGAGCCGTGCTATGGATCTGCTGATTATGGAGGGGTTTGCTCCCGCTGAGGTACTACACGGAGAGAATTAGACCAGCTCCTGATCCTGGCCCGTGCTGTAGGTCTATGATCAACAGCTCACACTGTATGTCTTCTGAAGTGCTGTATAGAGAACTTGATCTGTTAGAAGTAGGGTGTCTGATCTCTTTAAAACCGCCATCCAGCATGGAATTCAGAAATGTCTATGCAGAAACCATCATCGAGCGATGTAACAGTGGGTGAATGAACTGCAGGTTATTTAGGTGAGAGATTTGCACAGCAGTTGGGAAAAGCCATTTTCTTGTTTTCTGGGTCTTGACGATTTTCTTTGGGCCAGTCTCCGGCCCTGGCTCTATGTCATGTTCAGTTAACTGACATGGATGGTAAAGCTTGTGCTTGCAATAGGCAGCTCATTACTGGGTCTCGAAGCTTGGCATGTGAACTCCATGTTTGTGGCTGTGATGTAAAACCACTAGTACCTTTGACGGTTGGGAAATAGGGAGCCTCGGGTGGGCCTCCAATCTTTTAGGAGGTCGAAAGGAAACGGCGGCCACCGATGAGAGTTGTCAACGGCGGATGTCGTCAGGCCCCGCCCCCGGCTTCTTAGGAGTTTGGGAAACCTGCCAGCTTACCTATATTGGTTTTAGCCCCTTTTTCACTTGCTGGGAACCAAGGTGTGTATGAAACTTCCTCTGGTGGAATTGAACTGTTTGTGGTGTGGTAGATGTGCAGTGCAAGTTGCCGTGCATGTCATGGTTGGAAGGTCTTGGATGTTATTGAATGTTGGGTCTGCAAAAGTTGCATCGTATTCCTCTGTTGTGTCCCACTCATGAGCATTGCCCGAGCAAGATGGGCTTCAAGTCTCATTTCTCAACGCCGACCCCCCTCAAGGCCCTTATGGTCCTGTCAGCATAATGCGTCCATACCCATTCTCCGGAGCATCACTCCGGTTCGTTTTTCCCTGCTACTCTTGTTTCCCTACCTTTCCTGGATGATTTCCCCCCCCCCCTTTTCGATTGGTTGTAATTCTGTCTGGGCTGTATGTATTTGATGTCTCCAGGAGTTGGAGAACCTCTACTTGAGCGATGGTGTAAGTCGAAGCGCGCAGCTATGGAATGAACAGAGGCGGATGATCTTGAGAGCAGTCGTCAATGACCATCTTCTCCCTTCGATGGAGAAAGAGATGCGAGTGGTAAGGTAGCGTCGAGCATGTGTGCAACCTCCCATGCCTGGGGAGTCCTTGGTCAGATAATTCTTTTTTTTTTTTTCGACAAACCTTTCCTGGACATGGTATGAACTCTCAGGTAACTTGCGGTGAAGGATTGGCCTCTTCTCCAAATTGAGTTTGGGGTTGGCAGAGGGGGGAGGGGGGGCGGTGAGAGTTGGAATTCAATTGGTATGTGGGTAAAAACAAAAAACGTTTTCAGGAGGTTTTACATTTCCCGTGGTGCCAAGTATCATTTTCTTGATGCTGAATTTTGCCTGCACCTGGAATACCAAACTGTTGGGGAGAGGTGGAACTCAATTAGTTTTTCAGTAAGGACTGTCTCTTATACACATCTAGATGTGTATAAGAGACAGGTTGTAGGGGTCGGGCCTGGCGATGGCACGCATATGCGTTGCATTTTTTGCGATGAGGAGTTCCCCGCCCCCTGGTTCTTAAAACATTTTTCGCTCAATCAGTGGTGCGTAATACACAGCCATGAAAAATTTCAGGTTACTTCGTTGAAGTCTCGAAGAACATGAGCGCAAAGAATTGCAGAACTTGGAGTACTTGAAATTCACAGCCTCTTCCTGGGGCTGTGAACCTGGTAGGCTGAGCCTATCGACGGCACTGGGTTATGCAGCCGGTGCTCGCTTGATGAAAGGCAGGGCCAGTGACTGGTGCACTAAAGAAAATAAGGGTCGAAGACGTATGGGAAAGGTCTCTCTTCTCACCCTTTCCAGTCTCCCGGCACGGGTAGCAGTGAGCCAGCCCCTATGATGATTCATTGTGGAAGGTGGTGATAATTGGGATGATCGTGAAATGATGATGATTGTACTTTAGACTTTTCAGTACATGTTTTTATCAAACAAAAAAACAAATGATTGGGAAAAAAATTCAGAAAATTTAAAAAATAGAAAATTCTATTTTTATTTTTATATGAACTGTTTCAATTTGTTTGCTTCTCTCTCTACTACTTGAATACAATGTTTAACTGATTTACAAGTGCATGATGATGGTGCTGCTGGTGGACAAATGATCGTGAGGATGTTGCTGTTATGCTGTTGTGGAATTTCAGTGTAGAACTCGATGAGCCAGAAAGATGCAGAAGAGGAGGATACGTGATGATGATGGCAGGTGCTTCATAGGAAGGAGTTAATACGTTTGTCAAGCCAATGAGCTAGATGGGATGGTCTGGCCTTCCACCGTTGTTGTCAGGGTGATGGGGGCTGCTGACACGCTTTTGTTGCCAGAAAGGGGGGCGTTAAAAAACAAGGGCGCGAGGGATTCAATCTTGCATATTTATAGTGTGGATTGATGATGTTGAAAATGACTGGGTGCAGATCCCAGAAACCTTGTGGACCCCACCACCTAATGATAACTCCATCCCTAAGAAAAGCTAGTGATGAAGAATGGAACGAAGGCTCCAGCTGGTAGCTGGTGGCTCAGCTATTATTCACACAATTTTGTTGAGCAGAGTGGATGACTGTCGGTACTGTGGTGCACCCTTCATCCTGGGAAGCATATCGATTGTTGTTCAAACCAAAGTACTGTGGAGAAACACCGTGCAGACTGGCTTCTTGATAAGAGTGCAGTCGTTGTTTTTGTAGTGAGCAGGAAGTCGTGCCATTTGTGATTGAGTAGCTCTGGGAAACGCCCCGCACTATGCGTCTCAACTCTGCAGCTGCTGAAGTTTGTTGTGCTGTTGGTCGGTGGGTTTGTGCAGACATTAGCAGCACGTTCAAGGCAGTGGATCATGAAGCAAGTAGCAGAAAATGTGTGGAAAACGGTAGGGATGGCTCCATTTCGACCGAAGACTGATTATGACGAAGAGCCTGAGGAGGAGGTACCTCCGCCAAGAGTGATGGCATGTTGCTGGGGTCCAGGAAAGCCAGCCACAACGTTTGTGATGCTTGACGTAAATGGAGACATCGTAGATATTCTGCACTGCGGATTCCTGTCGTCACGAGTACCGGGACCGGCTGTCCAGGAAAGGAAGAAGATGGACAGAGAGCGTCTTGTTAACTTCATCCTCGAGCAGCAACCTCAAATGATTGTTGTTGGTGCTGCAAACATGTCCTGTAGACGTCTGAAAGAGGACATTTCAGAGGTAATTTCGGCTCTCTTTCTATCCAAGTGCGTAATGATGATGATGGTGTTTTGCAATTCTCTGAAGACTATCAGAAACGCGATGATGATAATGGTGATGATGTTGGGTTTTACAATGCTGATGATAATAAACGTCTGAAAGGTGACAATTTGCTATCCTCCGATCAACAAGCAATTAGCATGGCAATGTTTTTAGGCATTGCTTGTCATAATAGTGAGAATTTATTTCTCGGATTTCGTCAGTATACTGTGCCATAGATTGGTACTTCCATAAATCTGGGCTGCAATGTATGTTCGCTTGTTTTCTTTGCTTGTGCCAAGACTACCATCGTGACTGCACTAGGCGTTTGGCATTTTTGTATGGCCGACTTAGTATCTGACACTATTGATCATAGAAAAGGACAAGATGCATAGAAGTTGTCATGGAGAACACATGCATTGGTTGTTGTCTTCATATAGAACCCAACTTTTGTCGAAGTACCTGCTGAATGAGCCGGCGCCTTAATTCAAATGCAACGACCCATGGATAATCAGTTTTAGATTCTTGCTGCTTTTTAGCATGGCTGTTTGCTGCACTGATTTGCTGAGATTCTGTGTGCTCTGCGAGTTTGTCGTGTGCATGGATGTGTGTAAAGTCCTCATGTGATGATTGCTTTTGGTAAGTACTAACTGCGTGCTTGCTCTGTGTGTATTGTGTTCCTGGGAGGGGTAGAGTTAGAAAAGGAAACTGCAGGGGCAAGACTAAAATTGGGACCGGATGGACTACTGGTAGAGGTTAGGACGGACAGGTTACACGACAAGGATTTTCCAGTAGCTTGAGCAGGCCCAACAAAGATCCGGTAGGCCCGGTAGCTTATAGTCGGGCCCGACTCTAGATATCTAGTAGGCTATATTCAGGCCCTGAGGGAGACTTGCTGGCTGCAATACAGTTCCTGCCAAAAGGTAGGAGTTCCCAGTAGGCCCAGTACCCCAGAGAGCCAGCTCTAGGGCCGGTTCCTCTGCCTAAGTGAAACTGAGAGCCCTCGGTAGGAGGGTATATCAGTCGGGAAGAATGAGTGGAGTGGTGTCTTACCGGTAGAGGTTAGGACGGACAGGTTACACGACAAGGATTTTCCAGTAGCTTGAGCAGGCCCAACAAAGACCCGGTACTCCCGGTAGCTTATAGTCGGGCCCGACTCTAGATATCTAGTAGGCTATATTCAGGCCCTGAGGGAGACTTGCTGGCTGCAATACAGTTCCTGCCAAAAGGTAGGAGTTCCCAGTAGGCCCAGTACCCCAGAGAGCCAGCTGTTGGGCCGGTTCCTCTGCCTAAGTGAAACTGAGAGGCCTCGGTAGGAGGGTATATCAGTCGGGAAGAATGAGTGGAGTGGTGTCTTACCCGGCAGTCATCTGCTGCTCGCCCCAGAGTGGGAAGTCGCGCCAAGTGCTGCGAGAGATGAGGAGCTGTCGGGCGAAGAACAAGACCTCCTTGCCATGGAGGAGAAGAGGAGGCAGGGCGCGTTCCCCAGCAATGGTGACAGAGGGTGAAGTGGCCTATGCCAGAGGAAGGAGAAGGGCGCAGAAGGGACGAGGAGGTGAGGAAGAGGGAGAGTGATAGGAGGCGACATAGAGAGACTGACCTTGGTTATGATTGACCTTTATCGTCACTTCCTTGGTTGGCGGTGCATCAAAAAGGCCCCAGAGTGGGTTCTGGTTGGCCTTGGACATCTTCTGAGAGTGTGGCTATGGCAGGAAGAGATAGGACTAGCCTAGGAGAGTTCGTGTTGCCCTTGGAACAATCCATGATGAGTACTGGTGTTCCGGTATAGCTATACATGCCACGACGGCGAGAGAAGTGAGGTTAGGGCGAGAAGGCGGTTAGGGGGTACATGCGGACATGATGCCTGTTCAGTGTTCAACCATTCATTTGTTGTTGTATTTAATGCAAATTATTTTTTTTATTTTTTTTTTTGAAAGGCTAATTCTTTAAGCCCGACCAATTCAATTACCTGTCAAATCTGGACAGGACGGCCTTTCAGGCTTTTTTTATTGTCATTATAGTATTACGGGGAAMCCCGTAGCAGCCACATCCGTGCTCAAGCCTCCAACGAGGGAACATGCGGGAGCTGCACCCACCAGCAGGTGCGATACCTGCTACAGCAGGTGGGCGATACCGGCCAGGGGTCAGCCGGTAGCATCAGGACCGAGCTTCTTTGATGGGCCAGTCACTCTGCCTCCCCTCCGGTCCCCTCCCCCAATGCCACTCGGGGGGACCAACGGCGTATCTCTTGGTGGCGGGTGCCACGCTTGCCCAGGAATGAGGCCAATGGGGATTGAACCCAAGACCTCCTGAATGCCACTTGCATGCCTTACCAACTGAGCTAGGCCGCTGGATTAATGCAAATTAATTGATTAATAAGAGGAGTGATTTGTTCCTTTTCTAATCTAATCTTTATCTCGCTCCATCTCTTCTTTGAATTTCAGCACTATGGATGGAGCAGGATCATAACACAAATTATATTGGTCTCTGGAAAAAATCGAGCTCCAATAAACATTCGCTGAACTCAGAATAGGCTCGTACTGCTACATTAACCTCTACCACTTTCATTTCCACCCTGGGTTATTAGTTTGTGTTCACCGTTTTGACCATGACCTCGATATGTGAGTCCTGATTACATCTCAAGCCGACGCACCATGGTCCAGGGGCATAAATGGACAACGTGAGTATCCAAGAGGCACTGTGTAGAGATTGGCTGGGAATTGAACAGAGTATGAATCTAGTTTTGGTCAAGTGATACTCCATCGGAATGTTTGTGCACGGCAGCTGTTGTACTTCAACGGATTTAATGCTGGCCAACCCTGTTTTCTTTTTTGTTTTCTGAGCTGTTCGAGTTTTTTCACATTTTTGTGATGATGTTCAAGGACATTGTTTCTAGATGTGAAGGTGACGGTGTGGTCTGGGGGCATGCCATCGCTTTCCTTGCTGAAGCAGCCACCAATCAGTATGGTGTTGTTGATGAATTGTGTTTGCATCTGCATCTTGTTCACCATGTTGAAGTCTCATGGGAATATTTTGTTTCCCATTTTTGTTTTGCAATGCCCAGAATCGGTTAAAAGGAAGTATTTCACAATGCAGAAGCAGGTGTTTCAATTTGGTGAACACTGAACAGGACTGGAAGGTGTAATTAATTAATACGAGGTCCCGGCTCAATTACAGAGGGTGGATTGAAATTGACAGCTAAGGTCAGTGTCAGCAGTTCAGTGAGAGCGGAAGAACTGGATGTTGTGTATTTCTTGTGTGCATTGAAAGCCAAGGTCAGTCTCAGCAGTTTAGTGAGGAAGGAAGAAATGGACTTTCTTGAATGTGTTGTGTTTATGAGTGCAGGTTATATTTAAGATTGTTGATGAGCAGCCTCGAGGTCTCGAAGCTGCGGACATCCCTGTTGTGTTTGCGGATGAGGGACTCGCAAGTCTGTTTGAGAAATCTCAAGCAGCTGCTGACATTCTTCCTGGTCAACTGCGTAAGTGTCTGAGAACTTGTAATCCAACAAAGCCATCAGGGAAACCACTTGCATTTTAAGGCAAAAGAATGAATGGGAGGAATTGGAGGAAGCTGGTGCGAATGATGCAGTAATTGTGACCAATTCTGTGGGCCGTGCTACTCATTTGATGAGGTGCTTGTGGCCCTTGTCCTTGTTGCTGGATTGATAGCTACTAGTCGTAGTTCACAATCTTCTTGCTTTTTCCATCTCTCTGTGGTTATCATTGTCCCTTCCCCTGTAGTGCAGCAGCTTTCTGACTCTTGCCGGCCTGTGCTTCAGATCAATCTGCAGGTTCCTCTGTCCTGTCAGCAGCTGTCTTTCACTGGTGTTTTCTCTCCTTGTAAATGTTTCTACCCTTAAGTTCTTTCCTGTTGCTTCTGAGAGTCCGGTGCCAGTATCTCCTCCCTGTACCATTTAGCCTACCCATAGGCTGTACTAGAAATTTCTGGTTTGTGCTGTACCATAGGCCGCAGAGAAACCGGTAGGCCAGGGTCTGACGGAGTCAGTCATTAGGTGATAGTTACCTGTCAGTCCCAGTTGGAATGGAGTCAGTCGTTAGGTAAGAGTTGTCTGTCAGTCCGGGCGAGAAAGAAGTCAGCTACAATGGGAACGATACAGAGAAGATTAGCATGGCCCCTGCACAAGGATGACACACATAAATTGAGAAATGGTCCAGATTTTTTAAAAGAAAAAAAAAGAAAGAAGTCAGTCGCTAGGTAACAGTTATCTGTCAGTTCTCGTCGGTTGCAGCTCAGTCCCTGGAAAGTCCTACGATGGTCCGAATCATTAAGAGCAGCCGCGGCCAAGGCAAAAAAAAGGACCAATTTTATCGAGTCCAACTTTGGAACTTCAGCAACTGGAAACGTCTAGCCACAGCCAGTGTTAACACACTTTCCATTTGTGACGGCTGCAGAAGCAGTGCCGGATTGTTTTGCAAGCAAGCCGCAGATGAGAGTGGGAGAGTGGACTGTAGTGTCGTCAATGTTGCCCGGTGCCATAGATAGCAGTACAGCGAGAATATGACAGAGGGAGAGAGGAAAGACATTGAGAGAGGGATAGCGCCCCTCGAGGGTAATTTAGCTGGCTGTGTGTGTGTGTGTGTKTKTKKTKTKTGTGTGTGTGGTGTGTGTGTGTGTGTTTTGTGTTGTTCTAAAAGACCCCAGATTCTCTCTTTCATTCCCTTCACAAATCATCACAAGCCATCCATAACGAAAAAGTTTAGATGGGCAATAAAATAGAAAATGCAAGGTTGGCTACGTTTGTGTGGTTCAGCGCCAAGTGGCCGCACACCCGTCTGCCGCCAAAGCGGCACACTTGCACATATGCATATGTATAAGGAGATGGAGGGCAGAAGGCAACTTACCTAAGACAGAAGACTAGTCCAGCAAGAACGCACCGACCCGACCCCCTCAAAGGTCCGGAGAAACTTGGAGAGCCTTCCACATCGGCCCACAAAACCAAAAACTTATTTACCAAAAACAAACAAATATAACAGCATTGGCATTCGCGACATTCATCTCAAACTAAGGGTCCAAAAAACCTAGGAAAGCCTTCTACGCCGGCTCACAAAACATGCATTCCCCCCAAAGAGAACTCGTGGCCACCTGTAAACATCCAAACAGCTGTGTGTGTGTGTGTGTGTGTGTGTGTGTGTGTGTGTGTGTGTGTGTGTGTGTGTGAGAGAGAGAGAGAGAGAGGGAGCTGCATGGACTGATGTCGATGGCAGCTGAAGAGGTGAACCTCGAGTGACCTGTTGTACATGAACTCTATTTTTCAAATAATTTACCAGAGTGGTCATCTCGTGTGAATTTTGCCTACCGTGCACGAGGAGTTGTCCTATGATGCGTGTGAGCAGAGTTTCACTGGGATACACCTGAGACTCACTCTCCTCACTGTCATCTGGTTGAGGGTAATAACTTCCTTCTAGCAGTGTCTCATATAATAGCTGATGCTCTAGATTGCGAGAGATCAGAGACAGCGCTTGCGATTCATTGTGCCAATTGTTGTGTCTGGTCTTTCGACTGTTGTTTTGTCACCGTTTCCTTTCTGGGTATAGCCACTCGTCTTCTCAAATCCTTGGCAGCTGCTGGAAATGAAAATAAAGAAACTGGAGGAGTGAATGGTGTCGGAAGTTTAGGCTTGTGGTCCATGTCCGATGGCTGTGAGTTAGAAACAAAACAGTTGATGCTGTATTCGAGGACAACACAGGCTAACACCTTCGCGCAAAGAGAATGTGCAATCGGGTGACTTAAGCCCATGTGGTTCAGCGTCATTCGTTCCGGCAGCGGCTTGATGAACTTGCTGTCTTGTTTCGCGTTATCCCATTTTATGAACTAACGTGCAGCCCGATAGGTGGTCTTTGAGGAATGGCCATTTTTTGCTGGGGCCCGAGTATGTGTGCTGATGGTTTTGTTCGCGTGCAGCCATTGTACGGAGGGCTGTTGGACTTGGGCGTCTTGCGCAGAACCCGTTGGCTTTGGTTGCTCTACTCTGTGGAACCGGGAAAGAGGTTCTAAGTTACAACTGGTATCCTGCACAAGATCTCATCTCCTCTGATGAGCTCATGGAGGCTATTGAGCAGGTTATGGTGACAGTAACAAGCCAGGTAAGCGGCCTTTCTCACAGACCTCAAATGCTTGGCACGATTCAGCAAGTGATGAGGATATTGTGGATGGATACGCCAAGGGCATACATACAACTCGCACCGGGACTTTTTTACCTATTTTTGGATGGAATTGTGGTCAGATGCATCTGAGGATAGCGATAACTACGGTCAGATTCACATAAGATTGTGCTAGCATGAGTATGTTCTAAGGAGAGACGTACTTGCCGGCTATGCCTGCTGCTTGTTGGCTGCTGGCTAGCAAAGTTGTGGATGGATACGCCAAGGGCATACTTGCCACCAGGACTTTTTTACCTATTTTTGGATGGAATTGTGGTCAGATGCATCCGGGTATGGCCATAACTACGGTCAGATTCACATAAGATGTGCTAGCGTGAGTATGTTCCAAGGAGAGACGTACTTGCCTGCCATGCCTCCCGCTTGTTGGCAGCTGGCTAGCAAAGTTAGTCTAATCCTTTCCATTTATGAGGGGCCCATCTTTCTCTGTTTCATTTTCATAGTGCTTAATGCACCGCTACCTTTCCCAGTGTTGGTAAAAGTGTGAATACAGGCTGTACCACATATATCAGGGGCTCGGCGGAACGGCGGCGGCCGTTGATACAATTCATCAGCGGCCACCGTTCGTTTCGGCCCTCCGAAAGGTGCGGGGACCCACCCCGAGGCCAATATGAGGGAAAGCTAGTTGTGCTTTAATGTGAACATTATGTGGATAAGGATGATGCAATGGACACGGCCCACCACCGTTTACAACTGCTCTGATTTCCTTGAGGCCTACTTGTATTAATGGTCCAACAGCCAAGTGTGTGTGTTGGTTCAGGGGTTGGCTCGGATTTCCTTGAAATAGTACTGGTGGCTTCAAGGGGGCAGAATAACAAGGCTGCAATAGTGCTGTCCGCTGGGATTAATTTGCTTCTGTTTATAAACATCATAACTGCAATTTGCTCTAGGGCCTGCCCTTGAGTAGATGGTCCTGTTCCAGAGTTTCTCGGCTTCTTGAGAACACACTGAAACCCAAGAAAAATGGGAAAAGACAAATGAATGGCTGGTGTTCAGTGGTGTGAATCACTTGTCTTGTTTTTGAATGCGGTAACCAGAATCAGTCCATTTTGCAATACTGTCTTCCCCGAATACAGCCATATCGTTAATATACCTGTATTTGGGGCAACTTCCAGGCTTGATACAGGGATAATGACGCGAGGTTCTCCTCGTGGGAAGACGGTAGCAGATGGTATCCTGGCTACCATACCCGCCTGAATGCAACGCAACACGGCCATTATACCTGTATTTGGTGCAGTTTCCAGTCTTGATACGATAACATACGGCCATTATACCTGTATTTGGGGCAATTTCCTGTCTTCATACAGGGATAATGGCTGTATGTCAAGGGTGAATATCCGGTCCCACCGGGCCCCCCTTCCCCCACCGGAACCGGGCCGGTTGAGAGCGCCGGTTCCCCCCCGGTTGCAATTTGCACAATTCGCCGGGGAGGCCGGGAGGCCTCCATGCGGGTCATGGAGGCCGCCCGGCCCCAAAAAAAAATCAACTGGGTCCAGTAGGCCCGCCAGATCATTGAGAAACTGGTGGCCTATCTGGGCCGTCGATCTGGTGAGGTCTGCGGCCCAGATAGGCCGCCTGTTTTTGAACATTCGGGTGCGAAACCACCCGAAGTTCTGGGCGGCGATCCAAACCTTCGCCAGGCACAGCCCCCCCCATCCCGCCTCCCGCCTCCAGCGTCTTTCGAGCAGCAGGACCCGTCGCTTCGACACTTCGTCGAAATTGAATGAGGTCGAGACTGCGTCGGCCCCACCCACGTCCGCCCCGGCCTCGGATCGCCATCTCCCTGGCCCGCCGTCTATCGGTAAAGGTAAGTCTTGCTTTGTTGTTCTTTGTTTCTTCTTCTTCTTCTTCTTCTTCTTCTTCTATTTCTTCTTCTTCTTCGGCGTCGTCTTCTTCTTCTGGCAAAGTTGAAGTTCGAAGTTTGCGAAGTGAGAGAGAGAGAGAGAGAGCAAAGTAGTGGGTGCGCGTGGGGGGTAGCGGGCGCGCGCGCGCGGAGAGAGAGAGAGAGAGAGAGAGAGAGAGAGAGAGAGAGAGAGAGAGAGAGAGAGAGAGAGAGAGCAAAGTAGTGGGCACGCGCGGAGGGTAGCGGACGTGTCGGTGATTAAATGGACAGTGGATGATGATGATGATGATGGAGGATGACATCATGATGATGGCGACGACGATGATGACGACGCCAGCTAAGGATGACATCATGATGATGGTGAAGACGACGACGACCATGATGACGACGACGACAACCATGATGATGATGATGATGATGATGATGATGATGATGATGGCAACGACGGTGATGCCGATGATGATGATGATGATGATGATGATGATGACGATGATGATGACGATGATGACGACGACCACGGCGATGATGATGATGATGAGGATGAGGATGAGGATGCTTACTATCTTCTTCTTCTTCTTCTGCAAAGCCGAAGTCTGAAGTTTGCAAAGTAGATAGATAGATAGAGATAGAGAGAGAGAGAGAGAGAGAGAGAGAGAGAGAGAGAGAGAGAGAGAGAGAGAGAGAGAGAGAGAGAGAGAGAGAGAGAGAGAGAGAGAGAGAGAGAGAGAGAGAGAGAGAGCAAAGTAGTGGGCACGCGCGGAGGGTAGCGGACGTGTCGGTGATTAAATGGACAGTGGATGATGATGATGATGATGGAGGATGACATGATGATGATGGCGACGACGAAGACGACGAAGGATTACGTCATGATGATGGTGACGACGATGACGACAATGACGACCATGATGACGACGACGACGGCGACGGCGATGATGATGATGATGATGATGAGGGTGATGAGGATGATGACGATGATGTCGACGACGATGGCGATGATGATGATGATGGTGATGATGATGATGATGATGATGATGATGATAATGATGATGAGGAGGAGGAGGAGGAGGAGGAGGAGGAGGAGGAGGAGGAAACCTCTCAAATGCAGCCCACCCTCAACCCATGAGTTTCCACACCCACCACCCCTCCCCCCGACCAACCCCATGGAATTGTTTTTTGCAGATCAATATTATCTCTGCGGATTCGGGGAGATCTCGACAAGCGCAGTCCAACCCCATCATCAAAAAATAAATAAATAAAAATTGACCCGGTTTTGGGCCCAACCGGAACTCCGGTTGGACCACCGGGGTTCCAACCGGCCCGATTGGGTCCGGTCCGGTCCAACCGGCTGGTGGCTGGTGCAGCCCTGCTGTATGTTGTATTTGGGGGAAGACGATAGCAGATAGTATGATAGTATGTCCTTCCTCTAGCAGGCAAAGGAATGATCATTCATTCAGTTGTCATCCTCGTTTTTACCATCTGTTTCCTAGCTTTTCGTTTTGTTATGTTTCTTCTGATTTCTCGATATAATACTTCAGCATTTTTGCGAATTCATATGATCAGTTACCATACCAGTTGAAGCCACAAGAATTTATTCAGTCGTTAGTATTGTGTATCGTTGTTTCCATGTCTTGCATTGGTTGATTATGTAGGCCAGCACCGATGCCAACATAAGACACAGCGTTGTTGCTGCTTCAGGGATGGCAAGATGCTTACCTGCAATTTGGGGTGCAGCAGTGTGCCTCATAGACGATCTCTGTGATGCGCTGGGCAGGGAAAGCCATGGCCATGGATCAATTTGACGATGGCGTCGATGCACTACTCTACATTCCACCTGTGTGTGGACCGTTTGTATAGACCAGATACATTTGGAGCAATTGAGCATCTTGAATGTATGGGGAATATTTTCAGGTCCACGCGCATTTAGGATGTTGTGCAGCAGAGCGAGGCCCAATGATGCTCAATTATTGTTGCCCGTTCTTGTTGTGGCTTGTGTGGTTTTGCAGGTCGGCATTGATATCAACATGGCTGTCGCTCATGAATGGCAAGGTGGTTGCCTGCAGTTTGCGCCAGGGCTCGGGCCTAGGAAGGCGACTTATCTGCTGCAAGGTGTCAGCCGTGAAGGGCGGCTGACATGCAGGAAGGATTTGCTAGATTTTGTGAGCAATGAGCCAGGAGCACGCCCCTTCGTGTTTTTCAACTGTGCATCAACCATACGAGTGCGCAGTTCAGGCATGGCAGCATCAGTCAATCAATTTGTGGACCCCTTGGAAGATACTCGAATCCATCCTTTGTCCTATCCATTGGCAACAAAGCTTGCGGAGCACGTCTGGCTGCTCGATAGGGGTCTTACTCGCGATGAAGCGGAGGAGATTGAAGCAGAACTGGACTTGGCTGTAAATGATGTCAGGGAGAATCCCACTCTTCTGTCTGGCGTGGATGTTGAAGAATTTGCCAACTCGTTGATGGAAAGTGGAGAGGGGCGAAAGATTCAAACGCTGGCGTTGATCAAGGCGGAGCTCATGAATGGCTATGCCGACTGGCGAGCTCCTTATGAACCACCATCCCAAGAGACAGAATTCTTTATGCTGACTGGGGAGACCGATCAAACGATCGCAGTGGGGAAGCTTGTCCAGGCAACCGTGCGAAAGGTGCAGAATAACAGGGTGATATGCGCCTTGGAATCCGGAATAACAGGTCTCATTGCTAAAGAAGATTTGAGCGATGATCCTGATGTTGATCCTACAGCCAAGGTCAGGTGGAACATTCAGCCGATATCAACTTGCTCCTTACTGTTGATGTCCACAGACAGACACAAACACACAACACAATTCTTTTTTTTTTTAGAAACACACACCACCACACATAAATGTGGCCAACCATGCATCTTCTACTACATTGTGTATCGATACTGTTTTTTGCTTTATGGATGGTTTGTGACGATTTGTGGATGGAATGAGAGAGAGAGAGAGTTTGGGGTTTTTCATAAAACACACCGCACACACACACTCAATACACCTGGAACGACAATGCCTCTACAATTGTGGATGGTGTGCCTGTGTTCCTAGCATGAAGGAGCCGCGTAGCCTGTGACATCTGTCTACGCCGTGCCATTTGATGGAGAAATTGCGACTCCAAGAATTGGATGTGGGGCTTCCACAGTCCACACCCGAACTGGTCCTGTCCGGTCTGTAGAGGCGGCTACTTACCATAGCTAATGACTGCTGCTCAATTCAAAATGTTATGCAGCACAAATGACTGGCCGTATGAGCCATTCTAGAGTAGTCTGCTCCAGCGGTGATTATTTAGAACCTTGTCAGAATTCCATCTCCCATTTCCTTCCGCTCACTTCTTGTATACGATTAGTAAATGCATACGAATGAACATCGTTAAGATAACAGGCAAAATATATATATTCCATCTGGTGTGGGTGAGTGATAGTCTACTTTGATTTTGGTTAAGGTAGATTATCATTTACAGTGTAATCAGTGAGGGGATTCTGCAGACTGTTGAGGGTTCAGCCTCCTGATGAGTCGGTGAA
>BFEA01000091.1:3068222-3078365 GCA_003427395.1 Chara braunii
GGGGGGGGGAGTTAATAGGTCCGAAGCACCTTGGCCTTTTCTTAGGGATGCCGTTCTCCCTGTATGGCAACGGATTCAGTTGAGGTTTGATTGAAAGTGAGTTGCAATACACGGAGCGTTTACTAGACCTGTATTTTGTTGAGGTTTGATTGAAAGTGAGTCTCAATACGGGCGAGCTGGGATTTCCAGGTAAGGTGCAACTACCTTGCTCTCTCCTGTATTTTCACAGGCTCCGTCGCTGTCCCATTCACAACAAAAGAATGGCAAAGAATGACAAGGTTTTTCTGTTTTCTCTGTATTTTTTTTATTTTTTTTTCTCCCCAGGACTTGAACCACCAGTCCACATGAGCCTAAGTTGAAGAGGCTACCTGCCAAGGATCGCTAGTGTGAAACTGTCCCTTTTTAAAGTGACCTGCCGCATTCGCTGCCAGCCCGGGGGAAATTGAAAAGCTCTTATTCCATAACCGTACTAACCGGGTAAGAGCACTACTCTGCTTTGGGTGAACTGGCAGTTTAAACTTTAAACCACCACTGCTTTGGAGCCTCGTTATCCTGAGGCGGATTTGTTGTGAAGCTGAGGTCAAAACGACCGTTGTCGGAGGGTGCGGTGTGCAAGGCACACCCCGCTCTCGGCCCTCAGCAGTGTGCCAGGCACACTTCATGCATGGCTTGTTCCTGGACTGGCATGGCTGGTGCTCCTATTGGCAAAAGGAGGGGCTGCGCAACTGGGCTTTCCTTTGGTCCACGTAGGCCCAACGCCCTGCTGTACAACAGAGCACAACCTAGACTAGCCGACCTCTCGTAACTAGTTTCATTTGATGAGAGCGACCGCTGAGTGTCGGGGATTGAACTCCCAAAAAGGGGGCGACCGTGTCCGCTGTGTTAGGAGGCTTATCACTCCTCGTGGAAGTCATAAGCTCCCTCCTTGCCATCTGACACGGGTACCCATTGGGGTTAGTCTGATGGGCTCCTTTGAAGGTAGGAAGGCTTTGGTCGGTATCCCGTTATGGAACCGCACCGCGTGCCGTGGAGTGAAAAGACTGCGAACGCTGGTTGTGGAGAGGCGCTCCCGTCTAATGACCGTCAGGCTAAAAAATTGTGATGACTTACTTGGCTATTATTGGTTAATTTGCTATTCTTTATAATCAGCGAGCCAGAAGCCAGCTACAAGGGAACCTGGACACACAAGCACACAAATGGAGAATTCAGGCCAAAATTAAGAAGGAAAATAAGGACGGTATGATGTCCAAGACCTTTTTTAGTAAGGCTAGAGCTAAAAGTAGACAGTCCACGGTACCCTCCCTCAAGCATCTGTTCGACAACTCCCAACTGCCAGCAACAAGTGCTTACAAAATAATAAATATTGGAATATGCATCTCTCTATTATACGAACTTGTTCACCTCACAGATAGCGCGCACTCAATCATAGTCCCTTGCCCATGTATGGGACACATTGTCGGCTGCACTCCCTTGCTTACTGTCCACAACGCAAAAAAACTTCCTCGATGAACCCATGACCAACCAAGAACTCCTTCAGGCATTGCAAGATATGGACGATGAGAAAACACCTGGTGTGGATGCCTTCCCTGAAGAGTTTTGGCTTCACTTCTGGGAGGTATTCCAAAAGGACTTTATGATCTATATCAATGCCGTTTTCAATGAAGAGACGTTCGGGGGCATGATGGAACAAGGGGTGGCAACGTTGTTGTACAAAAAAGGGGACAAGGAGGATATTAGGAATTCCCGCTCTATTACCTTTTTGCTCGTCCCCTATAAGATTGTGGCCAAAGCATGGGCAAAAAGACTGTTACCCCGACTCTCTCACCTCATCCACCCGGATCAATTATGTTTCATGCTATTCCATAATATACAAGACGACATCTTGTTGGTCAACGAAACCTCATCCACCCGGATCAATTATGTTTCATGCTATTCCATAATATACAAGACGACATCTTGTTGGTCAATGAAACTATCCGCTAGGCAAGAGAACGGAAAGTGGAAGCGGCTATGTTGTTCATCGACTTTGAAAAACATATGACGACGCGGAGTGTGACTTCCTCAACATGCGTTTAGTTAGAATGAACTTTTGGCCCAGTTTTTTGCAAATGCGTCAACACCCTCTACAAAAAAGTCACTACGAATATCACCCTCAATGGTCATCATGCTCCCACCTTCCATCTTCAGCGCTCGGTGAGAGAAGGTGACCCCATCGCACCAATGTTAGTTGTGTTGGTTATGGAAGCAGTTGCGGCCTTGATCGGGAACAACCCTCACACCAATGTTATTTGTGCTGGTTATAGGAGTAGTTGCGGCGGTGATCAGAAACAACCCTCAAACCCATAAAATTCGAGTGCCAGAAACACCTGAACACCTGGTTCCTATTACCTCAATGTTTGTTGATGATCTCACAGTCCTATTCAAAGCAGACAAAAAAAACTTTCGTGCGGTGGCTTATACAGTCCACCATTTTGAGATCGCAGCGGATACGAAAGTTAATTGGGGAACAAAAATGGAAGGTTGGTGGTTTGACCCCCAGGGAGGATCCCCGCCGACTGATCCTAGAGTGGCTTGGATAAAAAAAGAATTAGCAATGAAGGTGCTAGGTGTAAATATCACAGCAATGGGCCCGCCACCAGACCACGGTGACTCACTTGTGGACCTAGCAATCAGAAAGCTTTGTGGCTGGGATGGCAACCAACCTCTCTGGTAGGCAGAGTGCTAGCGATTAATAACGGCATTTTTGCATCAATATGGTACAAGGTGGCGTTCTGGCAGCTCAACAGAAAATAGTTAACCAAGTTGAAATAGGTCGCAACGGCGTACCTTTGGAAGAATAACCACAATCACAACCAGTCCATGAAAAGGGTGGCATGGGACATCATTGTGCAGCCTCGAGGGCGGTCTAGGAATAATTGGTCCAAAATAGGATATCAAGGCTCAGTCGCAAGTCAAGCGATCTATCATACAAAACATTTTCGATCCAGAAATGTTTAGGTTTCTCTTTCTGTTTGCATCCTTAGCAGCTTGTTTGAAAATTGTCTATGATTTCTTTAAAAAACTATTTGTTTTCTCCAAAGACTCAAAACTACTTTCAGGAAGATGATCAAGTCATTCAATGTTTTTTTGAACCAATGTATCAATGTAGTAGTGATAAACAACGAGAGATATTGGAAAAACCGTTATCTAAGGACCAAATTTGAAAAGTTCTTCTACAAATGGAGGAGGATAAGACCTGGGGGATGGATCGTCTTCCTAAAGAGTTATGGGAAATAATGTGACCATCCTTTTTATCCGACTTGATAAAATATTTTCAGGACGTTTGGGAGTCAGGTACGATGGGAGAGATAGTGAGTCAGGGAATACTTACCTTGCTATACAAGAAAGTGAACAAAACAAACATCATGAATTATAGACCAATAACATTATTAACTATAATTTACAAATTATTAGCAAAATCACTTGCAAACCGAATGGTTCCTGTTATGGTTGAAATTATTCACCCTTCACAAAAGGGTTTATAAATGGTTGACATGTACAAAACAACATTCTTCTAATCATTGAAATGGTGAAAAACTCTCATCAATCTAAACAAAATGCGGCCTTTGTTTTCATAGACTTTGAAAAAGTCTATGACCATGTAGATTGACGTCTAGATTGACGTTTCCTATACGCATGCTTGCCAACATTGAATTTTGGTCCTAACATGAGAAAATTGGTGAAAATTTTACATATAAATGCGACAAAAAGAATTCTTGTTAATGACTTTGGAAACGCTTAATATTGATCTCAATGCTACAACGCCAAGCTTTATCTTTGCAATGGATGATAAACCCAACAGTACAACGCCAAGCTTTATCTTTGCAATGGATGATAAAGCTTATTCTTGACATTAACAAACTTTAGCAACCCTTGGCACCAGAACAAATAAGAAGATTAGCTCCGTTAGCCCTTTCAGGGATTGAACCCCTCACTTTGGTAGCAGATAGGTTCTGGAACATCCCCAGACCAAATTCTCACTCAAGTTTAAATGGGGAGAGAGGTGCAGCTCGAGTTGACCTTCTTATAGACAACCTATGGGTGTTTCTACTGAAAATTTGACGCAAACTTTCCTTACCAAATAAAACAGTTCCTTTACGTTTTGATAAAAATTTGAGGCAACCTTTGTTAGCGAATAGATGGATAACAAATGTTAATGGTTGTGTTTACAATAGCTTTCAACCTCCCTGGACCAGTGGATGAAAAAAAGATAAGTTCGGTCAAGGACATCTGGGATCTGGAAAAATAAAGTTGGAAGACGACTGCACAACTCCGGAAGGCAATTCCCTATGCTCACAGACACACACAAAATTTTGACCAGATCATTTGCTCCATTCCACTTGGATGGGTGAGAGAGTTGGAAAAAGGGGTAAAGTTTCAAGAAGAAGACTGGTAATGATCACACATGATCCGAAATGGTGGCAAGTGGGTCAAATAGTACATCTGACAGAAGGAGGAGCTTTGGTTGCTCTCTTCAAAGTAAATACAAATCACTCTCTCCTTCCTTCACCAAACAATCAAGTCAAAATTTTCCCCTTGAAAACGTTTTTCAGGATTAGAGTACTCTTTTTCTCGGCAATTAAAGGTTGGAGAGTTTTTCAACCGCAATGCCCAATTTCCGACTTACCCTTGGACCCAACTGAATGGGTATGGCAGACTGGTAAAAGGGATAAGTCACGTACCTTACCATCCCTCTCAGTTGAAGCAGCATATCGTATGTTAAGACCAGGAGTGAATGGGTTGCCAATAATAATGGATCGGTGGGTGAGACATTTGAATATCAATATGCAAAGAATCCAAAACATATATATATTTTTAACAAGTTAAAACAGAGGCCGGCCCTACAATGATAAATTATCCACAGATGCATCCCCACTAATGATTGGTTGATAGACCATACCACTTTAGAACAAGGGGGTTTGACAGCGCCATGGTGCAAATTATGTTTATCTGTCTTCCTGGTGAGAAGATTAGAGAGAAGATTGAGCATGTGTTCTTACAATGTCTGGACACAATTTTGCTATGGAGGAGATGGGACTGTGTGTGGAGAGGTTTAACAAGTATTGACTGGCTATGGGATTGGAGAGTCATCCTTTTGGGACACTGGGAGCCAAACGATATACAACTTTCAGAATGAGGATTTTTTTTTGAAATTGGCAGAAAAGCTATGGGATTGGAGAGTCATCCTTTTGGGACACTGGGAGCCAAACGATATACAACTTTCATAATTTCGGAGGATTTTTTTCGAAATTGGCAGAAAAGCTATCCTATGGGTACTCTGGTACAAAAGGTGTGTCCACGAAAGGGAAGACGTGAAGTTGGAAGGAACGGAAATTTCAGAACTTATCTTTCGGAATTGCTCAACCCCCCAGACAATAGATAGCACGCGATCGTACGTTGAGGTGCCTCTTACCGGGTGTTGGATATGCTCACCTAGGTTTGAATTGAAAGAGGCAGATTACCCAGTTAATTGGGGACAGGAGGCGAAACGACATCTCGTGACAACACAGCCTTTAGGTAATACCGGTGAAGTCCACCAATAAACCCCGCCAAATAGGTAAGAGAACTCAAAGCAAGTAGAGTTAGTGAGCCGTGTAATGGGCAATTATTTCGCACGGTTCGGAGGGCACTTCAGTAAGTCTGTGCAAATCAAATTGAGTGCCAGGACTTCAGATCGTAGCTTGTTCTACTCATTATAATGCTAAAGGTTTAATTAAATCAGCTATTCGCAGTGAAAATCCAATTCTTTTTTTTGAACATGTTCTTCTTTACAATATTAAAGGAGAATATACCAGAGAAAGAGTACTTAATTTGTACATACAGAATTACGGGCAGGATGGTTATCCATTCACACTAAGTTACAACATTTCCATCAGAAAAAAAAAATCCTGAGCTGTATTCAAAAATTCAACCTGGACTGGCTGGGGAGAGCACAAGGAGAAAGCTTGGGGGAGGTGAAATGGCCAGGAAAAGAAGAGCAAGAGGAACCTCTGAAAAGAGACTATCATCTCATCTTCAGAGACTGGTTTTCACTTCAGCCAGGAGCTACTCTCAGATCCCCAGAATGTTTTCCTGATCCCTTCCAACCTTCGGAATTGGCAATGGTTGATCTGCAATGGTATGCTGTGTAAAATGAGTGATTGAATTAAGCTGTTGTTGGATGGGGTAATGTTGCTAGCTTGAGTAAGACATTTGGCGGCCTCAATTGGGCTGAAGAGGCAGTGTTCTCTTTCTATTCAGTATATGGGATGGTGGACCCGGTTTCCAGCAGGTACAGCTCCCCACCAATAGACTGGAGTGATTAGTCAAGATCCGCACTTCGGGGCTTACTTCAGGGTTTATTCGGAAGAGTATGCGAAGCCGTGAGGTACAGTGCTTGGCGTATCACATCTGCCACTTGCCCCCTGTTGTGGATGGTCTCCTTACCCCACCCCCCCTCTGCCTTCTCGTGATTGTTTGCGTCCTGTAGTTTCTTGTACTGCTCCTTGCAACCTACAAAAGACCATCGACATACTCTAGTATGCGCGTATGTTGTGAGTATTGACCCTCTGCTCTCCGGCTTTCGACCATCCAGCTGGCGGTAGGTCCTCTCGATGACCGGTACCTCCACCTGATCTAGCTGCCGATCGCGCGTGCTAATCCCAGTTCTTAGTGGACAGACACTATGACTACTGTCACAGAGCTCCGTCTATGGTGGACGGTCGCTGCAAGCCAGTCCCAGTGCTCACGCTAAGGCGGAGCTGTTTCCTCTATCGGTGGCGTATATGCTGGTTTTCTCCTTTTCTGATTTCCTTTAAGCACTTGCCTCCAAATATCTTCTGCAGTTCCCATTATAATGCATTTTGGAATTTTTTGTTCCTGCGTTTTCAATTAGCCGTTTTATGATCTTGTCGGTAATCACAACTTAGTTGATTGTTCATCTGAGTTTTTTATACTCTGATTCGTGAATGAGGGTCCTAAGAAGTGGACCGGGTGTCAGTAGCGGCATTGTTGTTTCAGTTCGTTCGTAATCATCATCCCCATAGGGTTGGTCTGGGAAAAAAAAATGAGGTGGGGAGCGCTATCCTGCGGGGGCTTCACTTTTCTGCGGGGGCTTCACATGTTCGGAGGTGAATATCCTTGAGGGTGGAGGGGCGGATCCTGGGGGTTGGTCTATTCTGGGGCTGGGGTTGGTATGGGGGGGCTGTATCACCCCCAGCGGAGGCAGTTAGTGGCAAGGGGTTGGGCGGGGGCATACTTGAGGAGGGAGCTGTATGCCCCTGCAGGAGTGGAGGTGGAGTGTGGGACTGTCCTACACTGGCCAAGGAAGAGAGGGCAACTTCTCTTGGCGGGGGCAGTGAAGGGGCGGGGAGTCTTTTTCTCCTCTATGAGGTGGGTGGTGAAGAGAGGGAAGGACGATCCGGAGCTGTAACAGGACACAATAACAGCCATTTCGCTAAAATGGACATTTTATAATTCTTGAACGAAATTGAAACCGGCTTCTGTGGCCCAAAAAATGTTACATTTTTAACTGCTGAGGGACTTATGTGGAGTCCAGATGCCAAGTTTTCAGAATGGCAGATCCCCAGGAGCTAAAATGTGATCTTTTTTGGGCCGAATAAGTGGGTTTTAATTTCGTTCAAACTCCAAAAGAATATAAAAAAAATCATATTTTCCATTTCAACGAAATGGCTGTGCAATCATCTATAGACCCTCCTTAGTTTTTTTATAGAGAAAACTATGGCGCAGTCATGGCTACAGTTTGTCATTGCAATTGAAACTGCATTTTAGCAGTTTTTTAAGTCAGGGCCCAAGTTTCAATTGCATTTGAAACTGCCTTTTAGCAGTTTGAAACTCGGGCTGGCTTTTTCTAGCAGACCAGTCAGGCACATGGCCGTTTCTTTCTTTCTTCCGTTTTTTTTTTTTTTTCGGTCGCGTGCCGCAACGCGCCGTGCCACTCCGCGGCTGGAAGAAAAAAAAGGAAGAAAATAAAAATAAAAGTAGCCCCATGGTTGGGCCATGGCCTGTCTCGGCCACACCCCAGACTGGCCACGGGCGAGATGTCTCGGCCACACCCCAGACTGGCCATGGCCGAGATGTCTCGGCCACACCCCAGATTGGCCAGGGCCGAGATGTCTCGGCCACAGCCGAGATTCGCAGACACTACCCTTCACAGGCAAACGTGAAGTCTCAAGAGTAGCCTACTCTGAAGAAGTGGGGGGCTCGGGGCAGGGATGGAGGCCAAAAAAAGAAAAAAGAAAAAGAAGAAATAAAAAGGTAAAGAAAAGAGGAACTGCGAATCCACGTACGTCGGGAAGACCCTCACCTCAGCAGTGCTTTGAGGAATGTATCTGGCCAGGAAGTGAGGAACATGAAACAGGTCGTTTTCCTTTTCTGTTTCTTGTTGTCAGGTCCTTGTAGCGCCCTGCCAGCCTGTGATAAGCTCAGACCCGTACCGCGCGGCTTGCCGTATCCCTGAGGAAAAATCCCCCGGAAGCCCCGAAGTACGGATGCAAACGAAAAGGGGTTTTTCTTTCTTTGTGCTTTTGCTTTCCTTTTTGAAACGACTTTTTCATTTATTTATTTTTTGGCTAAATAACTTCCGTGCGGGCGAATAGCGGCCGTGGTATGAAAACCAAGAAACGGTTTCGGTTGGGACTTTTTGAATTTTTGCGCACGGACGACTAAGCTCCGATTTCTTCGCGCGTCTCACACCCCCGTTTCTTGCTTTGCATCCCCGCGCCATCTTCCTTTTTTGCTGCGCGCGTTTCCCTCAAGCCGGACTCTTCGTCTTCCCCTACACCCAGCTTGATCCTTACCCCCCCGTCTTCCTCCGCGAAGTGATTGGCTGCGTAGTTGGGATGCTCGGATCAATGTGGAGAGCGGGAAACCGTGCACCACTTGAACGAACACCCCAATCACGTAGGACCATGCAACCCCGCGGGTCGAACACTCTGACTCCCCACCTTTCTTCTGCCCTGCCCATCTACACTTTGCGCTGCCCGCACCTTGCGCTGACAACCTGCCGCCTCCTGCGCTATAAATTCGCGCAACCCTCACCTCTCCCTCTCTTTGATCTCGGCTGCAATGCTGCGCGAGCTATGCGCGAAGTCCGCGGCGCCGAACAGGCTCGACGAGCCCAAGCACGGGCGGAGTGACGACGAGGGGTGGATTTCATGGTAGTCTCGGGGCGAAGCAGTCGGTGGGACTGAGCAGTGGTGGGGATTGGACGCCGACCGCGGCAGGGCCTTRTGGCTATGGTGGTCGGTGGTCTTGGGAAGTTTTGAAGGCTGCGCCTGGGGGCGGCAGTTAATTGAGAATTTTTGTATACGAGAAGGACTCGCTTTTATCTCCATTGCTGCTTTGTCTATGCATGACGTGTGTAAGAGGCCCCGAGTGATGGGAGCTGGTTGTGCGCATGAGTGATGTCGAAGGTCTATGGATGATTGGGTGTCCTGTCAAGGGTTGTTGATTGCATGCATGTATGTGTGTACGTCCCTATCCGGGTGGGGACGGGGGAACTGAACTGGAGGACCGTCTGCTTAGGAGTACGAGTGTGTTGATCCTGTTGTTCCCCTCCCTTCCACGGCCCTTCCTGCGCGCACGCGCAGTCTCGGTGTAACTCACTCTCTCTCTATCTCGCGCCTTTCTTTTTGAACTGGTAGTCATCGCTTTTGAACTTCTCGTCCCGGCACCGGTGACGTCAACCGCCTGCGTCCGTACGCGCGGTCGACGCCCCCGCGACGGGGAAGAGAACTTAGTTTCCATCACCTTCTTCTGGCGCACCAACCTTGAGATGGAAGGGTTACATCGAGTGTTGTATGGAGACGGTGTTGGTACGGAGGACCGGGAGCGCGGGGTTTGGCCCGTGTTCATCGCCTGCCTCCGATCATCCCATCTCGCTACCGGCCTTTCCCATCGCAGATGACGACGGCGTCTACTGCGATGCGGATGTACGGCGCGCTTTGAGTCGAACGGAGCACGGAGCAAGTCTGTTGGCGGGACCCRCCCCGGGCGTTTAATATTAGGGGAGACGGGTTCGTCTTGATTGATCGCTTCGATTCCCCGACTCTAATATTGCCTTATACGGATTTGACTGTGTTGCCCTGGTCGGCCGCTCACGCC
>BFEA01000091.1:3080019-3100790 GCA_003427395.1 Chara braunii
TTTGGGGTGGGCGGGGATGGGGCACCCCCGCGGGGGGGGTCCGGGGGTCAAACCCCTACCCCGGCTTTGCCCCCGGGGGCCCCCGCTTGACAACCCTGGTCCTGGGCTACGAGGGAGCGGCACGTTTCCCGGAGCTCTCCCGTAATGCGGGGGTGCTGCCCACACAATTTCGAATTCGGGCGTCGGCAAGCTCTCCCGTCGCTTCAACCTCTCGGAAACTTCCGCGCGGACTTTGTGAGTCCGACGCCGAGGCCTGGAGGCCTCAAACCAACCACCTCTACAACAAAAACCCGGCAGCCCGGTCTTCGGTCCTTAGCCATCGTGGCCTCCTCCCCCTGCGGCCTTTCTTCGTTTTGATTCATTGCGGCAATTCGTCTTTGCGGAACTATTCAGTTTTCGTCACCCTGGACTGACCCAACCTCCACGGGACTCCGTGGCGAAAGATCGATCCCGGGATAACCTCTGGTTCGAAACGAGAGTCCCCCGTTCCGACCGGGAGACTCAACCCCTACGGCAAAAAATCCTCGGCCACGCCCCTCCTATAACTCTGATCGGTGACTCGGTACGGGAAGCTGCGAGGGGGCGTGAGGTTGGTATCAGAGCTGATTCATTTCGGCTCCGAGGTTTTCCTATGACGATTACCCTGTTTAAGAGCTTTTCCTTTCTGAATTTTTTTTATAGATTTTTCTTATTTTTTAGTAGGCTGGCTCCCCGTCGACGGCGGCCCGTGAATAGCAATCCGAACCGAGCTCGAGGTCGGGCTCGAGATCCGCCTCCCGCGATGGTGGAACCTGGAATTGGAGGTGGAAACGACGACGATAACCACGCGGGGATGGCCAATCATCCCCTGTATCTTATGCCTCCTCCCTCCGAAGTTTCCATTTTCTCCGAAGATGATACCGAGCCTCGCACCTGGCTAGCCAACTTGAAAGCCCAGGGCTGGTCGGACGAGTTGCTCCGAGAACGAATTCCCGGAAGGTTAGCCGGAACCGCTTTCGAGTGGTATGGATAGCACCCCTTCACTAATTGGTTAGCGTTCCAGAGAAAATTTCTCGACAGATTTGATCGCATCGCACCAGGTCAATGCCCCCATTTAATAAAGGAATACACGCAACAGCTTCGGGAGACCTAGGCTAGATATGCTGAACGTTTTACGTACCTAGCCGAACGCTCCGGGGTGGACGAGAAAATGGTACGGACTGATTTCGTCAGAGGATTGTCAGATTCTCGCCTGTGGAAAAAGATCCGCAAGAAATGCAACCCTATAGAACATACCCTGATGGAGCTAATTCAGTACGCCATTAAGTACGGGAAAGAAAATTACGATGTGGGCCTGGACTCAGAATCCGACTAAGACGACCCTTCGGGTGTTCGACGCAATAGCTACTCCGCTACGGCACGAACGTTCGAAGATCGCTTCGGGTTGGGTCCGGCAAAAAAAGCCTCGGATCAGAAAGCTTCTTCCTCTGCTTCATCCTCCCGTCGCTCTAGTCAAGCTCAAGGAGGCCGGGGCGAGGAAGAAGTATCCATGCAAGAGGTCGCGGCCCAACTAGTTATGGTAGTGGCCCCGTTGACGGAGTTTGTTTGAGGTTTGCAGCGGCAACGCATAGCCGCCGCACAACGGCAACAAGCGGATATGGCCGCCGGGGCCCCTATGATGAAACCGGCCGTGGTCGGGGCTGTCTCGCCTCTACGCTGTTATAACTGTAATCAGCCAGGCCACCTTGCGAAAGATTGTCCGAAACCTCGAACTCAGAGTGGGCCCGCGGGACCCACCGGACCTTCCCAAGTCCCGCTGGCTGCTCCAACCGCTGCAGGACAAGGGAGGGTGGCCACAGTAACGGATATTGGAACAACGGAAATGGTGACCCCTGCGGCCACCGAGATAGGACCTGATGAGTACATGGCTGCGGCGATATTCGAACCCGGGACCATTGGAGTGATACGTCACGTCCAAAGGATTACCGAGGAAAGCGACCTCGGGCCTTGGCAGCCGGTGTTCGAAGATCTCACGGCCCCTGGCCCTGAGTACAAAGACGGTCACATCGACGTGTTGGTTGCATTGAAGGCTCTGGATCTACGGATCCCCGTCCCTATTCCCTATCTGCTAACCATTTCCGAAGCGGCTAACGAAAAGTTGATCAAACAATGCCTCAAAAACAGGCGCGGATTCGAGGAAAGTCGAAAGGGCAAAAAGTCGGTCCTACGAGAGCTACCCACAAACGAGGAGTCACAGCCCTCGACCTCAAAGGTGCACGAAGCCAACCGGATAGGAATGATCCAGACCGTAGATTCCGCCTCGGAAAAACCCGAGGTATTCCTCCGAGCCTATCCTATAACCTGGAAAAGCGTTGAGTGTGACTGCAAGGTATGGGGAAACCCTTCGGCCGCCATCCTAGACTCGGGATCGTCAGTGGTCGCCATTTCTTGGAGGTTGACGAAACGATTGGGAAGGGAAGAACAGGTTCAGCCCCTCCGACCGGATGAACTGTATATATCCGCTACGGAAAACAACATTCATTGTAAAGGGCGGATAACGAACGTGCCTATACGGGTGGGGCGGGTGCATTGTTTGTGCGATGCAATTGTCCTGGATGTACAGGCGTATGATGTTTTACTAGGCATTCCGTGGCAGGCGGCGGTCGGAGCGCGAATGCACTTTGACAGCTGTAAGGTGGTGCTCACATCGGCCCACCCCAAACCACAAACGATACCAATGAGATTGGCGGTGCGTATGCGCACCCAACCGGCGCCTCGAATCACCATGAAAGCCCATCAAATCAACATGATCCGACGCCTGTCACCAGGCGAAAATGAAACCTCGTCGGAAACTGACGAGGCTGACGTTCCCGACCGATATCCGATCCGGGTTCAGGATCGGTGGCGCCATTCCTGGCGACGAGAACCCTTGGAAATAGTTCGGAGCGAGTCCGATTGGTCGAACGCGTTCTCCTCAGTGGTGCAGGGAGAACCCCTGCTGAGGGTGTCGCGAATAACTGACCTTTCGAAACCCCCCATGTCTTTATATCTTAGGACGGACCCCCTGCCCGAAAGGTTTACGGAGCTCAGGGGGTTGTGCGATTTAACTTTCCGGCCTCCCAGGTCCCTGCTTACAAACGCAAAAGCCGTCCTGCTCTTGAAGGAAGGGGTGTCATTTCAACCCCGGACGAGGGAATATCGATGTAGGCCGAAGGAACTGATACAGGTCTTTTCAGTGGAACCGTCGGCTGAAACCGAGCTTGAGAGCGACAGTAACATGGAAAATGAACCAATAAGCCCCGCAGACAGTCAACTTATCGCGACTGTGCTTTCGGCAAAAACCGACAATTCTCTGTTTGGTGCCTCACCCGAAGCCAACGCGGCAGTCCCCATGGTTACGTCGACGATCTCCGTCCCTGAGGGAAACGTGGACGTCCGGCTGCCGGTCCATATGCCTGACGACTGCAAACGCCTTCTTTTGGCAGTTATACGGGCCTACCCAGAGACCGTCAGTATCCAGGACCACGATATAGGACTTACCCACCTGATCCAACATGCGATTGATACCGGTGATCGCACTCCGATACATTGCCGACCGTACCGTTATTCGTTAAAGGAAAGGCAGCTGGCCTTGGAAAGGGTACAAGAGTTCGAGCGGTTAGGGTGGGTTGAACCATCACTAGGACCGTGGTTATTTCCCGTGGTCCTCGTGCCAAAACGAAACGGTTCAGTTCGAGTGTGTATTGACTACCGCAAATTAAACGCTATTACTACCAAAGATGTTTATCCGCTGCCGCGGATTGACGATCTGTTGGATGCTATCGAGTCCGCTCGGGTCTTTTTGAAGTTCGATATCCGACACAATTTTCACCATGTCGCAGTCCGACCGGAAGACCGGCCCAAAACCGCTTTTGTCCTGTTCGAGGGCACGTGGCAGTGGATCCGGTGTCCGATGGGAATTTGCAACGCCCCCGCAACATTCCAGCGGGCCATGAATATGGCCTTCGCCGAGTTCGTTAACAAAACCCGTTTGACACAGCCGTTGATAAATTTATGTGTGATTGTGTACATGGATGATATTTTGGTCTTTTCCAAAACCTACAAGTACCATATGGAACATGTCGAATGGGTGTTGCATGCGTTGAAAGATCCAGGGTTCAAAGTGGCTCTGGAGAAAAGCGAGTTAATTCAAGCAGACTTTCATACCTGTAGTATGGCATATATATAGAGCGCTTAATGGACCATTTGTAAAAATTTTGTACTCTTTCTTGATTTCAAACTTTATCCGAAATTTCCTTTTTGGGCTACATCGTCACGGTCGAGGGACTGAAACCGGATCCCAGGAAGGTAGCAGCGGTTCGAGAAGCCCCGGCCCCGGTCACGCTCACTCAGGTTCGGGCCTTCCTAGGGTTGGCCTCTTATTATCGACGCTTCATTCGGAGCCTTGCCTGCCTCGCCAAGCCACTAACGAACCTGCTGAAGAAGGAGGAGCAGCTGATCTGGACATCGGAATGCGAGGCGGCCTTTCGGGCACTCAAGGAGGCTCTGACATCGGCACCCGTGTTGGCACGTCCCGATCCGACAAGACAGTTCGCGCTGCATACCGACTGGCAGCCGCAGGCGATATCGGCGGTGCTGACTCAGCAAGGAACGGATGGAAGGGAGCACGTCATCGAGTATGCGTCGAAAACGCTAAGTCAGGCGCAGTCGAACTACGAGGCGTGCAAGGGTGAGTGCTTGGCGGTGGTGTGGGGGGTTCAGTACTTTCAACCGTATCTGTACAGCCAAAAGTTCGTGCTCGTGACGGATCACCAGCCATTGCTATCGTTGAGGAACAACACGGACTACACGGGTACCTTGGGAAGGTGGGCGGTGAGATTGCAGGACTACGACTTCGACATCCGCCACCGCGCCACCAGGCAGCACGGGAACGCCGATGGTCTAACGCGCCTCCAGCCGCCGAGCAAGAGTCCTGCGAATGAGAAGCTCATCCCGTGGAAGCCGATTTCGCCTTCGACGGAACCCGGCTACGGGGAGGTGAATGTCCTCCGCAAGGGTACTACAGCAATCGGAGATGGCGATCTCCCATGAGGAGGCCGCCACCCCTTCTCCCCTTCCTTATTCCTTAATCCCCTCTCCTGACCCTGACTCCCCTCCGAGCACGCCTTCCCAAATCTGTTTATTCTGCACCTTGCCCATGATACCAACAGGGGGAGATCCTCCCCTCGAGGGGCCTAGCTTTCTTCCCTGGGTACAATGTAGTCAATGTCACATCGTTCGGTCCCATGGGAGCTTTGCCCGGTATCGAAATGAAAAAAGTTGGAACTGTCCCAACTGTCGAACGGACCACATACCTACGAAAAAATGGTATCTAGAAGCTAGAACGGCAGATGGATTTTTGCCAAGCGTCCGCCAAGCGGAAGTCTGGACGGATCTTCTGCTATTACGGAGACTGACCGGCGATCCGCTGACGGAACTTACCAAGGTTGAACGGCGACGTGTCACGGAACGGGCGCACGATTACTGCTGACAGGGATCCGTCCTACAAAAACGAAAAGACGATGATATCGACGGATCTAGTTGGCTGACGGTTCCACACCCACAGGCCAGGTTCGATTGGACACGAGCCGCCCACGAGGAGGATGCGGTCCACTTTGCTGTCAAATACACGGAAAAAGCAAAAACTCTATGTTCTTCTGCAATGCATTCACGGATTATTGGCCTAACGAAGGGGCAACTTCGTCCCAAATCCAATCTCAACAGGGAAATGCACAATCGAATGGTTAGAATACTCCTCGCCATGTGGAACCTACAAGGTTTCAGAGACACCTCAGGTAGGCAGAAAAGGACAAGGGTTAGGACATGGATGCACGATAACAAAGGTTCAATTGCGTGCTTTCAGGAAACAAAATTGAACAACGACAAAGTCAATGAGCTAGGTAGATGAAAGGACGGCCCACAGATATGGCCGACTGCAAGAGGAACGATGGAGAGCATCAAAATCTGGATACAAAGAGATCTGGAAATGAAGATCCTAAATTACTACGCTGATCTCTGGGGAAGATGAGCATGGGTGGTGCTAGGATTTGGAAAGTTGATATGGGCCGCAATATCCATCTATGCACTTGTGGAAAGACGAAAATGAATAGTTTTTTTTTAAAAGATCTCAAACATGTACTACCGGACGTTGATGACATCGTTATAGGAGGCGATTGAAACACATAGTTATTGGACAACTGTCCAAAGGTTGCCCCAACGACGTGCTAGCCTTAGTGGATTTAATGAGAGTTTTTTACCTCTACGATTTGTTTAGAGACCTGTACCTGACAGACAAGGGCTTCACATTGTTTTCGCATTGGGGCAGGGGCAAGAGATTGAATTTCTTATTAAGGAGCGGTACAACACAAAAAGTCGTGGTCAAGATAGCGGCGGTTAATAACCCAGCACCAGACCACAAGCGAGTGATTGGTATATTTAACTTAGTCCCAAAAGATGCAAGAGGGAGGAGTTATTTTAAATTAAATAGTTGTAATATGAGAGAGGAAGGACTGAACACGTGGACATAGGAGTTCTGGAATAGGTGGGGTAAACAAAAGGAAAATTTCGCCATGCTGGCGGATTGGTGGAAAGCGCGCACTAGAATCCTTTCCAATCTTCTTAATGTATTCTCAAGGATCATAGCACTGAACAGGAATAAGGCGGAAAGGGATTGTTGGAGAGAAGTAAAAAAAGCAGAGGAAAGAACGAAGGGACATCCAATTTCGGAACTGACATGGGGAAAAGAGAGAGCTCGTTGTTTGGCAGAATGGGATACACTACGACAGGATAAGTCAGATCAATGGGCTGAAAGGGCAAAGGTCAAAGGATTAACAGTTTATGACAGGATATCGAAAGAATCCGTAAAAAAACTAGTCCCATCTAGAATCGTGCAGAATATTAAAGAGTTGAAACACCCGTTCGAGTCGGATAAACCATTAGCTCATTCTCCAAGGAATATTTGCAAATACACAGTACTATACTATTGGGATATCCTAACATCTAGGAGACTTGGAGAAAGGGTCGATTCCAATTTGGCAATCGGATCCGACCATTGGATGAATACCAAGTTACGCCTCTTGATCTAGATTGCCAGATTACACAAGAGGAAGCAGGGGAAGCGGCGAAGACGATGACTAATGGGAAAGACCCCAGGGAACGATGGTCTCCCAGTAGAATTGTATCGCCAATATTGGGAAACGCTGGAGGAAGACCTAGTTGAAGTCTATAATGAAATCCATTTGGGAGGGAATCTTCCAGAAAATGCACAGAGGGATTATTTCGATCCTGTTCAAGAAACGAGACGTAAATGAAATACAAAACTGACGACCAATGTGTCATATAAAAGTTTAGCGAAGGTTTTAACCTGTAGGTTAGGAAAGTACCTCCCCAACCTGGTGGAGGATGATCAGGCGGCCTTTGTGCAAGGTAGGTTCATTTATGAGAACATAGTCACAATGATCGAAGCTTTGGAAGTAGTCGATAAGGATGACTTGGATGTTGTGGTTCTGCCTCTCGACATGGAAAAAGTGTATGACAGGGTAAATTGGTCATATGTTTTAACTACCTTACGTTGGATGGGATTTGGGGAACTGTTCTATAACTGGGTTATTGCATTGTACTTTTTGTTGACAACAGCAGTCATGATGAACGACCACATCTCACCTCCATTCCGGTTATCACGCTCCCGAGACAAGGATGTCAATTGGACCCACTTCTCTTCATTGTTCACCTTGAGGTCCTGTTGAATAACATCAGAGCTCGGTCTCAAATCGTAAGACTAGACACATATCACCAGGTCTGTAAGGTGAAAGCCTTAGCGTACGACTTGTTTGCAGTGTCGGCCAACACCCACGAGTCAATGTCGGCACTTCAGTATTGCCTGAAGCAATACGAAGAACTGTCAAACGTGACGATTAATTGGTCAAAATCAATCTTTTTCTGCCCCGTAATTACGAACCAGTAGTGAATTGGGGGATGAAACAGATAAAGCACGAGCAGTCAGAACGCTTTTTGGGGGTGTAGGTGGCACTGTCCTCGTGTGTACTCCATCAGAATGAAATCATGCAATCAAGGATTATGCAGCGAATGACTACATGGGGAAAAACTCCACACTTATCATTGTTCGGTCGAGCACTGGTGGTGAATGTCGCCCCGTTCACACTCAGGATGGAGGGCTGGGGCTAACTGATCTGGAGAAGAGAAACGTCGCAATGTTGGCAAGGTGGGTGGTCTGTAGACTCCATGCAATTTGTATGAACGACAACAAACATCGGGTCTCATTGGGAGAACAAATTCTCAGTAGTAGGGAATGGAAGCTCAAGCGCTCTACAAACGTCTGAGCATGTGTCTGGATTGACTCTTTTTCGACGAATAAGGTGAACTCATTTTTTTTGGCAGTAGTGCTGGAAGCTTGGAGAAGAGTAAAGCCTGAAACAGTTAGCAACCGAAAAACAAAGAAGGAAGTCCTGTCACAAGTAATCTTCGAGAACCCTCTAATCAGGGATACAGAGGGAGCCATGCTCATGGCAAACGCAACACCTGGTAGCTTTGGCAGATCATAGGTAGAACGAGGAGTAGTGAGAATAAGAGTTATATGGAATGATACGATGGGTCGGTGACAATCGGTAAATGAAATAAAAGAGAAGTTGAAACCTACCAGATACGTGAAGGTGAGGTAGACTTAGGTAATCGAAGCCCTTCCAGACTCGTGGTGGTTGATTATAAGCTAAGAGGGACTGAATCCACCAAGCACGTTGTCGGTCACAACGGTCCCGCGCCGCACAGGGTGGGACCCTCTCGGTCGCGTCACGCAGGAGTTGGTCTGATCCTCGTCACGATACTCATGGAGCTTCCACAAGCCGCTCCGGCCGAGTGTTCCAGCCATACCTCTTGCAAGCCCCTACGACAGGATAGGGCCTACCCGAGGCACGACTTACCTCCACCTGCGGGAGCTGTCACCTCCCTTCAGTGGGCGTATCCCCACCGAGCTACCAGTCCACAGTACGAAAGCTGATCGCAGAGGTGAACCAGCCGATGGCGTTTCTCGTTCGCTGTAGCATAGGGGTTACGCGTGGTCCCACACCTCTATCCGCACACGAACCGATGCACTGGGGGGCTGAAGTCCCAAGCGTGACTCATCGTCGGTCGACTAGGACGCATCTCACTCACCACCCGTTATACCATATCACACAGAACGACACAAAACAAACAACACAACAATGCTCCTAGTCCCTTTTAATAGCTAACTCATAACTCTTCGACGCGGAAAGTCGGATAGGCGTCTTGCGCGAGACTTTGTATAAAACCGCGCAGACACAGAGTCCCCCCATACTGACTAGCAATGCATGAATACGCAAGCAGTCACAATGATGGCGTACTATGTAGTGCCCATAATCAAGCGGTCCCTCGTGGATCCGAGTGCCGCTTATGAAACTCAAGTGTTAATCTCAAAGTATCATGAGGGTCGACCCCTTCACGATATTGCACGGCTGAAGGAACAACTGTTTAGCCCCCCCGACACCTTCGACCCTTAGGCTGAGTGTCCTGGTGGGCAGGGCAAATAGGCTCTGCGTGGGGGGTGATCCCTTCCACGCGGAGTCTAGGACCTGGGATGTCCTGGACAAGGACCTCGAATCCAGGCCCAAGACCAACGTCCGACTAAATTTTTTTTGAAGCAAACAATATAGGAAGGGGATCTCCTTTCCTCTCTCAATCTCAACCCCAATTAGACCCTTAAGCGTGGACCCTTTAGGTCACGCAAACACTCAAATATAGGTAAATACATACATATAAAAGAGAATAAATATGTGACGACCACTTCTCACAATCACAATGAGACTCCTCTTTGCCATATATATGTATGTGATCGCAGACAGTCAATTTCAAAGTCCGATCACAAAACATACCTGCAATCACATCAAAGAATCAATAAAACGTCCACATACTACACGGGTTCAACTTCAACCATTCTCTATACTCATACCCCTCTTTTTAGCCATGCAAGCTTCAACCTTTGTCAAACCTTCCAAATATAAATACTCAGCACCTTCGTTAAATGATCATGGAATAAAAGTCTGAGTGAAAACCTTAATAAAACAATAGAAACTACCAGAGCTAAAACCTTTTCGGTTGGGTAATGTAAACGAATTGGAAGTGAGTCGTGTGACCGACGAATCGGTAACCGACCTGTTATCAGTGATAACAAAAGATGATCCTTGAAACTAGTCCAAATCCTGAATCGAAATTCCAAAGACGGTCTGTATCATAAGACAAGTCAATGTCCAAGTTAAATCATCAGTGTATGGGGAATGAATCTCTATAACACATTTTTACTCAAAGTTATCTACCAACTAAGTTTAAGTCTACCCCTAAGTCAATGCTCAATGAAAAGGTAGACCTTTGGCAGAGTCTCCCCTATACAGGATGGATTGCCAGAATCGCCACCTGTTGAATATAATCTATCTTCTCTAAACTAAGAAAATTTTGGCAGTGTTTCCTGTAAGAAATGTGCCTTCTCAAAATTTATACTAGCTTGAATATAAACACTGAAATAATATTTAACTCTCAAAAGTAAAATTTTGTCTAACTCTCTGAATTAGTAAAAATTTGGGCAGCATCTCCTTTAGAAAGGTAGACTTCTCAGATTTATACCAAGTCAGATAAGAACTCAGAAGCTAAACTTGAGTTCAACTTAAAACAAATTTCAGCTAACCCCTTAGATTTGTAGAAATTTCGGCAGCATTCTCTTTAGAAAGGTGTTATTCCAAGATTTGTACAAGTTAAGTTTATAATTTAAAATGATTTTGACCTATCAAGATCCAACTTTGTCTAACCCCCTGAATTAACAAAAATTTTGGCAGCACTCCCTTTAGAAGAGGGAACTTTCCAAATTTTTACTAAGTCATGTATAAAATTTAGACAAGTTGAACTTCGAAAGTCAAATTTGACTAACTTCATGGTTTGACTCTAGATACGACAAATCTGCAATTAGCTTGATGAAAATTATATGAATAATAAATAAAACACACAAAAACACATTGTGATTGATGTGCGTTTGCTGTGCACTTCTGTAATGTAGAAATTTTGGCAGCGCTCCTCATAGAGAAAGTGACTTACCAAGATTTATATAAGACCAAGTATAAGAAAAAATTCCAAAAAATGCAGAAATTGACCTAAGTAAAATAAACCTAGCTCAGAAAACGTGGGAATTGAAACTAACTCTTACAACTTCAACACGTGGCGAGCAACTAAAGTTTCTGCCTATCACACTGAAACTCAGACCAGGTAGTGATCTCACTCAATTATATGCAAGACCAAGCCACATTGGTAAGTACTCTCATCAGTCCCCAAGTCAAATTCTCATAAATTAGTTCGTAAAACCCTCAGATGATTTATCCATTATACCCAACTTACATATGGTACGGTGCTAGACCATTGATTTTAGAAACAATGCCTAGCATGCCTTAAGATATACACGAAGGGGTTGCACAACTACTTTTCTCTTCTTTTGACATATGACTAGACCATTCAACTTATAAACAAGTCGCCATGAACTGTTTAATATCCAAAGTTTAATAGTTTTTTATTTTGTTTTTAAAAAAAAAAAACATATGGGCAGGAGACTGAGCCATTCAACTTAGAAACAATGCTCAACTTTCCCAGATTACTTCCAATTATGTTTTATGGTTTTCCTTCTCTTCTTAGTGACATGGCTTAATGTCGGACGGTTCAGCTTAGAAACAATGTTCAGCTCTCAGTTTACATGCAAATATAAATAAAATATTTTCTGTTATACATAGTTTATACTTATATGCGATGTCTTTAGGTTAAACCATTCAACTTAGAAACAATGCTTAGCATTAGACAAAAAATCCTCCTTCAGAAATAAAACAAGAGGCTGAATCATTCAGCTTAGAAATAATACCCAGTTCTTGGTTGACCCAATCAAACACATGCAAATTACATTTCTCCCGCCTTCCCCCAGTTTATCCCTTAATCGGCTTTTAATCAAAATAAAGAAGAAACTTAAGATTTTTACACGTGTTCCTTCCATTCAGTCTAATTAGATCATGAAAGAAAAGCAAACGTCATAGGGGAACACATGCATACAGTAGTCAAACTAGAGGGAGATAGTCAAACAGAGGTGTAGTGGGTTCACACAGTTTTTTCCTGAACGAAAAAACTGCAACGCACATTGCGTGATCCAGGCCCGGGAAGGGGTTGTGGGGAAAAATGTCTGCTGTTTGGAGGGCACCCAGGAGTTCCTCTGAGGCCAAAATCAAGTCTATGCGGGATTTCGAGGTGCCCTCAATGTCGTTTCTTCGCCAGCAGGTGAAGCGGCGGTCTGTGGGAAAGCATTTTCGGAAAGTGTCGAAGAGATTAAGAGTTTGTGAGAGTTCTGTAAGTACTCTTTCATCGCTTTCCATGTAGAACGGTCAGGGCGAGGGGATTCTCCGTCTGTCCAGCCCATGGTCCGGGGCGGCATTGAAGTCTCCAACTAGAATGACAGGAATTCCAACAGGTAACATAGCCTTGAGGGATTTAAAGAATGTTTGGCGTGCTGACGATTCGTTGGGAGCGTATATATTCAAGATGCTAACCACTTCCAATTCTAGCATCGCAAGAAGGTATACCCACCTGCCTTCCTGCTGGTCCCCCTCCCAGTTAAGCATTTCGATCTTCGAGCTTGGAGGGAGCCAGATGACCACCCCCCCACTCCCGGGCCTGGGTGCATGGGCCTTGTAGGCCGGGTGTGGCCATAAGTCGTGATGCGTGTGGTTATGCTCTGGGGTGTCCATGAGATGGGTCCCCTGTAAGCACACCACGTCCGGCCAGTCCCTCCCCCCTACCCCTTTCAGTTGGTCCATGATGGCCTGCCTTTTGGGGGGCTTTGCAGACGCCAGACCATTTACGTTAAGCGACCGCAGGTCCAGGTCCGTCTGTCTTTTGCAGAGCTTCCAAGACCTGTCCCTTCCATATAGTGCATCCACCGCGTTCATTTCTGCTGTTCTTTCTTCCTCTTTCGTTCGTCTTGTTTTTTTTTTTTTTTTTTTTTTTTTTTTATAGCAGCAACCACTCCCGTGATCGTAAAATGTCTCAATTTTGTAGCATACCGCTCGTTTGTTTTAGTGTGGGCATACCGTAAAAAGATGTCTTTGGAGGCCAGTCTGTGTTGCCCATGGGAGAGGACCAGGGCTGAGGTAGCCCCTGATGGGAGGCGGTCACGGGTCAGTTGGGCTATGTCCGTGCTCTGGAGCACCCAGTTTCCGGCCCAAGATGTAAGTGAAAGAAACACAGATGAGCACCCTTGTAGAGTAACCTCCCCGTATGATGCACCCGGTGGGGTGGATAGTCCCAGCTCCCATTGTCCGTTCATTTGTCTCACTGGGAGGAGAACAATACCTTTATTTGAGGGCTGCGAAGTACTCGTCGACAGATCTAACAGTTGGCGGATTTTTTGTCGTTTACTCACCAGACTGTTTTCTGGGGGGTTCGGGGGAGGGGGAGCAGGGAGAGGGGGGGCCCCGGGCACCTGTTCCTTCGGTATACCGGGCTTCCAGGAGGGCAGGGCCAGGCACAGGCCTTCTGTCGTGCAATCTCCTGGTTGCCTCTCTGTCCCAGCGCCACTCAGGGTTACCGTCCCGGTCTCCTCCCCCTGCGCCTTCTTCTCTGTCCCAGCGCCACTCGGGGCTACGGACCCGGTCTCCTCCCCCTGCTCCGTCGGAGGGTTTTCGCGCTCCTGGTTCACACATCTTTTTGAGTCACAGTGCGGCTGCGTCGAGCGCGTCCCCGGGACGGCCTCTGAGGGAGGGTGAACCCTAGAACACTCGCTTTTTTCGACCACTTTTTCTTCGGCCGCATGCTTGTCCGGGTGGACCTCCTGCGTCCACTTTGGACCTGTGTCCCTATCGTCTTGTTGTGGGGGCAAGGGGTTCTGGGGGACTGGTGCGTTTAAGTCATCCCCCCCGGGTTTCCATTGGCTAGCGTTCTGGGTCTGTTCTTGGGGGCTGTTGTTTTGGCTAGCCTCTTGTTCTTTTTCTTACATCCAGGGGTGAAAACGATTCAAGATGATGCGGAGGATTTTACCGCAAATCTCAGGCCAGGACTTCCCTGCCGGCAGGCCTCGAGTCAGGGCCGCGTGGAGGGTCGGACTGTTTTCGAGCAGGGGGATGAGGTCCCTGTACACCTCGTCCCAAAATTCTTCGTTTCCTCTCCCATATTTCTGGCGCAGATTCTCCATTAGACAGTCCACTACCTCCTGGAGGCCGTCCCTCTGTGCCTCGGTCTCCTTGCCAGTGGCTGAAGATGGTTCTTTTGTTGCTTGGTCGTCACTAGTCTCCCCCGCCTCCGTCATGACGACGTCAGGAGGGGAGGGTGGGGCCGGGGCTCCCGGGACAGTCTCTATGTCCATGGGCTCCGGTCCGAAGGCCTCTTCAAGGATGTCTGCAGCCTTGCGCTCTCTCGGGCAAACCTCCTTTGGCTTCTGTGTATTCTGCTGTATCTCGCCGTTGTCTGGGAGAGCTCGTTTGGGGATGTATTTTTTCGCCACGGGGCCCCAGCCTGCACGAGTCAGTTTTTGTTTTTCTCGCAGTTGTAAGTTCTGTTTTGGCACCTGTGCTGTTTTCTCGCCTATTGATGTTCCTGGGCCCATGGAACTTGTGGAAATTGGCTCCGGTGGCTGTTTGTTTTGCGTGTTATTTGGTGGAGTCCAGTCATCTGGTGGTCTGGTCGACCCAAACGAACGTCTGTGTCGTTATTCCGCCCACCCTCCTTCGGATTTGCGATTTCTTCACCACTTCTTTGCCGGATATTGTCCTCCCTTGTCCACGTCTGATTACTCTTCTCTTCTGCTGTCAATTTTTGTTTTCGTTCCTTGAGCTGCCCTCCTCCAGTCGGAACGCGAGGGTCCACCCCCTGCTGAGTTGGATGTCATGCAGCGGTCCTCTCCCAGTGCTGGCTCGGTGTTCCTTTCTTACCTCAGCCAATCCTTGACCAATCCCCTTATCTTTCTTCCTTTAGGCGATGGATATTCCCTATCATTATCACACCATCTCTCTATTTCTTGTCACGCCATCGTCTCCACTCGCCCCCCTTCCTTACTCTTTCCCTCCCGGTATCAGCACCGCTCCCGTGGTGATGACCTCTTCCGCGTCGCCCGTTGCTCCAAGCAGTGACCAATCCACATCTCCATACTATGAACCTGCCGTCGCACTGACGCGATGTGGCGGCTCGCACCGGTCAATCTCCAAGGCTCCCTTCTCCTCATCAGGGGACAGCCGTATATTTTCCTGTATCCGGCAGCCTAGCTCAGTTGGTAAGGCATGCAAGTGGCATTCGGGAGGTCTGGAATTCAATTCCCATTGGCCTCATGTACCTTCCAGGGCAAGCTCGGCGCCCGCCACCAAGAGATAGGCCGTTGGTCCCCCCGAGTGGCATTTAGCAGAGACTGCTGATGTTCATAGGGGGAGGGGACCAGAGGGGAGGCACATCGACTTCCCCATCGAAGAAGCTCGGTCCTGATGCTACCGGCTGACCCCTGGCCGGTATTGCCCACCTGCTGTAGCAAGTATCGCACCTGCTGGTGGGTGCAGCTCCCACATGTTCCCTCGTTGGAGGCTTCAGCACAGATGTGGCTGCTACGGGGTTCCCCATAACGCTATAATGGCAATAAAAAAGGCCTGAAAGACCTGTCCGGGAGGTCTTGGGTAAAAGAACTAGCCTTTTTCAAAATTATATATATATATATATATATATATATATATATATATATATTCAGCCTCCTGATGAGTCGGTGAAACTCCGACAAAACAGTTTGTCACAGCCCCTCGTTTGTTGTCCTCTTCTCCCTCTCTGCCTACGGTTTACCGGGCAGTTCTATTTGACGATATATACTACGACTTCGCTAGCTTCCTGCTACGGTTTTCTCCGGTCAGGTCGAGCGGCAGTGGTCGGGGCCGTCACTACGCGGCCATGCTGTGCCTCTAGTGCCAGCGGCGTGTCTGGAGTGTATTTTTTGGCTGTGACAGACCTTTCTTTGTTTCGTGGATGTTTTGCTGGCTTGTGATGGGGTGTGAACCGACAGTGGGTGAGTGATAGTCTACTTTGATTTTGGTTAAGGTAGATTATCATTTACAGTGTAATCAGTGAGGGGATTCTGCAGACTGTTGAGGGTTCAGCCTCCTGATGAGTCGGTGAAACTCCGACGAAACAGTTTGTCACAGCCCCTCGTTTGTTGTCCTCTTCTCCCTCTCTGCCTACGGTTTACCGGGCAGTTCTATTTGACGATATATATATATATATTATTTTTTATTTCCCCCCCCTTACCTTCACTACCTACCTACCACTACTCCTAGTGCTTATACAAGGGACCCCTGCAAACATATCTTTGTTGTCTCCCTCCAGCCATTAGAGGGGATGCATGTTGCGCCCCCCCCCCCCCGGCCATGGTGGTCAAGGACGGGGTGGGGCTGCCGGTGGGGGTCCTGCTAACGCAAAGACCGAGCATTTTGCCAGTAGCTGCACCTCCCTTTTCATCGTCCCCCACCCCCAACCAAATAACAGCAGTGTCTAAGGCCAACACTCTCCCACACACCACAGCTGCACCTCCTTTTCGTCGTCCCCCACCCCCAACCAAATAACAGCAGTGTCTAAGGCCAACACTCTCCCACACACCACANTCGTCCCCCACCCCCAACCAAATAACAGCAGTGTCTAAGGCCAACACTCTCCCACACACCACAGCTGCACCTCCTTTTCGTCGTCCCCCGCCCCCAACCAAGTAACAGCAGTGTCTAAGGCCAACACTCTCCCACACACCACACACAACCCACTCACACAACCCCCTCACACTCACACTCACACTCACACTCCGATCAGAGGTATCAAGCCGACTATCACCGCTGGTTGGCACTGGTTGGCACTAAGTGTGCTGCTAATACAGATCAGCGGTATCAAGCGGACTATCACCGCCGGTTGGCACTAAGTGTGCTGCAGGCGGTTGTGGGGCTCGAACCCACCACAACCTCCTGATAATCTGATGTGTTTTGGGGGGTATACTACTTGGGACTCTTTGCTTCATGATATCGTACTTTCATTTTTCTTTTTCTTTTTTCGTTTTCGGTAAACCAAATGCTCCATTCTGCTGGTGGGGAGCTGCACGTGCTGGAAACGGTACACAGCGTCCCATAGATAATACAATGATTAATTAATACATGACTCACCACCCTCTCCTTTTTGCCAGACCTGTTCTTAGGGTGAAGACATGCCCGATGAAGACTACAGTCCTGGCCACTGCAGCTCTCTCAGCTCGTTTATTACCACACAAAGAGAAGGAGGCCGGCCGGGAATCCCTCCACAACTCAACCTGGGGCAAGGTCCCACTTGCACTGATTAAGAGATTCTGGCCGTTGATCTTTGCAATCTACGGTCAATGTCGCTTAATTCGTGTAAGTGGGACCTAGCCCCTGGCTCTCTCTCTCTCTTCGAAGCTAGCAAGCTGCCAAGTTCATTATTCAAAGCAAACTACTATGGAAACAGCAGGGGCGACCGCCATTCTTTCTGGTCAGAAAACTACCGTCTTCTTTCCTGATAAGGAATGTATACAAGCTATCTGTCTGGTCCCGTACACTCGTAATGAGGGTGCTTTGTGTTCGGGGGAAGGGGGTGGGTGAAGAGCTGCATACTTCCTACACAGCTCTTCCGTTGATGGCCATTGTCCGCAGAACAGACACTTTTTTTTTTTTTTTTTTTTTTTTTTTTGGACTTCCCTGGCCAGTGTTAGGGGTACTGATAAGAGCAGGCACCACTAGCACTCCCAAGGAGGCTCTATCTATTTGTGTCTTGCCTTCTTGCCTTCTTTTCCACGTTCTTTTTTTTTTCTTCTGTTTCTGTTAAAAAAAAAAAAAAGATCAGAGCTATGTTGGCAGGGGTCCCATATTATAAGCCTTAAGGCCAGATCCCACTGGCAAAGAGGAATGGAAGAAGTGTCTGAATCTGGACGTGTTCCACTACGAGGTGCAAAAAAGTAGATCAATCACAATTTTTCGCACCTGTCCACAAACACGTCCACATTCAGACACTTACTACAATCCTCTTTGCCATTGGGTTCTCGCCTTAGGAGTAGTGGTAGGTAGGCAGTGAAGGTGAATTGGAAAAAAAAAAAATAAGAATAAAATAAATTGAAAGATGATGAAAGATTTGAGAGAAGAATATAGCCCAGTGGCTGGGAAACGGGCCCAGCGTCCCTCACATCATAGGCCGCAGTCTTTGGGATGAGCCAGGCACTCCGGCCTGGCTTAAACCACAAGTACACGGCCCCATCCTTGCAGTCCGAAAAGMCCGAAACGTCAAACACTGGGCCCGCCGTTGATAAATTCGATCGGCGGCCCCATTTTCGTTTTGCACTCAGACCCGCGGCCCATGTGCGCATGTACTGGTGGTTTAACCCTGACCGCAGGAAAAGAACCGAAATGTCGTGGACCCGTCCAGCTTATGGACATGTCCACAGCCCCAGGGTACTCTAGTACAGCTATCCTACAGAAATCCGGGCAATGAATATATACAACCCCAGATCGCTCGGCAAATGTGACATCCATTTCTACCGTCTTCAACTTACTCGAAAGGCGCAACTGCAGTCCGGTTCCCAGCACGTGCTGCTCCCCTTGTGCACCCCCACCCCACCCCAAAAAAAAAAAAAAAAAAAGAAGGGCGCAGTCACGACTTCAGTTTAAAATTCACTTCAGGCATCCCTTGAATAAAAAGTTATTAAAAACACATCCCCGCCGGACCCTCAAGCTTAGGTTGTATACATCCACAATTTTCCCTGCTTTGGCACAACACATTCGCCAAATGGTGACTGAGCACATTTTCAAATCGTGACTGAGCACATTTTTCAAACTGAAACTGCGACTGCGCCCTAGTTTTCCCTGAACAACACCAACGAAATGCAGAACGCAAGTGTCCTAATTTGATAAAGATATACCAATCAAGTACCCTATGTATCTGACTACCTACGGTCTCCGGACAGGAAATAAATTTCTGGGAAAATGTGTCGCCCGCAACCAGCCAAATCCACACAAAAGACTTGGACAAAAAAAAGAAGGCACCCTGTGGTCGAAAGGTCATTCTCCCTGTGCTCACCCGTCCCCTGTTCACAGAGAAAAGGCTGAAAACTGCAGCTGCAGTTTCTGGCCCTCCTGCTGCAATTTCGATTGTCGCCAAACCCGGGCCTCCGTCCCACCTGCACATTTTCGTTGTAGGAGGCTACCACAAAGCGACTGGCGGCCGTCTAGGGACCATCTATTTTGTCAATCCATGGTCCTTAGGCGGCCCGCCATTCTCTTCTTGGTAGCCTCCTACAACGAAAATGAGCAGGTGGGACCGAAGCCCCCCCGGTTATGTCCCCAACGGTTGATGAACAGTTTGACAGATTTCACGCAACATCCTTTCTTTCGAACTTTGTACTGCAAGTCTGCCAAAATTGCCTGTTTTATCCCGTTTTTTTTTTTTTTTTTTTTGTCTTCAGCTCTTACCATGGGCCGCGAAAGGTTGTCCCCTCTCCTCCTCATTGCATATTTCCTGAGTGTCGAGAACGTGCACAGTACTCGGGTGTTGCCTGATACGTACGGTAAAGTGTATGAAATGGCAGAAATGGACACTTCAATCCTGGACTGCAGGCTGTTAGCAACAATGGATGTTCAAACATATATTATTCAGAAAACACGGGTTGTTGTCTGCTCTTCTGTGTGTACACAAGTTGCTACCTCCTTGACGCTCGTGGGTGGATTTGCATCGCTCGCATGGACAGCAGCATCTCTTCCTTCGAGAGCACAATAATAATTTGGTTGATAGTGATCAGATATTGACAGCAATGGATTTCTCCAGGGATGGTGGAGAGAAGACGAACAGAACAAAATAAGGCGTGCACACATGTATTGCAGACAACACTAGCTGGACACAACTTTAACAGCTGCTCGTGCTAGTGCAAGCTCCAGCAATATTGCTCAGTCCCCACGTGGGGCCCTCTATTTGGTGGAAGGTTAGTGACGGCTCGAGCACTAGGGAGAGGAAATGTGTAATTGACGGTTCGAGCAAAAGGGGGGACCATCTTTTTTGTAAGATAACTCTACACGTGACTGGCCCCAGGAAATTCTGAGTCATTTTGCCATTCTTGTATGATAATTGTTGTCCCAATCATCCAGGAAGGTTATGGCTCTTCCTCCCTCCAGTTGTATCAGACCAGAGGATCTCCATGGCCCTTATGTTGCTCAACTCCGAATAAAGAAAGAAAAGAAAAAGGACTAAAAAGAAAAAAGGACTAAAAAGAAAAAGAAAGAAGACATAATATTGAGTCACACATGCAGGGATGATTGCCTTGTAACAGCTCGCAGAACACTGACGATCAGAATGAACCACAGAGCATATAACCTCGAAAGTAGGTGGGAGGGGGTCTGGTTCTAAGGGATGGACCCCACTGCAGCGCGGAAAGTTTTTTTTCAGACTCCGCTGTGTGCGGGAAATTGGGCAAACTATTGTGTTGTTGTTTCTACTCCTGTTTGTTTTTAGGGGAAACTACGCGGGAGTCACAAAAACGAGTTATACTTGCAGTATGGGCCAAGATACAGTTTCGAATTGCAGTTCGGGCAATGTATACAACCCAGCTTCTTGGCCAGGTAGGGTGCCCGGAATGCAATTGCAAACTGTATCTGACCCCATAGTGCAATTATAACTCCTTTTTGTGACTCCCGCGTAGTTAC